>BPLQ01015723.1:1051341-1651341 GCA_021605075.1 Caerostris darwini | reverse complement strand
TAATTATAATCACCCTATATATTGAAAAAATCACTATACTTTACATAAAATGCAGTTAAACGTAGAATATAAAATTAATTTAATTAAAAAAAAATTATGACTCTTATCTATTGTTTAAAGAATAGCTGAAAAAAATTGACAAATAATTGTCAGTTTTGACTCACTTCAATCTAATAGAAATTTAAAGAATACAAATCTGAACCATTTTCAATAGTTAATTCTTCAAGAAGTGCTGGATTTATTAAATGTTAGCTAGATTTGTGCTTTTAACTGAAACTTTATTTGCTAGATCAAAAATTCCTAATGAAATCCTGATCCTATCTAAAGCTATTGATAGAAATGAAGGTTTTTGGACAGCCAGATTATTTATTTCAAGGTTTCTTTTTTTATTTATTTTCGAATTGTATGGGAATACTGAATATTTTTATTTTTATAAATTTTTTATGATAAAAGCTATTGATAGAAACTTAGGGCTTTAAACATCTAGTTTATTATTTAGCGATATTTTTTTTTTCTATTTGGAATTTTGTGTGAATATTTTCGTTTTAATTATTTTTGTATATTATAAAGTTATCGAAGTTATGAAGTTATCACATGTATACAGTTATCGATAAAAATTTAGGGGTTTAAAAAGCCAGAATTTTTCTTTCCCAATTTTATGTAAATATTGTTATAGCTATTTTAGTTTAATGAAAACTATTGAGAGAAACTGAGGGATTTGAATAAACATGGCATGAAATCATTGGCGTCCCCTATGAATTTCTAGGAAGACTTGATAATAAGATAGAAGAGTGAGAGAGTGTGCCATTGTTTCATTTCCAGTGAGAACTGCAAAAGCCACCTTTTTTTTTTTGACGCAACAAGTTGTGACTAAATAAACTATATTATCTATATGTGTTATCTAAATAAATCATCCCATTTCATTGATTATCAATTTTCCACTAACAAAAGTGTAACTTCGTCTTTTATTTTTACATTTTTCTGACATTTAGAATGGAATACGAAACTAGGTTCCATAGTAAACAATGTTCGTCGCATGTATATTATTATTTCGATTATTTTATTAAATAATAATTAATTATTTATTTAATAATAATATTCTTAGTTTACATTTGCCTGTGGTATGGCAGAACACTTAAAATATTCCCACTATATAGTTTCATGCAATTCTATTATTATTTTTTATAATAATATTTAAATAATAATTACAATTACATCCAAATGCACAGTTTACAATAACAGCCACTCATTAGATAATTTTCATGCAGCTCTAGAATTATTTTTCATAATAATTACAATTACACTTAAATGCTCAATTTACAAGCATAGCCTCTCATTTGATAATTTTCATGTATTGTATAATTATTTTCATAATAACATTTAAATAATAATTATAATTACACCCAATTATAATTATTATACAACTATTTTAGAACAACTGTACATTTTTTTTACTATAATAATATCCTTTATAATTATAAGACAATAGGAAAAAAAGGAATTATCAATATGAATTTATTACTAATATTCAGGCAAATAAATTACTGTGAAACTAATGTTTTATATTTGTTTAACAAATTTGCATCATGAAGATATAGAACATTTAAGAAGAAAAAAAAGAACAATTAATTTTATTAAATTGTTTCACCAGACAAATGTAATTATTTTCCAAATTCTTATTCTTACTAAAATGGCGTTCCTCACACGATATGTTAATCTTGAAATGCGTTATGCTTTAATTTTTAATTAAAAATGAAGGTTTAATTGTTTTAATGCAACAGGCACGTCGGTTTTCTTTAAACGTTTAAATTAATTCTTTTGAAAGCAACAATAAAAGAAGAATGTAAATAATTAAATAATTTTTGAGGCAAAAACAGAACACATTTTAATTGGCGTGTCACTCAAGAATAAAAATGTTTGTTCGTATTTTCATTTATTTTAAATGTTTTTTTTCATTTCACGATAAAAGTGTTACGGAATTCTTGAAAAAGAATATTTTGAAAATGAATTGTTTTGTTTCAAATAAGAATTCCGATTTTCACTAATTTAATTATCTTTTGATTTTAATGCTAAAACAGAAAATCAAAAGTGAATTTATTATTATAATTATTTTAACTGAAATCAAAAACTTATATAATTTAAAATATTAAATGGATTTCAATTTTAAATCTAGTTTTCTACTTAAATGGGATTAGTTGAAACTTTTTAAATTATTAAATGAAATTGCTTTGCCTATTCCAGGGGTGGCCAACCCAAATGATCTTGCGGGATACTTTGGAAATGCATCCTAACTCCGCGGGCCGCATGTGAAACTCTATATTCCCCTGTTAGATTCAGACCCACTATTTTGGAGTGGAAAAAACGAAATTACTGTGTTTACTTTTATTCTTACATGTAAAGATAGATAACATTGTAATAATGAGACTCTACGCACATTGTAAAGAAATATAGAACACTCAAAAGGAAATATAAAAATATATATAACTATAAACGAAATTAAAAAAATGCAATCTTTAAAAATAGTTATTTTACTAGTCCGATATTTATTTGCGCAAGAATATTATTTTAAAATCAAAGTTCATTTTTTCTCATCATTTCGGCAGTTCATTTTTGAATATAGGGATGCACATATAATGCATTTTTTTAATACATTGGTTTTCACTATTTTGACCATTATAAGATAAATATATTTTGTAAAAGTGTAATAAATCTCACAGCCGAAGTATGGGGGTTGGCCATCCCTGGTCTGTACATTCAATAATTCCTATTTGTTAACAAATAATGAATATTTCCAGAAAAATTTCCTAACTTGACTAACTCGTATTTAAACATAATTTTGTTGTTAAATTGTTATTATCAACATTATCTACATTTATATGTATGTATGTAGTCCTACGATTTGCAGAATAAAACATTTTTTTTCCCCCCTTGAAGCGTTTAGCTTTAACGTACTTTTTCTCGAACAACAATCCGCAGATACAATTCGATCTGGAAATGTGAACATCCGGTTAAAAGGGGGAAATGGACGGTTCGAATATTTGTTAGGGGTGCCAATCTGGTAAATGCACAACAAAGTAATACTAAATGATTTTTTTTTTTTTTTTTTTACTTTCCAATTCGATAACATAAAATAAAATGAAACCAAACGCAATTAATCGGAATAAAAATTTTTCGAAAAAGAATAAAACAGTGAAAATAATCACGCCCACGCAGAGGTGAAAGTTATAATCCCTCTGTCGCCAGTTTACATTTCCATTTTTTTTTACAATAAATTAAACGCGTGGAATTACACTACTAGCCATTAAAATTGCTACACCAGGAAGAAAGGCAGATTGCATTATTGGAAAAATGCATTATACTGAAAATAACAAATGATTAAATTTTCAAGAAATTTGGGTGCATAGATCCTGAGAAATCAGTACCCAGAACAACCAACTTCTGGCAGTAATGACAGCACTGGCCTGGGCATCGTCGAACTGTTCGTGCAGACACTTGCAAACGACTCCAATTCTTGACTCAGGGCTCGTGACGTGGTTGCTCGATCCATTAAGGCCATGTGGGTAACAAGCCTGTCTTCTCGGCTGATAGTGATAGGGGGCCGTTGAGATCCAGCATGGCGTACCGTCCTGAACCCATCGGTTCCATGTTCTGCTAACAGTCATTGGATCTCGACCGACGCGAGCAACAATACTGCGATACAATAAACCGCAATCCCGGTACGCTACAATTCTACCTTTATCAAAGTCAGAAACGTGCTGGTACGCATTTCTGCTTCTTACACGAGTCCTCACAACAACTTTTCACCGGACAAACAACGTTCCAATGCAATATGTGTGATGAGAAACCGGCTGAACCTCATTTAAACACATTGTGGTTGTCGGCGCCTGTTTTGTCTGAACGCTGAAAAGCTAATCATTTGCATATCACAGCACCTTCTTCCTGTCGTTAAAATTTCACTTCTGTAGCATGTCGCCGTCTTGGTGTAGCAATTTTAATGGCATTTTAATTAGTGCATTTATATCCATGAGGCAATTTTCCACACAATCAGTTAGTCGAACTATAGTGTTATGGCAAAAGAGTTAGGTCTACCTGGAATTGTATAGAGCTAAATGCCTTATATTTGCATGCGTATGAGAGAAAACCTGGAATATTTCCACCATGTTGTTGTCACGCAAAATTGGAATTTTTTCACATAATAAAATTTCTAAATAACATTTAAGAAAATATTATTTCGTTTCTTGATGATTTAATTCCACATAAATTCTTTTATCTTCAGTAAAAATTGCAAAGAATATTATTCCATCATAGGGTGTGTCCTCTGTGTTTAAAGGAAAACTTCAAAGGACTTGTTATTAAACGAAGGCATTTTGTGTAGGCGACCACGTTGAGATCCAAAATGCTGATGGGATGTTTTGGATGGTGTTGGTTAACTAGCTTACAAAACAGTGACATTTTTTTGATTTTACGTTAATACTGCTAACTAAAATAATATGTAAAACATTTCATATTCACTTGCATAAATATCCATTTATGCAATTATTATATTTAAAAAATTTTCAATCAACGCGTGCTGTCATCGTTAAAGTGTATAATTCAGTTATTTTCTAGATTAACGATTGTCTAATAGTTAAAGTATTTAAAAAAATTTCCTTTCGATGTGCCAAGAGTTTTTATCGCCAATTTTTCCTCGCCCGTTTTTCGCGAAGTCGGGTTTGGTGGGAAGTGGAGTAAGCAAGTTTTTCCTAGCTAATAATCTGATTATGCGAAATAGAAAATAAATAAAAATAACATGATACTTTAATTATCTATCAATAGTAATTTAATAGACTAACTAGTTATTGTACGAAATAGCTTGGAAAGATATCAAATTATTAATCTATTACACATTTTAACCGACCTGGCTAGTTATTTCATGAAATTCCTGGTTATTTTACGAAATAACTATGCTATACACTTTAACAGTGACAGTGACATAACATCATTTTTTTTTTCTTCTAATGCAGATGGCAAACACTTAGACACTTGGTCTTGGATGCCTTAAGGCAAGCTCTGCACAAACGTTACTCACTTTGCATTACCCAGGAGGCGCGTGTAGCTTGAAGATAAGCCACGGACGCGGAGTAACAATGCCCCCCCAACGCTCTACGATCATATTCGACCGGGACCTACGGTTTAAAGTGGATTCCGAGCCACTACAAACATCCATGGCACCGCCGGGACTCGAACCCGAAACCTGTGGTACAGGGGGCCAGAGCGCTAGCTACTCGGCCATTCAGGCCCTGACATAACATCATTAAAAACATAGAGTTAAAATTTCGTTAGATTCTGAAAATTATTATAACACACTTTTGTTACTCCACAGTTATGACTGATGGTGTAGCAAAAGATGTAGCTTTTCAAAAAATTCAATTTAAATTTAATGATTCAAACGTGAATCCTAGGTCTTGATGAAACAGTTGGATGTCGCCTTCCCTAAAAAACTGATTTCAAAAGCTATTGGTTTGCTATTTAAAATAAAAGAAAAAAAATATTTTTGTCAAGAAAATCGTCATTCGGACGTTGGTGGTTACATTAACGCTTTATTTCAATTTAATCGAGTTTATAATTTTTTACTGGTCAAACTCTAATAATACATATATTTTTCAATTGCTAAATATTTATCTACATAGAATAATATAAAAAGCTTTATATTTGAACAATATTTTAACTCACCAATTTTTATAAAATGCTTCGGTATGCTTCAAATGAATTGTTAACTCACATTCTACGAGCTACAAATTCTACGACTCTGTTGATGACAAAAATTTACTACATAATGAAATGCGTAATATGCGAATGAAAAAAGAAATATTAAAAATGCAATGGTCGAAAATGATCTTTGTACTCTAGTTTAATTTGTTCTTTTCGGAATTGCTTTAGAATAATCAATCAGTCAGATTATTTATTTTCTTTTCGTTCGTGGTAAAATAAATATTCTTTCAAGAATATACAAATTCTTTGACCTACATATGGGCGTTCGTCCGTTGATCGCCACGTGGGATCATCTAATATGGTAATTTTATTTTACCATATGTGAATAATGGTTGTACAATGGTATAAAAAGGTTACACATCATAAATTTAATTACGATAAATTAATATTTACAAATAATGTAGAAATAAATTATCGCAGAAATAAGAATGAAGAAAAAAAAATAAATAAAATGATCGCGGCTTGTTCCATCATGCCCAAAAGCAAATATAATTCCAAAATAACAAGTTTAGTTGTTTTTTAGCTTGCAGTGTGGAAAATAGAAGATTCAAGACTTGTATGCTAGACGTCATTATTGAAACACCTTAGTTCCTTTACGAATGAATAATCGCATTAACAATGTTCGTTTTGGCCAAAACTATCAAGCAGTAACAAAGTACAGTAATACTGTAGTACATTGTATAGAAAAAATATATGAATAAATAAAAAATTAGAATATTTTCTTTTAAAGAATTGACACGCACGCTACTACGCAGGCAGTAAAGATAAAACGAACTCCATAAGTATTAAATTTAGATCAATGTTAATTATGTAGTAATTAATGATTCAATAGATGCTATAGAATTTATAAGTCTTTTTTCCTAACGAAACAATTTTATTAGTTGTAAAATTCACACACATTTTTCTTTGTACATTGGAAAATATTTACTAAAGGGAAAACTCCCTTTAAATTGAAACATACTAAGAAATAATGATAGAAAATTATTTGTTGTTTTACCAATTATTCAATGGAAAGGTCAACATCTGGTTTAAAGGCACAAATGGACGAATCGATTACTTGTCAGGGGTGTTTGTGCAGGCAAGATGCTGCATAAAGTAATTCTGAAAGAAAAAGAGTTGAATAATCACTGTGCATTTTTTTAAACCTGATTTTTCTTTAGATATAAAATAATCACTAACTATTTAAATTATATCTATAGCAATTAAAACCAATCAGAATAATTTTATAAGGCTTAATTAAAGGAATTTTGATTTGGTCTTAGAATAGCATAGATATATTACTTGGTGTTTTTAAACAAGCAGTAACCATTCACACCTGTTTTATCAATTTTTATTTTTTTATTTTTATTTAAAATTGAAAAAATTTTTAAAGAAAATTTTATATACAAAAATGTTGTCTGTAAATTATAACAACTTTCCATTGACGTCTTCTCTAAGTATTAGCCACCAAAAGACAGTCAGAAACACATATTTAACAGATGAAGAACTGTTCTTTGAATCGTGGAATCAGTTGCGAAGCATCAATATGGCGTCAAAATGAAGTATCATTCTGGGAAAAAAAGGAAAACAATATTTAGCAAAGAGATAAATTATTACGATTATTACGAGATTATTATTACAATTACCTTGGAGGTCGATTGCTTTTATCTATTTTGGAGAGGGTCAATTCTTTGATAAATGAGCAGATGTTCAAAATTATTAAAATTTGCTTATATGATGTTAATTAATAAAATATGAGAACCTCATCAAGTAATTGGATGCTACAATTGTCATTTACCTTAAATTATAATGATATAACATTCCCTACCATAATTGAGTAGATTTTTCCCGATTTATTAAAAAAATTGTTGTTGTTGTTCTAATGCAGCTGGCAATACAGAGACAGTTAATCTTTATGCCATAAGCAAGCACTGCACCGACGTTACTCATTTTGCACTATCCAGGGGGCAAGTGTAGCTTGAAGATAATCTATGAACGCGAATCACACTATACCACACAGCTTTACGATTCTATTAGACCGGGACCTATGGTTTAAAGTGGATTCCGAACCACTACTAACATCCAGGGCACCGCTGAGATTCGAACACGAAGCCTGTGGTACAGAGCGCCAGAGAGCAGGGGTATTGTTACTACGCGTCAGTAGCTTATTTTCAAGCTACACACTTTCGCTGGGTAGTGCTAAGTGAGTAACGTCGGTGCAGCCCTTGCTTATAGCATAACAAATCGCCGTCTAAGTATTCACATGCCGCATTAAAAAAAAATTAAGAAAAATGTAGAAAAATTCAAAAAGGCTTTTTGGTAAACTATGTGTGTGTTTGGTAAACTACATGCTAGCTGCTTCGTTTTTTTATTTTTGCCAAATTTTAACAAATGCAAACTGTTATTTAATAAAACCAATATTTTAATTCCATGATTCAAAAAATATTACGAAAATATTTTCCAAGAAATCCCTTTAGGATTCCTTTAACATTAAATATTTCAAAATTTAAAATCCATGTATTAAAAATTTAATACCTTAATGTTAAAATAAAATATTAATGTAGAAAATTCTTTTAATAGGCATGAAGTTTTTGTCTTTTACTTAGAAACTTCATTACATTTAAAATTAACTTGGTCATAAAAAGATAAAAACAAAAAAAACTTCAACGCTTAAATTCGCTTGTTTATTATTCATGCTACGCAATAACTCCAGAAAATTGTAAGTAGAGAAAAAAGGAAGCTACTTTAATCGTTTTTCCTCAGAAAAAATAACCTTATTTATTATTTTTCTTATCCTCAAAAAAAGATTAATGATTTCATGAAATCGCGTTAAGCAAACTTTTTACGAACAATACATTTTTTTTTGTTCTAAACTTAAAGAAAATGAAACATCCAGGCTCTGTCGGTCGGGACATAAAAAAACAGGCACTCTAAACGTACTGTTATAATAAATAGTCTCGTTACCAGGATGCGAGGAATATAATACTCTAAGCTAGAGTAATTTCAACTGAAGGAAAATTCTACTAATCTAGGAAAATATTTTTGGAAATATGATAAATTTTTAAATTGGAATAAAAATATTTTCAGTTTTCATTCTCTGAAAGATTTTTCTAATGTATTGAAAGCGCATTTTCGTATGTTTTGATTGGTTTTTCAATCTTTGTAATAAACGTAAAGATTCTTTAACTTCGTTTTTTAAAAAATAATATTTTTTTTTATTAATTGTAGTAGAAATATACATTCCCTTGCGAAGAAAATAAAACATGATAGTCATCATGAAAATGAATTCAAGCTCATAAAATAAAGCAATGAATTCAAGTAATGAATGATAATGAATGAATTCAATGAATCATTCAAGTAATGAATGATATGGTCAAGATGCATGTTGTATCAACACAAATTAGTTCAGTGAAGGTTCAAATTCAATTCAATTGGGAAACTTCTTCTGATGCTGCTGCAAACTTACTTGAAAAAGTGATATAGATTCCTAATCACATACTACTACTACTGCACCACATTCCAATTACACCAATTCAACCGTAACTTAAAGTAACACTAATCCTAATTCCACTTACTGCCGAGTCTGTGAAGCGCAATTAAGTCAACTACTACTACACCACACCACACCACATCACATCATTGTGCCTAGAGCTGAGTTGCCCTTATACAATTTGAGAATGATGTGTGTGAAAAGTCTGACTAGGCTCTGTGACGCTCTACAGTCATATGAGACCGGCTGAAAGGAGACCCCGATGGCTGAAAGTAGATTCCGGAACACTACAAACATCCATGGCACCGCCAGGACTTGAATCCGAAACCTGGGGCACCGAGCGCCAGAGCGCTAGACACTCGCAAGTTGATCCCACTGACTTGTATAGTATTGTTACTATGGTATTACTGGGAATTGGTAATAACCACTAAATACTTATTCAGTTGTCGACTTCTACCATCCATTCAGTTGTTAACATCTATCATTTAATGAGTTGTCAAAATCTGTCATCCATTAGGTTGTTAACATATATTATTGACTCAGTTGTCAAAATGTATCATTCATTTAGTTGTTAACACTTATCATTCATCGAGTTGTCGAAATCCATCAGTTAACATCTACCATTCATCAAACTGTTAACATAATTATATTCAGTTGAGAGATGTTAATCATTGTTTCTTTTTAGTATAAGGACATCTATGCGTCCATGCGTTTGGTAAACAAAACTGCGAAATTTGTTAACCATTTCATGAAGTAACCACCTTTTTCGTGTATGAATTTTTCCAGCAAACATTCGAACGAATTTCTATTAGAAAAATTCTTCGAACGAACCAATGGCATTTGTGAGGTTTGTCTCATTCTTGCTGTCTGAACGCAATAAAAAAATGTATTTGCTCTTCATATTTATTCGTAGCTGAAACGTGCATCATTCTATTTATTTATCTTGTCAGATATTGCGGCGAGTTCTCTCTAATTAAAAAGCCCATTGTGTTAACATGCAGACACTTTCAAGTTCACGTTAGCCATTATAGTTAATTAGAAAAACTTCATTAGGATTTAGTCTTGTATGCAATCGACTTCATTAAATAACTTAATAAGATAAACCACAAAATGACGGTAATGATTTCGCATCAACTGATTTACCTAGAGGTTCATTTAATAACTTGCTCGCTTGTTATTCTACCAGAGCGTTGTTTATTCATATCTTTGGTGCGTTTACACAACCGATAAGACGTCCCACAGGTAGATAGGGAGAGGAGTGCATTCCACGCCGATTTGTTATCCTGTTCCATGACGTCATCCAGGATTTGTGCCCTCCCGAAGGATTGGTGGTGCACCTGGGGGGAGAAGACGAAGGGAATCATTAGAGTTGGACGAAGATCTTCAAATTGATGGACTCGGGTTTCATTATGAAAAGGGCTTATGAATCCTGCATGTAGTATTTCGGATAGAATTCATTATTGGATACCATTCCGTGTGTCGGATCTTGAGTTTCAGTAAATCATGTGAATGGTGATTTGGATAGAGTTTTGTATGGATTTCTCATTTAGTCCTGTGCGAGTTATTTGAGAAGAAAATGGGGACTTGCAGATTATTAATGGATTGAAAAACTTTGCTTGAGATCCTATAAAACTTTTATTGTTAAAACTTCATTGTTTAATAGTGAAATGTATTATGTTTGTTTTCAATTGCCATGAAAATACTGTCAAAAACTTATTATAATGTTCAAGTGATGTTCCTTTTCACAACAATCATTTTCTTTTTCATTAAAGGATTTCATTCATGGTTTAGTGATCAAAGAGTGTTCAGCTTATATATTAGCTACAGTCTGATTATTGTTTAGAAAAGTTAGTGATTTCCATATTTAACATTGTATTGATCATCATATCCCTATATTCGTTTTTTGGGAGTTTTAAAAGTTGTCAAATATGAACGCCTAACCTTTCTTAGCAACACTTTTAGAAAAATATATGTTTAAAGTTATTAGACACGGCCGAGTGGCGAGGCTCATCCTTTATAATAATAAATAATATTTAATTTCTTTTATCTAGCGGATAGCATTTACCGAGTGGCCGAGTGGTTTAATCCAAAAATCCTATCTTGTGTCTACTTGCAACATTAAATGGCACCGGAGAACTAGTACCGCCTATCAATGGACTAGACTTCGGGGTGTTCTTTGCTGTCATTTCAAGAGCAATGTAGCTCATTCTTTTTCATTTCTTCCAGAGGAACCGGACTACTCACGAAATGTCAAACGTTGCAACCTTCTACATTGTCCGTTGTCCTCCTACGCATTGCAAACGCGCCCCCTGCGGCGTTGAGGAGAAATAGTCAATATGTCTTCAGACTCTTACCTGAAAGGAAGTACAACGAAATCATTCGCTGCCGCTGATTACTGTTTAGTACAACGCCAACGACGTGCTTTTGTAGAGAAATATTTAGTTTACAGTATCTCATCCCAAGAGAAAATATATTTAGCACAACGTTGTTTATTTGTTGGCATACAGACTCTCACCCTGAGAGGAAGTATATTTTGCACAACCAGCGCGCATACCCGAGTATCTTTATTTTCGGCTTAGAAGTGGGACCCTTCCGCTAATCTATAATTAAATATCTTTTGATGTGTTAAATATTGTATGTCTCTAATTGTTTGTGTGTGTGTAAATAAAGCTGTGAGTTCTCAAACCTATGTCTGAAGTCTCAACCCAACTACACCCATTTACAATCCAGCTGCACAACCCCCAACTCTACAACGTTAAATTAATTAAATTTTTACTAACTTAAAATTCTATAGCTATTGATACTTATTCTTAAATTTCCTTAGATGAGGTGGTTTTCATTATTAATTTTACATAGGTATTCCATAACTTGCACGCTCATTGAAAATTCTAGAAATGCAGCATACCTTACAGTTATCTTAAAATAATGTGTGGTAGAATGCTTTTTAACATTATTTATTGAATATCCTACAAATAATGCAGGTTTTTCAAAAGTTAGCAGGGTAAGATATTATGTACGATGTCATTTTTTAATAACTTTGACCAAATAGTTCTTCTTCGCTAACATTCGAAAGAAATTTTTCAAATCAACATAACTTTTCCTCGATTTATTCTGTTTTTTTGTGAAAAATGTAACCCAATTTTGTTTGAAATGAACAAATTTCTTCGAAAGTAAATTGGAACATCAATAACTATTTAGAGCTATAACATAAAAACTACAAAGTATTCAATGAATATCAAACAAATAATGCAGGTTTTTTAAAAGTTAGCAAGGTTTGTATGTGCAAAATCATTCATTTTCAATCACTTTTCTTCCATGATTTATTCTACCTTTTTTTTTTTTTTTTTTTGAAAAAATTTAACAAAATTGTGTTTGAAACGGCATAAATAAATGACTCTCAAAATAAATTTTAACATCAATCACCATCAAAAAAGTAATAACATAAATAAACTGCAAAGTATCGTCTTCCGCTCTACAAAACTTTAAAGCCTATTAACAAAGTGATCTTTAAAAATTCCCAAATGTTTGAAGAATGTTGGAACGAAGTAAAAATTAATTAATCTTAACTTTTATTTTTACTCTGTCGACTTCAAAGACATGTTTAGTTTTTTTTAAAAAAAAGTTATTATACCTTTTAAAAGAATATGGGCAAAATAAAAGTGAAAAGCCGGGTGAAAATTGAACTCGCCCAAGTGTAAAAATCTCTAATTCGCAACGAGGTCATACTGGTTAAGCTCACATGATTTTCCAGGCGTTAAACATTTACTTCGCTAATTATTTATGACGTCAGCGGAACGCCTTCTCCTTAATTGATTAATCGTTTCCCTTAGAATAATGCAATTCTGATTGAATTTTAAGCAGTTTCTGCGCAATTGATCTTGGTTTCAGTGGAGACTTTGACAAAAATGGGATTCAAAATCAGTTTCTATTTGAATTATTAGTAATAACATGATTGCGAAATGACTTGATTGAAGCTTGATTGAACTTGATTGAAGAATGAATATTACAATTAACCAATAAAGCCGAAATATTTGTTATTTTAAATAACTTTAAAATATATTCAGTATTATATATTTCTAATATTATTGATGAATTAAAGTTCCATTCAATTTAACTATGAAATAATTCTGGTTTTGTTTCGTTATGGAAATAAGTTTAACTACAGGGGGATTATAATTTAAGTCCCACTTTCAAAATGCTGTTAAAAAAAAAGAAACACGCGTCAGAATGAGTTCACATTTGAATTGAAGATACTTGAAGAAGGGGAAAATGGCACGACATCAAAAAAGAGTTCAAAAGTGTATTAATAGATGGCGCTATAAGCGACCTAAGGAAAGTGAATTCGGCCGCCAGTGCTTTTTGAATCGAAATGACAGCGTATTTGGCATGAGTTGCACATTAAATTAACGTGTTCAATGTTAGTTCACATTCAACCAACTGTGATGTACAATGTACTTGATTGCTTCGGTTTTTTTGACGGAAACAAATGACTTATAAAAATGACAAATAAATATTACGAAGGAGCTGTTGAACGAAAATATTTGTTATTTTAAATAACTTTAAATTATATTCGGTATTAAATATTTCTAATACTATTCATGAATTAAAGTTCCATTGAATTTAACTATGAAAGATTACAATTTTGTTTCGTTATACAAAAAAGTCTAAATATAGGATGATTATAATTAAAGTCCCACTTTCGAAATGCTGTAAAAAAAGAACCACTCTTCACAATTTCAAATTTGAACTGAAGATACTACTGAGAATTGAAGATTCCACTAAATGCGCTCAGGGTGAGAGATTGATATTTTGCGCCAGTAGCGCCTTGCGTCCTCTCGGCGGAGGTTCGATGCCAACTGAACTTTCCACCGCAAGGGGCGCTTTTGCAGTGCGTAGGTGGAACCACGGTTACAAAACTAATTTTTATCGATCCGGCATTGAAAATTTGCACCCTAGCAAATGGTTGTTGATAATGTGGGTGATTACATCATTGATTAGATAAAAGCTTTTTCAATGATAATTATTTTTAATATAATGTAAGAAAAACGACGTTATTTTTTGGTCGATCTAATCTATTGAATGCCTTCAGTCGTATATATGTTTACATCTCTCTCTCTACATATATATATATATACATATATGAAGGAGATCAACAGTTATTGAGATTCTTCAAGGCACTTGATTTGTATATATAGATAGTAACACAATTTTATTTAAATTAAGGATTTAAATATTTTTTAGAAATCTTTTAGCAGAAACGTTAATATGTTGAAAAATTCCTACATGGAGATTCCACATTTCTCTTCTTTCTCAAAAACATACCTACTATTCCTGATTAAAAAAAATATATCTCTATGCTATTTTAATCTAAATTCCCATTCCAAAACTATATTTCTTCATATTAAAAATTTCTTTCAAAGCACATTTTGTCTCAATAAATTAAACAAAAGTGATTTTAATTTCAATATTAGCTGCTTTAACAATTCGCTTTTAACTCTTGCTGACAGAAACCTGATGAAAATTCTAAGCCACCTCTTCGTGGTTAATTCCTTCCTCTAATCCCATTCCTCTAGTTTATTTTTCCATCGACTCCGAAGTCACCAAGAGATGTCTCCTACAGTGTTTACTCGGAATTTATTCAGTGGAATCTTTCTCTCAAGTGGCTCCCCCAGAGCTCTCGTAAATACCTTTAAAGTGGGATTTTTGGGACTGAGCAATCAAAAGAGTGCGTTATTTCAACCTTGTTGGATTTCGAGACAAACTATTTGGGGATTCAAATATGTATTGGATGAGCGCAAATAAAGTCTGCCTCCAGGCCACTGATTCAAGGGGGACTTCACTGTCGAATTAACGAGTTCTCCGCCATTTGCATATTCACCCTCTAACAAACTGGAAGCTGTCAAAAACTGACAGGAGTAGACGGCTGTAGGCCATTTTTATTCGCGTCCTGGTGTTTGACAAATAAACTCTTCTATGTAAACAGATGGAGGAGAAAGACGCATAAATAAATATGTAGAGCTATGGTTTTAATGGATAAAATGGGGAAGGTAGTATGCAGAAATTTATAATTCTTTTTTTTCAGAGTTTAAATTAAATAGAGTTGCTTATTGACTGTTCTGTATTTTATAACTGGGTCAATTTCATTATTATCTTTAAAACTTTAAATTTTTCGGTAAATGAGAACATTTTTCAGATTTCTTAATTGCAAAGTTTGAATCGGTTTGTCTGTTCGAAGTGTATTGTTACCTTTTTTGCTTTAGAGTGTATTGTAATTATTACTTAATTTTTTCTTTAACAGCATGATCTCTAAATATATTGTGCCATTAACTGTAACTGTAAAACTCGAGATAATGGACCATTTGAATTACGATTTATATTTAGAATTTTAATTGCACATGGATACTTAGCTGATTATAACAATCATTTAGAAATAATTCATCTATTTATTTATGATGGGGCCTATTGGCCGAGTGACTAGCGTTCTGGTACTCGGTACCACAGGTTTCCGGTTCGAGTCCCGGCGGTGCCATGGATGTTTGGAGAGGTTCGGAATACACTTTAAACAGTAGGTACCGGTCTAACAAGATCGTAGAGATCTAACAGGTTCGCGTCCGTAGCTTATCTTCAAGTTACACCCACATCCTGGGTAGTGCTAAGTGAGTAATGCCAGAGCAGTGCTTACCTTAAAGCATCCTAGACAACTGTCTAAGTTTCCATCTGCATTAGAACAAAAAAATTCTCAATTTAAAATTCAATTCTTTCAAAACTAATTTTGTCTTAATAAAGTAAATAAAAGTGTTGTTAATTTTAATGTTAGCTGCGTTCCCAATTCGCCTTTAACTCTTACTTGAAGCCTCATGAAAATTCCAAACCACCTTCCTCATGGTGAATTCCTTCCTCTAATCCCATTCTTTTAGTTTCTTTTTCCATCGACTCCAAAGCAACTAAGAGATGTCCCCTGCAGTGCTTACTCGGAATTCATTCCCGTCTTGTATTATTCAGTGGAATCTTTCTCTCAAGTGGCTCCAACATGCCTCTCGTAATTACCCTTAAAAGTGGGAATTTTTGGGGCTGGGCAGTCAAAAGATTGCGTTATTTCGAGACTGTTTGGGGATTCAAATATGTATTAGATGAGGGCAGATCCTGTCTGCCTCCAGGCCACTGATTCAAGGGGGGCTTCACTGTCGAAGTAATGAGTTCTGCGCCATTTGCATATTCACCCTCTAACAAAGTGGAAGCTGTCAAAAAGTGACACGGGTAGACGGCTGTTTGGCCATTTTTATTCACGTCCTGGTGTTTGACAATTAACTCTTCTATGTAAACAGATGGAGGAGAAAGACGCATAAGGACATTTTTGCAGCTCTAGTTTTAATGGATAAAATAGGGAGGGTGGTGTGCAGAAAATTATTTAATAGTTTTTTTTTCAGTGTGAATTAAATAGAGTTGCTGATTGATTGTTCTTTATTATATTACTGGATCATTTGTAGTATTATCTTTAAATCATTCAAATTTTTCTGTAAATGGGAAAAATGTTCAGTTTTCTTACCTGCAAAGATTGAATTGGTTTGTCTATTAGAAGTGGATTGGTACCTTTTTTTTCTTTAAAGCATTTTGTTAATATTGTTTCCTTTTTTTTGTTAATAGCATGATCTCTATTAACTGCAATTGTTAATCTCTGTCTCGTGATTGAGGACCATTTAATTTACTACTTACTACTGATAGAGCTGAACCATTGTTGGGATTCTTTAAGGCATTTGATTTGGCATTAATTCTTTAAAGCATTTTGCATACATATGATGATTTGGGATTTTGCTTACATTTTGGCATTTGATTCTTTAAGGCATTTGACATATATATTTTTTTCTTCTTCTAATGCAGCTGGCAAATAGACTGCGATCTTTCACCATAAGGGCTGCGCCGCTGTTACTCACTTTGCATTACCCAGGGGGCGCGTGTAACTTGATGGTAAGCCACGGATGCGGAGTAACAATGCCCCCGCAGCGCTCTACGATCCTATTAGGACCGGGACCTACGGCTTAAAGTGGATTCCGAACCACTACAAAACCCATGGGCAAAGCCGGGATTTGAACCCGATACCTGTGGTACCGAACGCCAGAGCGCTAGCCATTCGGCCATCAGGCCCCTATTTGACATATATATATATAAGTTGTTGTTCTAATGTATCCGGCAATGCAGAGACAATTCATATTCATGCCATAAGCAAGGGCTGCACCGATGTTATTCCTTGAGCACGATGATATGCTGTGCACGCGAGTGACACTACCTCCCATAACGCTCTACGATTCTATTAGACTGGGATCTACGGTTTAAAGTGGATTCCGAACCACTACAACATACATGGCAACTCCGGGACACGAACCCGATACCTGTGGTACCGAGCGTCACAGCCCCATTCCATCATATATTGCTTGTCATTATATACATATATATATATATGACAATGCAATTCTATTTAAATCAAAGATTTAAATATTTTTTAGACATATTTTAGCAAAAGTGTTAATATGTTAAAAAAAATTCCTACATGGAGATTTCACATATATCTTCTTCTTAAAAATATTCGTACGATTCCTGACGAGAAAAAAAGAATTCTATGCTATTATTTCTAATTCTCATTGAGAAACCCTGTTTATTTACACTAAAAAATTTCTTTCAAAACACATTTTGTTTCAATTAAACTAAACAAAAGTGATTTTAATTTCAATCTGAGCTGCTTTCCCAATTCGCTTTTAACTCTTGATGGGAGAAACCTCATGAAAATTCTAAACCACCGTCCTCATGGCGAATTCCATATTTTAATCCCATTCCTTTAGTTTATTTTTCCATCGACTCGAAAGCAACTAAGAGATGTCCCCTGCAGTGTTTACTCGGAATTTATTCCCGTCTTGCATTATTCAGTGGAATCTTTCTCCCAAGTGGCTTCAACATGGCTCTCGTGAAAAAAAAGTGAGATTTTAAAATTTGATTGTGAAAAGTGAGATTTGATTGAAAGTGATATTTTTGCTGCTGAGCAATCAAAAGATTGCGTTATTTAAACCTTGCCGGATTTCGAGACTATTTGTGGATTCAAATATGTATTGGATGAGGACAAATCCAGTCTGCCCTGAGGCCACTGATTCAAGGGGGACTCCACTGTCGAATTAATGAGTTCTGCGCCATTTGCATATTCACCCTCTAACAAACTGGAAGCTGTCAAAAAGTGACACGGGTAGATGGCTGTCGGCCATTTTTTTTTATTCGCGTTTGACAAATAACTCCTCTATATAAACAGATGGAGCAGAAAGACGCAATAAGCAAATTTTTATAGCTATGGTTTTAATGGATGAAATGTTTGCTTTCTTTAGAGTTTGAATATTATAATAAATTTTAAGGAGAACGTGTAATAATATTTGAATTAAGTATTGTTGGTTTTTTACTTTTCTTTATTATATTACTTGATCAATTGTATTATTCTCATTAAATCCTTCGATTTTTCTGTAAATAGCTTTTTTTTCTAATGCAGCTGTCAAATACTGAGATAGTTAATCTTTATGCCATCAGCAAGGGTTGCACCGACATTACTCATCACCCCAGTGGCACGGGTAGCTTGAATATATCCTTCGTACGCGTATAACACTATCCCACAAAGATTTGCGATCCTATTAGACCAGACATCAGCATGGGTGTCACCGACATTACTCATTGCGTATTACCCAGGGGGCACGTATAGTATGATGATATCCGACGGACGCGAATAACACTACCCCCATACAGCTTTACGATTCTATTAGACCGGGACCTACGGTTTAATGTGGATTCCGAACTACTACAAACATCATTGGCATTGCCAGTTGTCGAACCCAAAACCTGTGGTACCAAGCGCCCATCAGGCCACCTTTTTTATCTGTAAATGGGGAAAATGTACAGTTTCTTTTCTTTTCTTTTTTTGGTTAAAAATTTGAATTGGATCGTCTATTCGATAATTGTCTACGTTCCTTTTTTCTTTAGAACGTATTGGAATTATTGCTTCCTTTTTTTTAACAGCATGATCTCAAATGAACTGTTCTATTAACTGTAACTGATGTACTCGCGATAATGGACCATTTGACTTACGATTTATATTTAAAATTTTAATTGCGTATTAGATATATATAAATGGTATTGCAATTTTATTGCTTTTGTTAAATTAAGGATTTAAGTATCTTTGAGAAATTTTAGTATCAGTAGAAGTAGTAGAATTATTAGTAGTAATTTTAGCAAAAATGTTAATATGTTAAAAAATTCTTGCATAGAGATTCCACATTTTTTTTCTTCCTAAACTTAATCCTAATTTTCCTAATATAAAAATAATTTCTATGCTAATGTGTTCTAATTACCATTCAAAAACACTATTTCTTCACATTAAAAATTTCTTTCAAAACACATTTTGTCTCAATAAACTAAATAAGAGTGATGTCAATTTCAATATTAACTGCATTCCCAATTCGCTTTTAACACTTGCTGGCAGAAACCTCATGAAAATTCTAAACCACCCCTCATAGCGAATTCCTTCCTCTAATCCCATTCCTCTAGTTTATTTTTCCTTCCACTCCAAAGTCACCAAGAGATGTCCCCTGCAGTGTTTACTCGGAATTGATTCCCGTCAAGGGAATCTCTCTATCAAGTGGCTCCAACATGGCTCTCGTAAATACCTTGAAAGTGGGATTTTTGGACTGAGCAATCAAAAGATTGCGTTATTTAAACCTTGCCTTATTTCGGGACTGCGGATTCAAATCTATATTGGATGAGGGCAAATCCAGTCTGCCTCCAGGCCACTGATTCAAGGGGGACTTCGTTGTCAAATTAACGAGTTCTCCACCATTTGCATATTCACCCTCTAACAAACTGTGAACTGTCAAAAAGTTATTGGCTATTTTTATTCGCGTCCTGGTGTTTGACAAATAACTGCTCTATACAGACAGATGGAGCAGAAAGACGCATAAGGACATTTTCACAGCTATAGTTTTAATGGATAAAATAGGGAAGATGTTATGCAGAAACTTATTTAATAATACTTATTTTTTCACCGTTTGAATTAGATTTAGTTTTTTATTGACTGTATGTATTATATAACTGGATCAATTTCATTATTATCTTTAAATCATTCCATTTTTCTGTAAATGAGAAAAAATTTCAGATTTCTTGGCTACAAAGATTGAATTGGTTTGTCTGTTCGAAGCGTATTACTTCCTTTTTTCCTTTAGAGTATATTGCAATTATTACTTCCTTTTCTCTTTAACAGTATGATCTCTCTATATATACTGTTCTATTAACTATAACTGTTAAACTCGCGATTGGGGACCATTCAGCCTACGATTTACATTTGGAATTATAACTGCGCATGGACATCTAGCCAATTATATCAATCATTAAAAAATAATTCATTTATTTATTTACAATGGGACCTGTTGGCTAAGTGGCTAGCGTTCTGGTGCTCGGTAGCGCAAGTTTTGGGTGCGAGTCCCGGCGGTCTCATGGATGTTTGGAGTGGTTCGGAATCCACTTTAAACAGTAAGTCCCTGTCTAACAGGATCGTACAGATCTAACAGGTCCGCGTCCGTAGCTTATCTTCCAGTTACACGCACCTTCTGGGTAGTGCTAAGTGTGTAACATTGGTGCAGAGCTTGCCTTAAGGCATCCAAGACAGCTGTCTAGGTGTTTGCGAGCTGCATTAGAACAAAAAAAAATATTAGAAGTTTCTTTCAAAACACATTTTGTCTCGATAAACTAAATGAAAGTGATGTTAATTTCAATCCCAGTTGCGCTCCCAATTCGCTTTTAACGCTTGCTGGCAGAAACTTCATGAAAATTCTAAACCTTCTCCTCATGGGGAATTCCGTATTCTAATCCCATTCCTCAGTTTATTTTTCCATCGACTCCAAAGTCACCAAGAGATGTCCCTGGCAGTGCTTACTCGGAATTGATTCCCGTCTTGTATTCTTCAAGGGAATCTTTCTCTCAAGTGGCTCCAACATGCCTCTCGTAATTACCCTTAAAAGTGGGAATTTTTTAGCTGAGCAATCAAAAGAGTGCGCTATTTAAACCTTGTTGGGTTTCGAGAAGAACTATTTGGGGGATTCAAGTATGTATTAGATGAGCACAAACCTAGTCTGCCTCCAGGCGACTTGATTCAAGGGGGACTTCACTGTCAAATTAACGAGTTCTTCGCCATTTGCATATTTACCCTCTAACAAAGTGGAACCTGTCAAAAAGTGACACGTGTAGACTGTTGGCCGTTTTTATTCCTGGTGTTTGACAAAGGGCTCCTCTATGTAAACAGATGGAGGAGAAAGACGCATAGAGGGCATTTTTACAGCTGTGGTTTTAATGGATCATAGAGGGAGGGTAGTATGCAAAAAATTATGTAATAATGCTTTTTTTCAAAGTTGGATGATTATAACAAATATTAAGAGGAATATGTCATAATACTTAAATTAACTATAGTTGCGTATTAACTGTTTTGTATTATATTACTGAATCAATTGTCATTAAAGCATTTAATTTTCCTTTAAATGAGAAAAGTTTTCAGTTTTCTTGGTTGCAAAGATTGAATTGGATTGTCTTCGAAGAGTATTGATTTCTTTTTTTTTCTTTAGAGTGTATCGTAATTATTAGTTCCTTGTTTGTTTTTGTCTCTTTTCCCCCTTGGTCGACAACAACGACCATGAACTCGTGTGCTCTCATGATAGGAGGGAAGGGGAAAGCAGCTTCTGTTGTGATGGAGCACCCGCAGACTTGACTCCGTGTCGTTGAAGAAAGAGAGCAGTGCTTTCCGGGAGCATTCTTAGGGGAACTACCACGCATTTGCGTATCGTATGGGATATAATCCGAAAAACTCCCACTAAGTAGTTCGACTCTTGAAGCGAGGTGCTGAACATCACACACGCCGTCGATTCTCCTCGTAATAGTGTCTCTCACAAAGTCGCCCGCGAATTGTACCTCAGCCCTAATGCTCACTAGCGGCGCATGTTGCCACTGAGCCACGAATCGGGCCATTTTTTTCTTTAACAACATGATCTCAAATGTATTGTTCTATGAACTGCAACTGTTAACTTCAGGCTCAATGATCATTTAACTTGAGACTTATATTTATAATTTTAACTGCGCATTAATACCTATCCAATTATATACATCATTTACAGATAATTCATTTATTTATTTATGTTATTGAAATGCATTTCTTTCAATGAAAAGTCAAATCAAATTGAATGAAAAGTTATTGGTTTATTGAATAGGATCTCATTTCGTATTCTAGTTGCGTGATGAATAAGAAATGGATATGCCAGTTTATATCACTTTAGATTCAGCGGTTTTTACTACCTCATTTTAAATTTAAATTTTACTAACTGAAAAATTATAATAGATTTTTGAGGGCCTGATGCCCAAATGACTAGTCCTCTGGCATTCGATACCACAGGTTTCGGGTGAGTCCCGGCAGTGCCATTTATGTTTTTGGTTCGGAATCTACTTTAAAGTCTAGGTCTCGGTTTAATATGACGGTAGAGTGTTGGGCGTAAGATTGAAAACCTTACCATGTAAAAAGAAAACAGTCGTCCCTGAGAGAAGTGCCCTCCTTCTTTAACGACACGCAGCTAAGTCAGACTTCTACTTCCGGGTGCTCCATCACGAACGAAGCTGCCCGTTTACTTCCATCCACGAGTAGACTACTCTTGAGAAGTCTGTCCCGTGCTCCAGGAACGTAGGATGTGAGTCACACACACACACGCACAAATTTCTCGATTGTTATTGCAAGAAGTCTGTTGAAATGTTGCTGTGACTAAGTGACCTGCAGTGCGGGACGGACAACCCAGGAGTAATCTACTCATGGACGTATGGAAAGAGGGCAGTTTCTGTTGTGATGGAGCACCCGTTGGTAGAAGTCTGACTTGGCTCCGTGACACTCTTTACAGTCAAACGAGACCGGGACCTAGTGCTTAAAGTGGATTCCGAACCACTACAAACATCCCTGGCACCGCCTGGACACGAACCCGACACTTGTGGCCCCGAGCGCCGGAGCGCTAGTCACTCGGCCATTCAGGCCCTGTTTTAAAATGTTATGTCTAAGGTTGGTGCAAGACATTTCTTTGGTTGAAGCGAATTATGTTTGGTCTCCATACCAAGAGTCATAGGTTTGTAACTTCAAGGCAAATCAAAATCCTTCATAGCCAGGGTTGGAGTCCATAAACCATAAAATTGTTGGCCAGAATGTCGCCTCCTTCTAATGTCCTTCATTAGAAGGAGGCGAGACTCCGAAATAATATATTTGTGGTTGTTTGAACAAAATGAGAATGATGCAATGTCAGCGCCTTGATGTGCCCTGGCTGACGTAGAATCTGCTACATATTTGTCATATCGTGGCAAATAAACTCAGTAATTCAATTCCTTCTATTAGCTCACACTCTCCCTATATATATCTTGTTCACATTTTCAATCGTTCATAAAATGCTTTTCATTCAACCACTCAAGTTCAAATGCATTTTTTCTGAACTTGTAGTGGATGACACTGGATGGGAATACACTTTTTTCAAATATTCATTCATTCATTAAATTTAATTCATTCATTTTAGTTTTTTTTTAGATTTAAGTTGAAAAAAAATGAATGAAAATTATTTATAAAGATAAATTATTTCTGCAACAGAGTGAAAAAAAAGTAGGAATTGACTTTAATTTTTTTTATTTTTTATATTACTTGCTTTTATGAAAACTTACTCGCCGCCTGTGAATATTACGGCTGAGGTTCGATTCGCTGGTGGCTTTGTTGTAGAACTGTTTCAAAGAATGACGAGATTCGAGGGCGTTTGAGTTATTCAGCATCTTGCCACGTGAATCGGACTACCTAGTGGGAGTTTTCCCAGTTTTATTCCATTTGATTCGCAAATGTGGTCACATAAAAAGTCCTCACCTGTAAGTCCTGCCGGAAGGCACTGCCCTCTTTCTTCAGCGACATGGAGCCAAGTCAGACTTTTAACTATGGATACTCCATCAAAACAGTAGCTGTCATTTCCCCTTCATCCATGATTAGACTACTCATGGGGTGTCAGTCCCGTACTGCAGAACACTGAGGATTAGATGCAGACACACAGACCAAAAATAATTATCATTGCATTTTATACGAAATGTTTAAACAAAAATAATATATACATATAAGACTAATTATTTTATTTAAAAATTTAAATCATGAGCACTTAATAATATCCTTTTCATTAATTAATCGTCTATATTTATCGCGAGATTCGAAGCCGCTTTTATCCTTAAGAAAAATAGCTCATTATCTCAAAAGATGCAAATTATGCAAATGTAAGATTATCTGTTAAAACCTTTACGTAACCATCTTACCTCGTTTTGGTTACAGTCAACGTGTACCATTTAATCATTAATTAAAAGGGTACAACATTATACCCTGTTTTCGTTTATGGTAATAATGCGTAATATGTCTTCCACTTCTATAGCTTTTTTTATTCATTTCTAAATTATACTTAATCGTTAAAAGGCCGTACCACTTTTAGAAAATATTTTTGGTACATGTTTTTAAGGGAAACAAAGTTAATTAATTAACGGTTTGCTCTGTTAATTATCGAATATAAAGTGTACATTTCTTTGTAAACAAATCCTTACAATAACAACTCTTGTTTAACAATTATCTTATCTTCCGTTGTATTTTTAGAATAGTAATTTCGAATACGTTTCTGGACTGTTGTAATACTACTGTGTCCAAAAAGTAAGACCAGGTTTCAATTTAAGATTCCCGGGGCTTAAAAAATTATACTTTTTTTTTCTTTTTTAGGTTATTGGCACTGTCCTTGCCATCTGTGTGAGATTTGACGTCAAAATATGCATTAGTGTTTGAGTTACGCCTTGGGAGACGCTAAAAATGATTCCGGCGATTTTTGAGATGTCTCTTCAATCGACTCAAAATGGTGTCCCCGGAGTGATCTTTTTTGAGTTTAGGGAAAAGTCAGAAGTAGCACGATGCTAAATTAGGTGAATACCATGGTTGTGGAACGATATGGGTTTCATATTTGGCGAAAAAGTCACGAAGAATCTATGCCGTACTTGCTGGCGCATTCAGTTTTTTCAGTACCAATAGAGATTTGACGTGTTTGAGGCCCAAAACATCTTTTGAAATGGAATTTTGAAACTCCAACATCATCAGCAAGGTCTCTCATTGTAAATCAACAGTTTGCAAGCACCCAAATCTTTAATGTTTTTGGAAGAGGGTTTCGTCGGTTGAGGTTGTGGGTCGACCAGAGGGCTCTTCGTCTTCAACGTGTTCTCTGCCTTCTTTGAACAGTTTATACCACTTCTAAACATTTCTTTCCGGTATGGGAATGCTCATAGAATGCCTTCTGCAATATTCTATACGTTTCCGCAAACAAAATTGGACGCAAGTTCTTTTCTCAATTCATTCAGACATTTTAAAAATCGCTGGAATCAGTTTCAGCGTAACTCAAGCACTAATGAATATTTTTGACGTGAAATTTAACACAGATGCCAAGAACACTGCCAACAAAAAAAAATTGAAATTCCATAAGCCCCGGGAATTTTTAGTTGAAAACTGGTCTTACTTTTTAAACACATTAGTATGTACATATTTGCAATTCGTTATTGTATCGTTTGTGTGTGGCGTGACGTCAGAGTGAGTCACCAGACAGCTTGCCGAATGGAAAATTTATATTTCTTCGGCAGAAATAGATGCAATAAATCTGTAAATTAAAATATTTTCATCAGATTTGAGGAGGAAAGGTGGAATGTTGCAAATAAAAAAATATAACGAAGTTTTGTGGATGGTAAGAACTTTTACACCTACTAAATGTACCATAAAATTATAATGTCTAAAATGAGGAATAAATTTGTAACTTCTGAAGTTAACCTTCAAAATTGTAGCATAAAGTTATAATTTCTGGAGTTAACCTTCGAAAATGTGGCATAAAGTTAAAGCTTTTAAAATGATGAATAATTTTGCAACTTCTAAAGTTAAGCATCTTAAATGGGACACTAAGTTATAATTTCTGGAGTTTACCTTCAAAAATGTGGCATAAAGTTATAATTCCGGAAATGAACCATCTAAAAAGTGGAATTTTTTAACTTCGAAAGGTAACTTTATACGACGACATTTAAAATATAAAAAATTAATAGCATCTCTTTGTATACCTTTTCAGTATCTTTAATGGCTATTATATCCTCGATAATCAAAGTGGGGTTTGTTCATGTTTGATTTTGTATGAGTTATATGCTTTTAAAATTTAAGATATTTACAAATGATTTGTAATATAATCAGTTTTTTCATTCATCACAATAGTGATCAATTAAAAAAAGTAAAATTGAAAATTGAAACACTGAAAATTAGAGAATTATTAATTGAAAAACTGAAAATTAATAATAATACACAATAGTACATTACAAATCTTTAGATTTCAATTTTTTATAATTTTTTGGAAATAATACACTGTTGGGTCAGTAATTAAATTTCCAACTTCTTCTTCTTCATTGGTGGGCCAAGGATGTCTGCCTTCTGTCAGATTTCGAGACAGGAATTGTAACTTAATTTCCAGCTTCAATAAAATAGTATTCTGACCTTCAAAAAAAAAAAAAAAAAAAACGCCAGTGCTCTTAAAGATTATGATCTTGAAAAAATTCCAAACAGTAACTATAGATATCCCCCCTTATAGTTTTTAAAAATTCAGAACTTTCTAGATTTATGATACTGATCATTATTTTTTATTCTTATTTGTCATGTTTGTGCATCAGCCTGTAAAAACTAAATCAAACTTAATTTATTAAAAATATTATTATAAATTTTTACAACCGTAGGATAAAAAAAATTCTCTGACAAAGTATTGTTATCTTGAAAATGCATTGTTCTTCTTTTCATGAATGAAGAAATCTTATCAGGAAAGCCAGCCAAGCTTACAGAATTCTACGTTTCTTTTCTTAAAACTGTACTCCAGGAGAAATAGTAAACATAAGAAATATCCTACATTTTTCAAAATGATAAGAGATATGTTTTTTCTTGGCTCAATAAATCTTGAAACGAATATAAGTTTATTTGCTTTTTCTTTTCTTTTAGAAATAAATCTTACTAAGAAAAAATAAGTGAACATTGTATCGCAACAAAGTAAAACATTCTGCATCAGTAAATTTAGAAAGAAAAAAAAAGTAACAATTTGGACAATTAAATTTTTTATACAAACCTAAAACATCAAAAATATTATTTGTTCCATTATGCAGTTTTGCAAGAAATACTTTATGGATAATTGCTAATAATAGGTGATTTTTTTTTGTTATTTGTAGCGTTTCTTCTAAAAGGGAAACAGTTGTGAAACAGGAAAACGGAAAGGGAGTGTGCTACAATTAGTTAAATCCTTGATTTTAATTTTGACAGTCAATATTATACTATACATTTGTGTAAATTACACTTCTATTAATTTGAGTCAACGATAAATGAACAGCAGATATAATATAAAAGTTACAATTCTTTATTAATAACGTTTTGGATTTTCCCGAAAAGTTCTGTTCACATGACTGACTCGTGGCTCAGTGGCAACGTACACCGTTGGTGAGCATTAGGGTTGGGGTTCCATCCGCTGGAAACTTTGTTGTAGCCACTGTTTCAAACAATGACGAGACTCGTTGGCGTTTGGGATATTTTGCATCTTGCTTTGTGACTCAGACGATTTAGTAGTAGTTTTCCGGGTTTTCTCCCATACGATACGCAAATGCGGTATAGTTCTCGCTAAAAGTCATCCCGGAAGGCACTGCCCTCATCCTTCCTCAGCGTCACGGAGCCAAGTCAGACTTCTACCTACGGGTGCTCCGTCACAACAGAAGCTGTCCACTCCCTTCCGTGAGAACACGGATATATGTACTGCGTCCAGATGTTGCTGTCGACCAAGCGGAATAAAAAAAAATAAATAAATAAAAAAACAGATCTGTTCACGCTTTTCCTTGAGAGAACATTGCAACGATTGTCTCTATTTAATTGGCGTTTTTGGTTATAATAGACTAGTTTATTCTGTTAAGATTAAAATGTTTTGCGAACTTATATAAATAATGCTTTCTTTCTCTTTGACATACTAAATTCTTAAAAATTAGACAGCAAATTGTGATAATACTGTACGTGATAGAATTTTTTCATTATTTTCAAAGTGATCAACATCCAAGAACTAAAAGAGCACAGCTTATTTTAGGGACAATTTTTTTAATGTGTTATTATTTTCTGGTATTACAAATCCCTCCCATGGGTTGATATTACGACTCTACAATGATGTCCGCTTAAAAAAATTATTAATCCATTAGTATATACACTCAAGAGCCAAAACATTATGACCACCCCTACATTTTGCAATGAACTCGCCTGGATGACGTGGAAGGCACGTGATCAGGTGGAAGTGGTTTTTAACTGGTATTAATCCATGCCAAGGCGGGTTGAAGCTGTGTTGCGCGCCAAAGGTGGGCCAACTCGTTATTGACAGGTAGTCATAAGTTTTTGGCTCTTGAGTGTATATTAATAGTCCTCTCTAGTATTGTGTAAATCAAAAGTACATAAAAGTATATCATCTCTTCTATAGATCCACTTATATGTGTAAAAAGTACATATACTGTACATGCTCACTTCTTTATATTATTTCCTTTAGTACAATCATGAAGTATATACCCATTATATTATGTCCTTTTATGTTGAAAAGTACATAAAAGTATATCCTCTCCTCATCTTATATATGGAAAAATACATATCCTGTACATCCTCTCTATATATTATATCATCTAGTCTAAATCAAAAATCCATAAAAGTATATCCTCTCTTCCACAGATCATCTTTATATATGGAAAAAGTACATGTACTGCACATCCTCTCTTCCATATATAATTTCCTTTAGTACAATCAAAAAGTACATATCCATTATATCCTGTCCTATATATTTTATATCCTCTAGTGTAAGTAAAAAGTACATAAAAGTATATCTCCTCTTATCCTCTTAAAAATAGACAAAGTACGTATCATGTACACCCTCTCTTCTATATAATATTTCCTCTAGTACAAGCAAAAAGTATCTATCCACTATATCCTATCCTCTATATATTATACATTCTAGTACAAGCGAAAACTACAAATCATCTCCCTTATACATCACATCATCTCCTTTTATATACAAGCAAAATGGAATTTGAATTTGTTGAGGGTCCACGAAAGTCCGCCAACTGAAGGAAGAGACGGAAAGAAGCGGGATGTCCAAACAGATATCTTCAGTCCGTTCGACACGATATCTGCATTAGCTCATCGGAAAGATTTGTGGCGGAATAGCGCTCCTCCATTACATTTATGGTTTCCTGGAGCAGAGATATGAATAGGATAAAAAAAATGCTATGCGAGGTGCTATTTATTGTGATGTGTTATTTCATTTTATCTATACTCGGAGAAGTGTTTGTCGTAAATCCAGTCAATTTTGTGTAAACAGGATATTTATTTCAGTCGTAAAATTAATTTTGCTTCTTATAATAACTGCTGACATATGTCTGTGTTATGCTAATATCTCTAATATAAAAATAAATTATCATACTTACAGAGTGATTATAAATTAACTTCATTTACATACTCACATCGATGTAGTATATCATTTAGTACAAAAAGTAAGTACATATCTTCTCGTACAGAAAAAAAAATACATATCCTTTACATCCTCTATTCTATAAAATTTATTCTCTAGTACGAACGAAACGTACATATCCTCTCTTCGGTATGTTATATCTTCTTGTACAAGTGAGATGTACTTGTCTACCATAGCTGTCGTCTATGTATTATATATACTAGTACAAGACAAAAATACATATCCACGATGCTCTCTCCTCTATATATTATATCATCTACTGTAAGTAAAAATTATGTATCTACTATATCCTCTCCTCTAGTACCTATCCACTATATTCTGTCCTCTATATATTATGCATTCTAATACAAGCGAAAACTACGAGTACAAATTATCTCCCTTATATATCCTATTATCTCCTTTCATTTACGAGCAAAAATGGAATTTGAATTTGTTGAGGGTCCACGAAAGTCCGCCAACTAAAAGAAGATATAGAAAGAAGCGGGACGTCCAAACAGATATCTTCACTCCGTTCGACACGATATCTGCATTAGCTTATCGAAGAGATTTGTGGCGGAATAGCGTTCCTCCATTACATTGATGCCTTTCCTGGAGCAGGAATACATACTGAAGATGAAAAAGCAAATCAAATATCGGAAAAAATGAAAAGTTTATTTTTCTGAATAATAAATTAGAGACGGTGGATACGAATAGGATAAAAAAATATAATGTGAAATGCTATTTATTGTTATGGGATATTTCATTTAAATATATACGAAGAAGTGTTTGTCGTAAATCTAGTAAATTTTGTGTAAACAGGATATTCATTTCAGTCGTAAAAATAATTTCGCTTTTTATAATAACTGCTGACATATGTCTGTGCTATCCTGCTATTTTATACCACACTCACATCTATTATATATTTTTTTATATTGGTTTTATAAATGATCTTCATTTAAAAAAGAAAAACAAATTTTTACCTGTCAGCTGTAATCCGTGAGCTTGCCAAACTATTATAATGGATTTATTAACGAAAATATTTTTGCATTTTTATTGTTGTTTTCGAATGCCAGAAATTGTTTCTTAATCCTAACCTTCACCTTGGGTAACGTTGGGTATGCTACTAATCTAGGGTATGCTACTAATGGTAGTAATCACACACAGCATTCGAAAATAACAACTATTTTTAAGCCATTAGGCAGTTAAGTTTTAATCAGCGTCTATGCTGAGCATAAGAACGATTAATCCTTTTGGCGGAATGACTTTTCCTTAGTTTCGGAGAGATAGGTAGATATAATATTAGACGATAGAATTATAATATTTTTATAAAATATCTCCATTGTAAAAAACACTTTATCGTACGTGCAGGGTGAATATAAAATAGTTTTAATTACAACTTCTCCTCTATATATTATATCCTGTACCAAAAGAAAAAATAAGGTGCTATAGTACAAGCTACAAGCAAAAAGTATAAATCTTCTTGTAGAAGTAAAATGTACATATCCTTCATAATCTCTTTTCTATAAATTATATCCTCTAATACAAGCAAAGAGTATGTACTCTCACCTCTATATGTTATAACGTTTTTTACAAGCCGAAAGTGCATACCCACTATATTATATAGTCTATATATTATATCTTCTTGCACAAGTAAAAGAAACATATCTACTATATCCTCTCATCTATATATTATATCCTGTAGAAAAAGAAAAAAATGCAAATCCTCTACAAAATTATTGCAATGTAACAATTACAAAAATTGTAAATATAATAAAAAAAACAATTGCTCCCATGTTTTAAAAATTTTCTTGTAAAACGTTTTGGTTTATCATCTTTCCTAAATTGAAATTTCAGAAATACATTTTACCAGAAAATTCATGTTAAACATGGTTGCTGTTTTAATTATCAACAGCTACAAATTGTCTGTAATTTAGTTTCTATCAACCGCACCGTCAAAATAGAGGTAACATTCGTAAAGTTATACATAGTAATAAAACAATTGTAAAATAAATTGTAAATTGTAAACAATGAAATTGTTGAACATCAGTTGAAAACAGAATGAAAAACAATGATACCCACATTTTAAAAGTTTTCTTGTAAAACGTTTTGGGTTATCGCTTTTCCTAAATTGACATTTTGATAAAGTACAATTTCTTAGAAAAGGAATGTGGAAATCTATCTCCGTTTATTAGTTTTAGCGGTTTAGTTTCCGGTTATTAGTTTCAGCGTTTATGAGTAACTGGAAAATGCTTATAATTTAATTTTTATCAACAATACCGTCAAAAATAAGGCAACCTCTGTAAAACTATAGAAATAAAACAATTTTAAAACGAAGTATAAAACTGTAAACAGACTGAAATACAATTATACCCATATTTTAAAAGTTTTCTTGCAAAACGTTTTGGGTTATCACTTTTCCTACGTGGAAATTTTGATAAAGTACAATTTCTTAGAAAAGGAATTTGCAAATCTACCTTGAGTTACTAGTTTTAGAGGTTTAGTTTCCGGTTATTAGTTAAATCTCCAATCCGGTTATTAGTTTTAGAAATTATAAGTCACTGCAAAATGTTTATAATTTAATTTTCGTATCGTCAAAAATAAGGCAACTTCTGCAAAACTATAATAATAAAACAAAGTTGAAAACTATAAAGAGGACGAAAAACAATTGATCTCAGATTTATATAATTTTAATTTTTCCCCTTTATGTGTTGTTGTGAGGAACGTTTTGTTAAGCGAAACTTTTGGTCGACTTCAGAACTTGTTATTGAAATTAAGTTTCTAGGTCTGAAATAAACTGTAGTGGAACGTAATTTTTAGTTAGCCTAACCACTGAAAATAAATAAATAAATTTACGTCATGTTGATAAAACTGAAATATTCAGATTCTCTATTGGAGGCTTCATGGTTTTTGTATAGTTAGTTATGGAAACTATGGTAAGGGATTCAGTTTTACCTGGAAGAGGTTAGTGAATAAATTCAGTATTACTTTTAGCTAACAAGACATTACCCGAAAGCTTTCCTGGGGAGCACAGCAAAAAGCAGAAGCAGTAGATATCGGAAACCATTCGTTTCTGAAGATATCTGAGAAGGTATGCTTCAATAACAAGCATTCATCGCATACTCTAGTGCCTGACTCGACTGGATTCTTTCTTTATTGGCAATAAGAGATTTAAGAAATAGCGGAAATGCCCAACTGGATGTATGGATATTCAATTTATGCTCACAGTTTAGGTCTAGGATGAAAAAAAATTTAACTTTGTTATACTTTTGGTATTTCCGATAGCACGAATAATGGTAGCTACTTTTTTTAGAAGTAGTTTAAGATAATGGTTGATATTGTGTATTTTCTGTAGTCTGTGTTGTTCATAATTGTTTGGAAAAACAAATTGTACTGGAAAAACAAAACAGATGCAAATAGAGTATTTCAGTACTAATTTTATAAACATCTAGGTTAGGCCTAGACGACCCGATATCGCATAGTAGTTCCGGGCAATAGATAAGGCGGATGGCTATACAAATTAGGTTTGGTATGTCAGTCTATGGTCATCTTGTGCAAGCGAGGACCACACAGATCTGGGCCTACAGTTTAAAGTGGATTCCGAACCACTCTCAAACATCCATGCCACCGCCAGGAATCAAACATGGAGCTATTGGTACCAGAGGCCAGAGCGCTAGCCAATTGGCCATCAGGCCGCAGGCTATACAGGAGAGGGATTCTTTATTTGACACACTAACGTTCACCACGACAACTGTGTATCCATCACGAAAACACTTCCCGACACTTTTTCTTTAACTATTAGTCTCTGAATTAAATTTGCATTTTTTTTTCACATATCGTAATTTGCTTATTGGTGCCTGAGGGTCGAGTGACTAGCACTCGGTGCAACAGGTTTCTGTTTCGAGTGCCTGGAGGTGCCATGAAGACCTCGTAGTGGTTCGTAGTGCCTTGTAGTGGGTCGGAATTCATTTTAAACCGTAAGTTTCGGTCTAATATGACTGTAGAACGTTGGGCGTAGGATTGATAACCTTACCTCGTAAAATTAAAATGTCTCCTGTCTCAAAATTTACCGGTAGGTAGAGGTAATTGACCCTCCATGGAGCTGTTGCGACAGTAACGATGAGGATGAATTTACTTATTATTATTATGCTACTTTAATATTATTTCCCATTGATTTGGAAAAAAAGACCAATTATTTTTTTTTCAAAAATTCTTTATTTTATTCTTCAAAGTCATCCCCTCCGGACAAAATGCATTTATGCCAACTTTTTTTCCAAACCTCAATGCATGCTAAAGAGTCAACTCCGATTCCCGTTGAATCTCTTCAATCGACTCAAAACAGTTTTCCCGGGGTGGTCTTTTGAGTTCAGGGAATAGCCAGAAATCGCACGGTGGGAATACGGCGGTTGTTTGACGACATGAGTTTCATTTCCGGCAAAAAAAGTCACGAAGAGTCAATGCAGTGTGAGCTGGCCCATTCAGTGTTCTCGGTACCAATGGAAATTTGACGCGTTTGAGGCCCAAAATGGAATGGGCCGGTCCTTTTGATAGCCCAACGTCATCAGCATGGTCTGTAATTGTAAATTGACGGTTTGCAAGCACCCAATCTTTAATTTTTTAGACGTTCGTCGGTTGAAGTGGAGGGTTGACCAGGGGGCTTTTCGTCTTCTACGCGTTCTCTGCCTTCTTTGAACTGTTTATACTACTTGTAAACATTTCTTTCCGATATAGAAATGCCTTCTGCAACATTCTATACGTTTCCGCGAAAAAAATTGAATGCAAGTTCTTAGCTCAATGAATTCCGAGATTTCAAAAATCGCCGGAATCAGATTTAGCGTCTCACAAACCAAGCGTAACTCAAAAACTGCAGTAGCATCAACCTAAAAAAGAAAAAAATATTTAAATTTCATAAGCACCGGGAATTTTAATTTGAAAATGTGTCTTACTTTTTGACACAGTATTATGTAAATTGAATTTGAACCCACGTAATCCTCTACAATTATTCAGAAATTACTAATGCGTTATACTGTGTATTGCTTGGAATTCAATGAAATTTTGGAACTTTGGAATGGCTTAAAAGCTTCTTTAGAAATTCGAATTTAGCAATAGCTGGAGGAAAATTGCGAACTTCTCCTGAAACGTTTCCTTTCAGACCTCGCTCGCATTCACCTTTTCAAAAATTCCAGTTTCTTCTTTTTTTTTTTTCCAAGAAACGCTTTTCCTTTTAATTCGTTGTGAGGAATTGTGGAAAACCCGATTTCGATTAAACACCGAAGCAAGAATCGATATTGCCAAGAGTTAGTAGCCATTAGTCACGTTCAGAGTTTCTTTCGCTTTTAAAATATTCATTCTTATTTCTTGTCTTTTCTTTAATGAATAGAGTTCTCGCTGTGGCAACAGTTTAGGAAATAATAATGGAGAAGTATGAGCAGAAAAAAAGAAGAAAAAAATAAAATTCCGAGCTCTTTTGTGGAGTGCAGAGCTTTGAATTTTGAAGTTTTTCCCGAGCTTTTTACTGGAGGGAAGTAATTAGTAAAACGGTAGCACGTGATTTTCTGAATTGATTAAAATCGTTGAAGAGCGATGTTCGATTGCTGAGAGATTTTTGGATCGGAGCTTCAAGATGAAGAACGGTAATTAAGACGTGGCGATTTTTTTTGCCGGCTTCCCATTTCAATTATCATTTTTTAAAAATAAATAAATGAATAAAAATTAATATGAAGATAAAGCGATGCTTTTAAATGGATTTTAAAAGTCATAACCATAAACTGATTCCTTTTTTATGAAAATTAATTTTTAAAATTATAGATTGGTTCATATTTTTACGGGAGGACGGACTATATTATTGAATAGTAATAAAACAGAATGTGTTTCCCTTATTCTAAAGGAACAAAAATTTGGGACGAACATCTCTCGTCCTTTTCTTACTAGATTTGGCGATGGATCGCCCTTTGGCCCTTTTCTCTGAGTATATTTATTTAGAAAAGCGTGAACATGTTACAAAGCGATTCTGAACATTTCGAGAAATTCTTCATCTCAAGTCACACATTTAATTAACTGCATGCTTGCTAACGATAAATAAATAGAATAAATATTATTTTGTTTATAAATAAGGTCTTTTTATAAAGTATAATAAAACAAAAAAAGATAATATAAAGATATAAACAATAAAAGGATTACATATAAATGAATATTTTGTGTTTAGTCATTTTGGCGAGAAAATTTATAAGCAAAATATAAATATCAGATATTTAAAAAAAATTGAATTTATATTTATTTACACCTAAAATCATGAACCATTTCTATTGAAACATTCTATAAAGTATACATTCTAGTAGAAGCGAAAACTACACATGATCTCCCTTATAGATCATATTATTTCCTTTTTTTTACGAGCAAAAAATGGAATTTGAATTTGTTGAGGGTCCACGAAACTCCGCCAACTGAAGAAGTCCAAACAGATATCTTCACTCCGTCCGACACGATATCTGCATTAGCTCATCGGAAAGATTTGTGGCGGAATAGCGCTCCTCCATTACATTGATGCCTTTCCTGGAGCAGGAATACATATGGAAGATGAGAAAGCAAATCAAATATCGGAAAAAATGAAAGTTTTTTTTCTTCTGAATAATAAATTATAGACGGTGGATATGGATAGAATAAAAAAATATAATGTGAAATGCTATTGATTGTTATGTGTGATTTACCTTTATCTATACTCGGAGAATACTTGTCGTAAATCCAGTAAATTTTGTGTAAACAGTCAGTCGTAACATTAATTTCGCTTTTTATAATAATTGCTGACATAGGTCTGTGTTATGCTGCTATTTTATTCTACATACTCAGCTATTATATATATATATTTATAGTTTTTAAAAATATCGCAATTTAAAAAAAAAAAAAAAAAAAAAAAAAAAAAAAAAAAAACATCTCCCTGTCAGCTGTAATCCGTATGTCCTAATGATTCTAATAGCTTTATTAACGGAAATAATTTATATTTTTATTGTTGTTTTCGAACACATGAAATTGTAACCTAATTCTAACATTTATCTTGGGTTATACTTCATACACTTCGATTCGACCGTTCTAATGGTAATAACTTAAGTCAGAGTACATGGCATTTGAAAATAACATCAGTTTTAATCAGCGTCAATGCTGAGCATAAGAATGATAAATCCTTCTAAAGGCTTTTCTTTAGTTTTGGGAAGATAGTTAGATATAATATTATAATATTTTTACAAAATATCTCCATTATAAAAATAAATGATCATACTTACAGAGTGCTCATAAACTTTGCACCTACTCACATCCTCATTTGATCAGATCTTTTTGTACATACTCACATCCATACATTATATACTTTAGTACAAGGAAACAGTACATATCCTCTATATCCTCTTTTCTGTATATTATATCTTCTTATACAAGTAAAATGTGCATATTTGCTATATCTTTCATCTATACATTATATTGATTAGTACATGTAAAAAGTACATATCCTCTATGCTCTCTCCTCTATATATTATATCTTCTAGTACAAACAAAATGTACGTATCTACTAAATCCTCTCATTTATAAATTATATCCTGTAGTATAAGCAAAAACTACATATTCACTATGGCCTCTCCTCTATCTATTTTATCTTCTAGTACAAGCAAACTTTACGTATGTGCTCTATTACAAGTAAAAGTACATATCCCCTATGTCCTCTCTACAGATTAAGTCCTCTATTACAAGGAAAAAAAACATATCCACTATGTCTTCTCTATAGATAATGTCCTCTAGTACAAGCAAAAAGTGTATATCCACTATATCCTCTCCTCTATATATTGTATCTTATAGTACAAGCAAAAAGTGCATATCTACTATGTTCCCTCTCCTCGATATATATTGCATCCCTCTAGTATCTATCTAATCCTTTCATCTATGTATTATATCATGCATGACTTCTACAATCCTCTATAACCTCTGTAACCTCTCCTCTATACATTATATCCTCTTGTTCAAGTAATAAGTGCATATCCTCTACATCCTCTTTTATATACTCTAATACAAGCTAAAAGTACAAATCATCATTCTCTCCTCTAAATACTACATCTTCTAGTATAAGCTAAAAGTGCATATCCACTATGTCCTCTATATATTATACACATTAATATAAGCAAAATGTATAGATTTACTATATCCTCTTTTCTATATATTATGGAGCATCCACTAGTAAAAGCAAAACGTATATATTCACTATATCCTCTCCTATATATATATATATATATACTATATCTTCTAAAACAAGCGGAAAAGAAATTTTAAATTCTTGAGAGTCGATGAAGTTTTCTTTGGGTTTGAATTAATAATAAAATTAATTAATGAAATTTTTTTGTCACGGAAAAGAGAGATTTTGGTGCTTTCTAAAGTACAATCAGAAAAGGAATGTTAAAATCTACCTCTTGTTGTTAGTTTTAAAATTATTATCAAAATCATATTCAGCTTATCAGGAAATGCAATATGCTTATAATTTAAATTTTATCAACCATACTATTAAAATTAAGGCGACCTCTGCAAAATTATCGTAATAAAACAACTGTAAGTTGAAAACTGCAAACAGAATGAAAAACAATTGTTTCCATATTTATATAATTTTCATGTTAAACCTTTCTGTGTTGTCACGACGAACGTTTTGTTTAGTGAATATTTCTGTCGACGAGCACTTCGGTACTTGACTAATACTAAACTTGACTAATACTTGTAGTATTAGTCCAGTAGTACTTGTAGTAGTCTTGTAGTATTTGATTAATACTTTTGATACTAAATTTCGGTAGTTGAAATTTAACTTTCTAGGTTTAAAATAAAATGTACTGAATGAAACGCAATTTTAGTTAGCCTAGCCTCCAAAAATAAATAAATAAAGTTATGTCACGTTGAACAAACTCAAATATTCAGATTATCTATCGCATGCTTCATGTTTTTTGTATCGTTAGTCAGGGAAACTATGGTAAGGGATTCAGTTTTACCTGGAAAAAGTTAGTGAATTAACTCAGTATTACTTTTAGCTAACAAGCCAATGCCCGAATGCTTTCCTGGGCAGCACAGCAAAAGACAGAAGTAGTAGATATTGGAAACCATTCGTTGCTGAAGATATCTGGGAAGGTATGCAGTTTTCAATAACAAGCATTCATCGCATACTCTAGGGCCGGACTCAAACTGAATTCTTTCTTTATTGGCAAGATGCAATAAGAGGGTTTATGCCTAACTGGATGTATGGATTTTCACTTTATGCTTTTAGGCCTAGGATGGAAAAAATATCTTTGTTATGCTTTTGGTATTTCCGATTGCGCGAAAAATGGTAGCTACTTTTTTTAGAAGTAATTTAAGATAATGGTTGATATTGTGCATCTTCTATAGTCTTTGTTGTCAATTATTTGGAAAAAAATTGTACTGGAAAAACAAAACAGATGCAAACAGAGTATTTCAGTACTAACTTTATAAACTTCTAGGTTATACCTAGACGACCCGATATCGCATAGTAGTTCTGGGCAATAGATATGGCGGATGGCTATACAAATTTGGTTTGGTATGTCAGTCTATGGTCATCTTGTGCAAGCGAGGACCACACAGATCTGGGCCTACAGTTTAAAGTGGATTCCGAACCACTCTCAAACATCCATGCCACCGCCAGGAATCAAACATGGAGCTATTGGTACCAGAGGCCAGATCGCTTGCCAATTGGCCATCAGGCCGCAGGCTATGCAGGAGAGGGATTCTTTATGTGACACACTAACGTCCACCACGACAACTGTGTATCCATCACGAAAACACTTCCCGACACTTTTTCTTTAACTATTAATGTCTGAATTAATTTTGCATTTTTTTTCACATATCGTAATTTGCTTATTGGTGCCTGAGGGTCGAGTGACTATCACTCGGTGCTACAGGTTTCTGTTTCGAGTTCCTGGCGGTGCCATGAAGACCTCGTAGTGGTTCGTAGTGCCATGTAGTGGGTCGGAATTCGCCTTAAACGATAATTTTCGGTCTAATATGACTGTAGAACGTTGGGCGTAGGGGTGATAACCTTACCTCCTAAAAATAAAATGTCTCCTGTCTCGAAATTTACCAGTAAGTAGACGTAATTGAACCGCCAAGGAGCTATTGCACCAGTGATGATGAGGATGAATTTACTTATTATTATTATGCTAATTTTATATTATTTCACATTGATTTGGAAAAAAAGACCAATTATTTTTTTTTCAAAAATTCTTTATTTATTATTCCAAACTTATTTCATCGTTTTCAAAGTAATCCCCTCCGGATACAATGCACTTATACCAACTTTTTTTCAAATCCTAAATGCATGCTAAAAAGTCATCGGCATTGATGGACTTCAAAGCGCGCACCGATTCACGATGAACTCAAAGGCCCGATCGACTCAAAACGGTTCCCCGGAGTGGACTTTTAAGTTTAGGGAAGTCGCGCGGTGTGAATAAGGTGGTTGTGAAACGATATGGGTTTCATTTTTGGCGAAGAAGTCATGAAGAATCAATGCAGTGAGAGCTAGCGCATTCAGTGTTTTCGGTCCCAATCGAGATTGGACGCGTTTCAGCCCCAAAATGGAATAGACCGACCTTTTTGAAATTCCAACATCAGCAGCAAGGTCTCCAATTGTAAATCGACGGTTTGCAAACACCCATTCTTTAATTTTTTGGACGTGAGCATCGTCGGTTGAGGTGGAGGGTCGATCAGTGGGTTCTTCAACGCGTTCTGTGCCTTCTTTGAACTGTTTATACCACTTCTAAACATTTCTTTCCGATATAGGAATGTTCAACGAATGCCTTCTGCAACATTCTATACGTTTCCGCAAACTAAATTGAACGCAAGTTCTTTGCTCAATGAATTCAGACATTTCAAAAATGGCCGGAATCAGTTTGAGCTTCTCGCAAAGCTAAGCGTAACTCAAACGCTAATGAATATTTTGACGTCAAATTTCTCACAGACATCAGGGGCAGTGCCAGCAGCCTACAAAAGAAAAAAAAAATGGAAATTTCATAGACCCCCCGGAATTTTAAATTGAAAATTGGTCTTACTTTTTGGACACAGTAGTATGTAAAATGAATTTAAACCCACGTAATCCTCTACAATTATTCAGAAATTACTGATGCGTTATACTCTGTATTACTCAGAATTCAATGAAATTTTGGAACGTCTTAAAAGCTTCTTTAGAAATTCGAATTTAGCAATAGCTGGAGGAAAATTTCGAACTTTTCCTGAAACGTTTCCTTTCAGACTTCGCTCGCATTCAGCTTTTCAAAAATTCCAGTTTCTTCTTTTTTTTTTTTTTTTTTTTCAAGAAACGCTTTTCCTTTTAATTCGCTGTGAGGAATTCTGGAAAACCCGATTTCGATTAAACACCGAAGCAAGAATCGATATTACCGAGACTTAGTAGCCATTAGTCACGTTCAGAGTTTCTTTCGCTTTTAAAATATTCATTCTTATTTCTTGTCTCTTCTTTAATGAATGGAGTTCTCGTTGTGGCAACAGTTTAGGAAATAATAATGGAAGAAGTATGAGCAGAAAAAAAAAGAAAAAAATTCCGAGCTCTTTTGTGGAGTGCAGAGCTTTGAATTTTGAAGTTTTTCCCGAGCTTTTTACTGGAGGGAAGTAATTAGTAAAACGGTAGCACGTGATTTTCTGAATTGATTAAAATCGTTGAAGAGCGATGTTCGATTGCTGAGAGATTTTTGGATCGGAGCTTCAAGATGAAGAACGGTAATTAAGACGTGGTGATTTTTTTTCCCTGCTTCCCATTTCAATTATCATTTTTTTTTCTATAAATAAATGAATAAAAATTAATATGAAAATAAAGCGATGCTTTTAAATGGATTTTAAAAGTCATAACCGTAAACTGACACCATTTTTATAAGAATTAATTTTTTTAATTACAGATTGGTTCATATTTTTACGGGACGACGGACTACATCATAGAGTAGAAATAAAATTGGAGGCGTCTGCCTTATTTTAAAGGAACAAAAAATTTGGGTTCAAACAAAACAAAACATATCTGGTTCTTTTTTGTACTAGAGTTGGCGATGTATCGACTTTTGGCCCATTTTCCCTGTGCGCATTTATTTACTAAACGTAAACATGTTAAGACTGAATTCTGATAATTCCGAGAAATGTCTGAAATTCTTCTTCTCAAGTCATACATATTTATCGAACCTCTTGCTTGCTAAACAGGAATATATGCAAGAAATATTATTTTGCTTACAATTGCGGATCATTTTATATGAAATATAATAAATCATAAATAAAAAATACACGTAAATTAAAATTTTAGTCATTTTCGAGTGAAATTTTATAAACAGAATATAAATTTTGTGATAATTAGAAAAATTGAATTTATATTTATTTACAAATAAAAACATGAACAATTTTTGAAAATCGTAGTAGGACAGTAGTAGTCTGTCTTCGCGCCAACAGCGTAGAATAGTAGTGGCCAACAGTAAAGACGGTTGCCAAAAATTGTCAAGATATGTTAAACTATAAAACTCAGAAATACAAGCCTAAAACTCATTCTAAAGGAGTGTCTAAATTCCACAGGGCGATATAAGATCGTTTTTTTTCCCTCTGTAAAGCAAGTGACTAGTCCTGTGTAAATGAATGGCAGAATGGACATGAATGTGATCAGCCATCATGTCACTCTTGACGGTGACAATTGTAAATGTCACGTGAGGTGTATGTTTGGCCCACATTGGCAAACCTAATGCGTGCTCCATTACTACTACTGCTTTGAAATACATACAAAATACAAAATGCTGCAATGCATGCCTAAACTTGATTCAAAATCAGTGCAATATAACATCCTTTTTCCTCTGTAACCCAAGTAAACGAGTTCCGTGTAAATGAATAACAGAGTGGACAGGAATGTGACCAATCATCACATCACTCTTGACAGTGTCGATTGTAAATGTCACGTGAGGCGTATGTTTGAAACATACACGTGAGTTGTATGCGTTTTTTTTCTAAAACTCAAGTGAACATGAAATTGATCGCCAATCAAGTCACTCGTGATAGCAAAAGTCACATGACGTGTATAACCACGTGATGATTATGTTCGACCCAAACTGATCCCCACCGACAACCCCGATGCGCGCAATATTATTATTTTTACTCTATGCACTAGATTTCGTTAATTCTTATGTTTTGAATGTTTTCTACTTCAAATCCCTTTTAAAAATATGACTAAAGATGATGTAGTAAATAAATTATTTCTAAAGAAGATGTAATTCATCTCAACATTTTATGCATAGCCATAAGCCATGAAAAAGCAATGAATTGGGTGTTGGTTTAATTTTAATTATTATATATTTTTATATAAATTAGATAAACGCATAAGAAATAAAAAACATATTTATTACATTATTACATTTTTTATATAGTGCCACAGGTTTTGGGTTCGAGTCCTAGCTGTGCCATGGATGTTTGTAGTGATTCGGAATCCACGTAAACCATAGGTCCCGCTCTCATATGACTGTTGGGCGTAGGGCTGACAACCCTAACCAATAAAAAGAAAAATATCTCCTGTTACGGAATATGCCAGTAGGCGGACGGTCTTATTCCCTCGTGGACTGTAGTGCCAAGGAGTTAGTTAGTTAATTATGTAGTACAAAGGGATGTATACGTGTTAGTTTGTATTTTTCTGTATAGCTTAATACTTACTTGGCATTAAGCATCTAATTTTTTTTTTCACTGAATTCACTGTTCTTTTATTTGATGTAAAATCGAAAATAACAGAAAAGCATACAATTTATTTTTTTAATGTCATGAAAAGTTAATTTTGTGACATCTGCTTTGCTTATAGTAAAATATATAATGTACTATATATAAATATATAAATATTAATAGAACCATTTTAATTAAAATGGTACTTTTTTGAAGTGCATGAAATTGTCTTCGTTTTTCAAATATATTTTCGTTTGTTTTAAATATTCTGATATATACGATTATTTGCATTTCGTTTTCTAAATTTGTCTTTGGATTAATATTATTCAAAATATTTTTTCCTTTACAGTTTACAAAACAACTGTTTGAAGTTTTCACGATATTTATTTTTCTATTAAAATTTATCAAAACTAAAGGCATGTTATGTAATCGAGCAACACCAGTTCATAGCTGCTTGTCCATTATATATAAACATATTGATACTCGATAATGCACATTCATTGTACGAGTGTATTAATATTTGTGGTAGTCAAACTCAAACCTATTCAATTGTAGTCAAATGACTTTTTAAATTTTATGTTTGAATATATATATATTCAAACATAAAAAAATATAACAAAAATAATTTACTTCTTAGTTTTTTATAATTAATAATTAATAATAATTAATTAACTAATGCATCTTATCATTGTTTGAACCAGCAATGATACAACAGTCACGCATAAAATAATAAAAAAATTAATGCAAATAATGAAACTTTAAAATAGATATTTTTGATTACATTCATGGGAGCAAAAGTGAAATAAAAACTTTATTTCATTTTACTTCTGAAAGTGAAGACTGAAGTATTAATTACATAATAATCACTTTGGAGTTTTATATCGAAATTCATTTATGTCATAAAAAATATCTAATATAATGAATACAAACAAGAACAAAATCTTCCCCCTTGTAAAGTCCACTCATTTTCCAGTTATGAAAAGTTCAAATACAGGAGAAAAGGAGAATTGAAAACAAGCTTTTCCATTTACGATTTTGCCTCCAGAAAAAAAAATGAACAGAAGGTCCTTTAAGCAATCTATTAAACCCTTCGTTTTCTCTTGTCTGCTTAAAACATTCGTAGAAATTCTCGCGCCGAAATGTTCTAAAAGGAGGTTCTTTTCAAAAACGTTCCCTCCATCCTTCAGAGACTTAAAAATATCCTTTGTTCCTTAAATATCACTTCCACGAAAAGTCCGCGAAATAATTAAGAGAGCCGAGTGTTCGGGTTCTCACGGTGGCTCAAAAGGATACATCCTTCCTCCCCCCCCCTTAAAAGGAAAGCAATTAAAGCATCCCCCTAATTGCCAAAAGCCCCTAGAAACGTTTATGAGTTTAAAATGTTTCGTAAGAAAAATTTAACACGGGCTGCTTATGAAAAATTGGCTTTGTAGAAAAATTTTGTATTTTAAATGTTAAGTAACGAAAGGTAAATAGAAAAATATTGTTATAACAAGCAATTCTTATAAATAAATCTTTTGACATGAAGACTCTTTAATAACTAAAGCAAACTTTTAGCATTTTTTATTAGCTTTTAGCATTGAAATTAAATAAACCTCTCTTGTTCCATAGTGGCAAGTGGCCAAGTGTGTGGCTCTAGTACCACAATTTTTGGGTTCCGGCGGTGCCATGGATGTTTGTAGTGATTTGGAATCCACTTTTAAACTGTAGGTCCCGGTCTAATACTTCACAGACTTCAGAGAGTATTCAGACACAGTCCACAGACTTCAGGTTCGAATCCTGGAGGTGGCATGGAGGTTTGTGAGTGGTTAGTTGACTTTAAACTGTACGTCCCGGTCTGTTTAGCCCTCGTGTGCACAAGATGAACATAGAGCGGCAATTCAAAACAATCTTCTTCCCCTTGTATATGACAAAATCCGGGACCAGATGGCTGAGTAGCTAGCGCTCTGGAGCTTGCTGCCACAGTTTTCGGGTTCGAATCCCAGCGATGCGATGGATGTTTGTAGTGGTCCGGAATCCACTTTAAGGGGTACGTCACGGTCTCTTATGACCGCAGAACGTCAGAGCCAAATCCGACATTTGACCCACATCATTCCCAAACTGTAGAGGGGCAACTCATCTCTAGGAAAGTGATGTGGTGCTATGACACAACCTACGATGAGTAGAAGGGCACTGACTTTTCGGAGGACTTTTAAGCGTAACTGCTCCTCATTTATGTTTCATATGTCACTAATGCCGCCAGTAAATCTTCTTGTTGATGTGAGACGCTTACATATTGTTACAACATATAATTGTTACAATATATTTTATTTGAATATAAATTACAGAAGTATATTTTATAAAATTTGCGTACAGTTATTTCAATAATAATTACAGGAACACTAGAGGAGAATATAAATCTGCTGTCTTTTACCAGTGTTTCAATAAAAATTATGACCGTCCTTCATAAGATAAAGAGCTTGAAATTATCTGTTAATACTTAGGCAAATAATAAATGCATGAATCTTTTGTAACTCGGAGAGTTTGAACTTGTCTTTTAACAGTTGTTCAATAATAATCACATAAATATTTTATAAAATAGTATGCATAAAATTATTTACTCACAGTTAGTTCCATAATAATTATAGAAATACTTCATAAGATTTAGAACATGAAATCATCTGTTTCAATTAATTCCATAATATTTATAGTACCTTAAAAGATGAAGAATATAAAAACAATTGTTTCAATTAGTTCCGAAATGATTATATAATCCCTTTACAATGTGAAGAGTATGAACTCATCTGTTCCCAGTTAGTTCTATAATAATTATAAAAATCTATTTTAAAGGTTAAAGTATGAAATCATCTTTTCCCAATTATTTCCAAAATAATTATAGAAATACTTTATAATATGAATAATATAAAATCATTTCTTTCCAATTTTTCAGTAATAATTACAGAAAATCTTTATAATATGAATAATAAGAAATCATATTTTTTTATATAATTATCTGAGAAAGTATGATTTGAGTAATAAGTGATAATTACAGTAGAAAATAGTAAAAATTCTAAATATATGTTGAAAAATACGAAATAATCTGTTTTCAATTAGTTCAATAACAATTATAGTAGTCCTTTATAAAATGAGAAACTGATTGAATAGTTTTGAAATTATGTATTTTCAATTAATTCCATAATAATTGTATATACTTTATAGGCTGAATATAAAATCTATTGTTGTTAATGAATACAGAAATCATTTATAATAGGAATCCTTTGTTTTCAGTTAGTGCAATAATAATTATAGCAGTGATTTGTGCGATGTAGAGCATGCGATCGTCTGTTTCCAAATAGTTAAATAATAATTATAAAAATACATTGCAATATGAATAATATAAAATTATTTCTTTCCATTAATTTAGTAATAATTATAGAAATCCTTTAAAATATGAAGAGTATGAAATCATCTGTTCTCAAATAGTTCAATAACAATTATAGCAGTTGTTTATTAAGATGGAAAGCACGTAATCATTTACTCCCACTTAGTACCATAATAATTATTAAAGTCGAGCATAAACTTATTCTTTTTCCAATTAGTAATTAAAAAAAATCTTGTTTTAAGTTTAAAGTCTGAAATTTTCTTTTCCCAATTGGTTTCATAATAATTATAGAAAAACTTTATAATTTGAGGAATTAAGAATAATTTCTTTCCAGTTAGTTGAGTAGAAAATCTTTATTATATGGATAATATGAAATAATGCGTTCTTAGATATCTTAGTTAAAATTATAAAAATCCTCTATATGTTGAAAAATATGAAATAATCTGTTCTCTATTAATTCAGTAACAATTATGGCAGTCCTTTGTAAGATGAGAAACATGAAATCATCGGATTTTAATTAATTACATAATAAATATCGAAGTGCTTCATAAGCCGAATATAAAATCTATTGTTTCCAATTACTTCAGACATAGTTGTAGAAATCTTTTATAAAAAGTATGAAATTATCATGATTTATTATGGAACTTACTTAGTTCCATAATAATTATAGAAATACTATGTAATATGAAGAATATAAAATAATTTATTTCCAGTTCGTTCAGAAATAACTAGAAGTGTTTTATAGCATGAAATGTAATAAATTACGTATTTCCTGTTTGTTCAGTAATAAACTTAGAAGAAAATCGTTATTACAATTATGATAAGAAGTCCTCCGTTTTCATATAATTTAGTTAAAACTATAAAAATTCTTTCATAAATTGAAAAGTGTTCAATAAAAATTATACCATTCCATTGTAGGTAAGAGAACAGGAAATATTCAATACGAAAATTCATATCTTTTATCAATAATTATTAAAGCTATACTTCATAACATAAAGAGTATAAAATTAAATTCATAATTGTGTGAATTTCCCGTTTATTTTCTTATGCGGAATATGAAATATTGTCGTTCGCTGCTAGCTGCTCGCTGCTATGCAACAAATTTAAAATCTGTAAGGATGAACAGATACACATTTTGCCGTAGCAATTTTCAATAAACACTCATCGGGATTTTTGAGAACACTTTGGGCTCATTAGACCGGGACCTACAGTTTTAACGTGGATTCTGAACCACTCACAAAACATCCATGCCACTACCAGGATTCGAATCTGAAACCTGTGGTACCAAAGGACAGAGCGCTAGCCAATTGGCCATCAGGCCGCCACTGCTCAGGAAGAAATATCTCCTCATAGTCTGAGCCGAATGTGAACCCAACGGAAGGATTTTCCGACCTGCGTATTTATCTCACTTATTCCCGGCATAGATAAAATAGCTTTCTGTGCGAAATTGCTTATTACGTTTTGAAATTCACTACCCTGGTTTGAAAACCGAACATGGCCCGACTCTTGACTCAGTGGTAACATGTACCGCTGGTGACCATTAGGGCTGAGGTTCCATCCGCTGGCAACTTTAATGGGAACACTGTTTAAAAAAAATGACGAAAATCGATGGCGTTTGGGATGTTCAGCCTCTTGCCTTGTGAGTAAGACTACCTGGAGGGAGTTTTCTGGGTTTCCTTCCATATAATACGAAATGGTGGATAGTTCCAGCTAAAAATCCTCCCGGATTACCCTCCTTCTTCAGCGACTCGGATTCAAGTCGGCCTTCTACGGGTGCTCCATCACAACAGAAGCTGCTCCCTTTCCCTCCATCTATGAGACGGACTCATGAGGTGTCCGTCCCGTGCTCTGCCATTCACTGAGGATTTGTCACAACAACAACAAACCCAGGGCCTGATGGCCGAATGGCTAGCGCTCTGGCGTTCGGTACCACAGGTATCGGGTTCAAATCCCGGCTTTGCCCATGGGTGATGTAGTGGTTCGGAATCCACTTTAAGCTGTAGGTCCCGGTCCTAATAGGATCGTAGAGCGCTGCGGGGGCATTGTTACTCCGCGTCCGTGGCTTAAAATCAAGTTACACGAGTCCCCTGGGTAATGCAAAGTGAGTAACAGCGGTGCAGCCCTTATGGCGAAAGCTGCATTTGCCAGCTGCATTAAAAAAACAACAACAAAAAACCCAACACGCAGTCCACTCCCCCCTCCCAGTAAGCATTATAATGTGTTTAATACGCCTTATAATGTGTAAATAACATTGTAAGTAGACAACAAAAGACGTACAAGTTGGTTGGGTCATCGTATCTTTAACATTATGATATACATATTATGATAGATATTTCATTAATGTTATTATATAAAATATATATTACAATAAAAAAAGCTATTGTTTCTACCACTTTTGAAAACAAAAGGGAAAAAATCCTTTTTTTTTCCAGCTATAAATATTGGAAGACGAAAGAAATATAATGAATAAAATAAATGGAAAAAAATTGGATTAAGAAAAACCATGTGCTTCGATCTTCTATTTTTTAAAGATATGAGTTTAAACCAAATCATCATATCCTCACACACCATATCTATAACTTCATATTTCACATTGACATGCGAGATCAGCATACCAAAATGTTACCAAAAAGCCAAAATCTTTGTTGTCAAATCTAACGTTATAAAATCACATTTCGCATGTTAAAAGTCTGCGCAAATTTATTGGAAGAAAACTTTTTCGTGTTTCTGAATTTTAGTTTGCTTTTCTTACTCTTAAAAATGTGACAACCAAAACGTTTTATACAAACATGGTTCCCATATTGAACTGCCAACGCCGTTGAAGATGTCCAAAAAGAAAAAAAATGTCGAAAGTTTGTTCTTTCTTTAATAACAAGCTTCTGTTCGCGTGCGGTTTTCTGTTATTATTCTGTTATTAGTAGAAGGGGAGATAATCGAATTCGACGACAGATAATTAAAAATGACGTTCCGGTTTCCTTTTTGGGAAACAAAGAGAGATGAAATATTTTTGCTTTTTATTTTTTTTTCATATGGGGACTGTATTAACGAAATCAAAGCGATACGGTATTAGAAGATTTCTTTGGATGGTTAATTTAAAAGTAGAATTTAGTTATATGGTCAGAATAATTCTGACTATAGTAAATTTATTTAGCATTTTGTACGAATATATGATTTTAAGAAGTCTCTACTATTGTATATACAACATTTATCAAATTATTACAAATGACTTCATATTCCAAATCTGTAGATTTTAACAATTTTACATCGGCATGAAAGAATAGTAAACCAAATGTTATACATTTTTCCAAAAGCCAGATCTATAACTTTATATTTTTCATTGCCATGTAAGATCAGTCAACCAAAATCTTATAGATGTTTCCAAAAGCCAAATCTATTACTTTGTATTTTACATTAACGTGCAAGATCATTAAACCAAATGTTATAATGTTTCCAAAAACAGAAATCTTTGTTGTCAAATCTAACGTTATCAAACAACATTTCGCAGGTTAAAAGTCAGCGCAAATTTATTGAAATCGCAAAAGAATATTATTCCGCGTTCCCGAATTTTTCTCTGCTTTTCTTACTCTTAAAAATGTGACAACCCAAAACGTTTTACACAAACATGGTTCCCATAGTGAACTGCCAACACCGTTTTGAAGATGCCCAAAAAGAAAAAAAAATCGAAAGATTGTTCTTCCCTTTAATAACAAGCTTCTGTTCGCGTGCGGTTTTCTGTTATTATTCTGTTATTAGTAGAAGGGAAGATAATCGAATTCGACGACAGATAATTAGAAAAAGTCTTTGCCTTTATTAAAAATGACATTTCGGTTTCCTTTCTGGGAGAGAGAGAAAGATGAAATATTTTTGCTTTTTTATTTTTTTCATGTGTGAACTGTATTAGCGAAAGCAACGGGATACGGCATTAGAAGATTTCTTTGGTTGGTTAATTTAAAAGTAGAATTTAATTATTTGCATAGAGTAATATAGAGAGTATAGTACATATATTTAGCACTATGTATAACTTTTATCAAATTATTACAAATTAACCATATGCAGGATTAGCATAAATGAATTAAAATTTCATATTTTCAGTGTTATTGTACATAATGGGGTCTGATGGCCGAGTGACTAGCGCTCAAGCGTTCGGAGTCACAGGTTTCGGGTTCGTGTCCCGGTGGTGTCATGGATGTTTTTAGTGGTTCGGAATCCCCTTTAAACTGTAGGTCCCGGTCCGGTCCCGGTGAGGACATGAAATCATCATGTTCCCACTTAGTTATAATAATTCTAGAAATACTTTGCATTACTACTGGGTGGTGTAATACTTATTACAACTTGTATACAACCTGGTGGGAATTTTCCCGGGTTTTCTCTCATACTAGTAGTTCCCCCTAAAATTCCTCCCAGAAGGCACTGCCCTTCTTTTTCGGCGACACGGGGCCACTTCTACCTACTGATGCACCATCACAACAGAAGCTGCCTCTTTTCCCTCCATGCATGAGTAGATCACTCATGGAATGCCCATCCCGCATTGCAGGACGCTGAAGATTTGTCACTACAACAACAAACCCAAAACGTTACCCCTCCCTCCTCAGTAAACATTACATTGTGTTTTGTTAATAATATTATAAATAGGCAAATTATAAACGAAAAATGTTTAAGTTTGCTAGGCCTTTATATCTGTAAACATTATAATATACTTAATATGTTAGATAAATCATTAATTTTATTATATAAAATGTATTTTGCAGTGAAAAAAGGTTATTGTGTCTATTACTTTTGAAAACAGAAGGAAAAAATCCATTTTTTCCATATTTTTTTGTAGTAAATGTTGGACAAAGAAAAAAAAATAATGAATAAAATTAATGGAAAGAAATAAAAGTATAATAAGAAAAAATATGTACTCCTTTCTTCTATTTTTAAAAGATATGAATTTAAACCAAACCATCATGTCAGCAGACGTCAAATCTATAACTTCATATTTTGCTTTGACATGTAAGATCAGCAAACCAAAATGTTATAAATGTTTCCAAAAAGCCGAAATCTTTGTTGTCAAATGTAACGTTATCAAACCATATTTCGCATGTTGAAAGTCTGCTCCAAATTTATGGAAAGAATACTTTTCCGTGTTCCCGAATTTTTCTCTGTTTTTCTTACTCTTAAAAATGTGACAACCCAAAGGGTTTTACACAAACATGGTTCCCATATTGAACTGTCAACGCCGTTGAAGATGTCCAAAAAGAAAAAAAAATGTCGAAAGTTTGTTCTTCCTTTTAATAACAAGCGGCTGTTCGCGTGCGGTTTTCTGTTATTATTCCGAGTAGAAGGGGAGATAATCGAATTCGACGACAGGTAATTAGAAAAGTCTCTGCCTTTATTAAAAATGACGTTCCGATTTCCTTTTTGGGAAACAAAGAGAGATGAAATATTTTTGCTTTTTTTTTCCATGTGTGAACTGTATTAGCGAAAGCAACGAGATACGGGATTAGAGGATTTCTTTGGATGGTTAATTTAAAAGTAGAATTTAGCTATTTGCCTAGAGTAATATAGAGTATAGTACATATATATAGCACTTTATGCGAATTATATGATTTTAAGAAGTCTCTACTATTGTATATACAGCTTTTATCAAATTATTACAAATGACTTCACACTGCAAATCAAAAGTAATCAAAAGTAATATCAGTAAATCAAATGTTATAAATTTTTCCAAAAGCAACTTTGTATTTTACATTGATATGCAAGATCAGTCAAAATCATGATGCCATGGATGTCTGTAGCGGTTCGGAATCCACTTTACACTGTAGGTCCCGGTGATATCATGAAATCATCATGTTTCCCCTTTAGTTATAATAATTATAGAAATACTTTGCATTACTACTGGGTGCATTACGTATTACTACTTGTATACAACCTGGTGGGAGTTTTCCCGGGCTTTTTCCCATACGATACGCAAAGGAGGAGTAGTTCCCCCTAAAATTCCTCCCAGAAGGCACTGCCCTCCATTTTCGGCGACACGGAGACAAATCAATCTGCTACCTACGGATGCACCATCTCAACAGAAGCTGTTCCTTGCCCTCCATCCATGAGTAGATTGCTCATGGAATGCCCATCCCGCATTGCAGGAGGCTGAAGATTTGTCACAACAACAACAAACCCAAAAGATTATTCAGCAAACAATATATTGTGTTTTGTAAATAATATTATAAATAAACAAATTATAAACGAAAAATTTTTAAGTTTGTTCAGTCTTTATATTTCTAAGCATTGTAATATACTTGTTATGTAAGAGAAATCATTAATTTTATTATATAAAATACATTTTACAATAAAAAAAGATAATTGTTTAACACTTCCACTACTTTTGAAAGCAGAAGAGAAAAAAATCCATATTTTTTGCAATAAATATTAGAAGACGAAAGAAATACAAGGAATAAAATAAATGGAAATAAAAAAAAATAGTTTAAGAAAAAAATATGTACTTCAATCTTCAATATATGTACTTCAAAACAAAATATGTACAAATATGTACTTTAAACCGAGCCATCATATCGTCCGACACCAAATCTACAACTTCATATTTTCATTGACACGTAAGATCACTAAACCAAAATGTTATAAATGTTTCCAAAAGCCGAAAACTTTGTTGTCAAATCTAACGTTATCAAACCACATTTCGAATGTTAAAAGTCAGCACAAATTTATTGAAAGAATACTTTTTCGTGTTTCCGAATTTTTCTCTTCTTTTCTTACTCTTAAAAATGTGACAACCAAAACGTTTTGCACGCACATGGTTCCCATATTGAACTGCCAACACCGTTGAAGATGTCCAAAAAGAAAAAAAAAATGTCGAAAGTTTGTTCTTCCTTTTAATAACAAGTGGCTGTTCGCGTGCGGCTTTCTGTTATTATTCTGTTATTAGTAGAGGGGGAGATAATCGAATTCGAAGGCAGATAATTAGAAAAAGTCTTTGCCTTTATTAAAAATGACATTTCGGTTTCCCTTTTTTTGGGGGAGAGAGAGAGAGAGATGAAATAGTTTGCCTTTTTTATTTTTTTCATGTGTGCACTGTATGAGTGAAAGCAACGAGATGCAGTATTAGAAGATTTCTTTGGACGGTTAATTTAAAAATAGAATTTAATTATTTGCATAAAGTAATATAGAGTATAGTACGTATATTTAGCATTTTGTGAGAATTATATAATTTTAAGAAGTCCTAACTTTTGTATGTATATATTATATTAAATTATTATGAATTAACCATTTGCAGTATTAGCGTAAATGAATTAAAACTTTACATTTTCAGAGTTATTGTACCTAAAGGGGCCTGATGGACATGTGACTTGCGCTCGGTACCACAGGTTTCGGTTTCGTGTCCCGGCGGTACCATGGATGTTTGCAGTGGTTCGGAATCCACTTTGCACCGTAGGTCCCGGTCTCATATGATTGTTGAGCATTGGGCGTAGAGCTGACAACTACACCCCGTAAAAAGAAAAACACATGTCGGCACGAAATCTGCCAGTAGGTAGACGGCCTTGGCCCGCAATGGGCTGCTGCGCCAATGATGATGATAATATGAGATTATAGTACATATATTTAGCACTTTTTACGAATTATATAATTTTAAGAAGTCCTAACTTTTGTATGTACAGCTTTTATCAAATTATTACAAATGACTTCATGCATGTAAGATGAGTAAACCAAATGTTATAAATTTTTCCAAAAGCCACATCTATAACTTCATATTTTTCACTGGCATGTAAGATCAGCAAACCAAAATGTTATAAATGTTTCCAAAAGCCGAAATCTTTGTTGTCAAATGTAACGTTATCAAACCACATTTTGCATGTTAAAAGTCTGAGCAAATTTATTGAAATCCCCCCCTCCCCCCCCAAAAAAAAACACCACTCTTCCTCGTTCGAATTTTTCTCTGCTCTTCTTACTCTTAAAAATGGGACAGACCAAAACGCTTTGCACAAACATGGTTCCCATATTGAACTGCCAACATGGATGAAGATGTCCAAAAAAAAAAAAAAAAAGTCGGAAGTTTGTTCTTCCTTTTAATAACAAGCGGCTGTTCGCGTGTGGTTTTCCGTTATTCTTCTGTCATTAGTAGAAGAGGGGAGATAATCGAATTCGGCGACAGATAATTAGAAAAAGTCTTTGCCTTTATTAAAAATGACGTTCCGGTCTCCTTTTAGGGGGAGAGAGAGATGGAATATTTTACCTTTTTTTTTTTTTTTCATGTGTGGACTGTATTAGAGAAAGCAACGGGATACGGCATTAGAAGATTTCTTTGGAGAGTTAATTTAAAAGTGGAATTTAATTATTTGTCTAGTGTAATGTAGAGTATAGTACATATATTTAGAACTTGAAATGTATAACTTTTATCAAATTTATTACAAATTAATCACATGTAGAATTAGCATAAAGGAATTAAAAATTTATATTTTCAGAATTATTGTACATAATGGAACCTGATGGCCGAATGACAAGCGCTCAAGCATTCTGTGTGGCAGGTTTCGGGCTCGAGTCCCGGCAGTGCCATGGATGTTTGTGGTGGTTCGGAATCCACTTTAAACATTAGGTCATGGTCTCCTGATTGTAGAGCGTTTAGCGTAAGGTTGACAATCATCTCCCGTAAAAAAAGAGAACATCTCCTGTCTCGAAATCTGCCAGTATAAATCTGCCAACTATATAACTTCATATTTTATGTTGATCTGTAAGAACAGTCAACCAAAAAGTTATACATTTTTCGAAAAGCCGAAATCATTGTTGTCAAATTGTAACGTTTATTAAACCGCATTTTGCATGTTAAAAGTCTGCGCAAATTTATTGAAAGAATACTTTTCCGAGCTTTTATTAATCTTAAAAATGTGACAACCCAAAAGGTTTTGTACAAACATGGTTCCCCTATTGAACTGCCAGCACCGTTGAAGATGTCCTAAAATAAAAAAAAAATGTCGAAAGTTTGTTCTTCCTTTTTATAACAAGCGGCTGTTCGCGTGCGGTTTTCTGTTATTATTCCAACTAGAAGGGGAGATAATCAAATTCGACGACGGATAATTAGAAAACGTCTCTGCCTTTATTAAAAATGACATTCGAGTTTCCTTTTTGGGAGAGAGAGAGAGAGGCAGAATATATATTTTTTTTGGTGTGTGAAGTGTATTAGCGAAAGCAACGAGATACGATATTAGAAGATTTCTTTGGATGGTTAATTTAGAAGTACAATTTAGTTATTTGCCTCGAGTAGTATAGAGTATAGTACGTATACATAGCAGTTTGTGTGGAAATATATAATTTTAAGAAGTCCTAACTTTTGTATGTACAGCTTTTATCAAATTGTTACAAATTAATCATATACAGTATTAACATAAATGAATTAAAAATTTATAGTTTCAGGGTTATTGTACATAATGTGACCCAATGGCCCAGTAACTAGCGCTCTGGCGTTCGGTGTCACAGGTTTCGGGTTCGTGTCCCGGCGGGGACATGGATGTTCGTAGTGGTTCGGAATCCACTTTAAGCCATAGGTCCCTGTCTAATATGATTGTTGGAAGTAGTGTTGACAATCCTACTCCGCAAAAAAAAAAAAAAAGAGAGAGAACATCTCCTGTATCGAAATCTGCCAGTGGACAGACGGCCTTGACCCACTGATAATAATGATGATGATTATACATAATATAATCCATCAGATAAAAATAAATGTATTTCAATCTAATGTATAATTATGTAACACTTTGCTAACATTAACACAAATATTAATTTAACTGTGTTGATGAGAATAAGCGGTGAACTCTAGTGAATGAAGGGAAAAGTGACCAGCTAATTTTCGCGTTGTTACTTAGCCTCGATATTAGGAGGTGTTAAGAGTAGTGTTAGTTTTTTAGCGTCGGTAGAATTCAACTCCATCGAAAGGAAGGCGTTTATATTAGCAATTGATTTAACAGGGGCCTGAATGGCCGAGTGTCTAACGCTCTGACGCTCAGTGCCCCAGATTTCGGGTTCGAATCCCTGCGGTGCCATGGATGTTTGTGGTGGTTCAAAATCTACTTTAAGCCGTAGGTCCTGGTCTGTAAGAGAGTCACAGGGGATAGTCAGACTTATCTCACCCACATCATTTCCAAAATGTATAGTGGCAATTCAGCTCTAGGCACAGTGATGTGGCACTAGGTGGCATTAGGAGTAGTAACTTAAATTGAATACTTCGGTAGGAGTTTATATTAAACCATTTATGTTCACATTAATTCCTATTAAAGAGGGAACGGCTTATAAATTTCGAGGGAGAAAGTCTAATATTAGCGTAGTACTCGAAGTTGCATTAACTGAGGAATTTCTCTCGAAATTGCATTAACAACGGAGTTGCATTCAGTTTTTTTTTATTATTATTTTCAATTGCTTTTCATGATAATTATAGATATATATTACAGTAAATATTTTGCACGTGAGATGATTTTAATCGCGTAAAGGTATCATAAATTACAATATTATTATATAATACATATAAGATATTTTATTTTGGATTATGCAGGGGAAAACCCATCACTAATTCATTAAAATCTTTAATTACTATCGTTACTGAAAAAAATCTTTTTTGCCTGAAATTTCCTTTTATTCAATCTTTGTTCTGTTTTTGTTTTACTTTTTATCTTTTAAGTTGTTTTTGTTAAGTTTGTGTAATGAATAGTTTTTATTTTAAATGAAATATTCAATGTTTAGAAACTTGATAAATAAATATCGAATTACAAAAACAATTCCAAATCCGGAATAGACCACAAAAACAGAATTAGACGAGGCTTAAAATGCTCACCCATGATTACCACTGCTACACGAAATTACTAATTACCTGAAGCTTAGCATGAGCGTCTAATTACCTGTACGCTGACCTCCGCTCATGATTAACCAGCGAAGCGCTTCCAGCAGCAGCGTTTGCCAAGCAGCTGATCCAGCAGGTGAAACGCACGCAGCTTATGAATATTAATTTACGAATTCTGAAAGGACAGCAAATCCCACGATTTACGAAGCGTTGTCTTGTTATCAAGATGCGATATCGACCCGATGCTCGCCAGGGGTTATTAATTATTGTATGGTAAACGAAGGGCACTTTTGGAAAGGGTCTTGAATAAGTTATAGGGCGGTGAGAATTTTGGAAAGGGAATAATTCGATGCGTTTGAGAGAATAGACGAGTTTATTGGTATGCGGAACGAACGGATTTGAATAGATGAAATTGTAAAGCAGGATTGTTCAGCTCCAACATTTTTTTTTGTTATACGAAGTATGGAATATGGATTAGTTTCTAAAAATTCAAATTCAAATTTTTCAAAAAATTCAATTCAATTCAAAATTGTCATTATTTCAAACGACCTTTATTAAATGAAGAATTGATAAGCATTGCAAATTTTTGCCACATGTAAGAAACACATTTGCTTCATGTAAGTTAAACATTTGCTTCATATAAACTACACATTTGATGCGTATAAGCTACACTTTTGCTTCATGCAAAATACATATATATTTAAAATGTAAACTACAATTTTGCTTCATGTAAGCAACCCATTCGCTTCATGTAAACTACCCATTCGCTTCATATAAACAACACATTTGCGCCAGAAAAGCTACCTATTTGCTTCATGTAAGCTACGCATTTGCTTCTTACAAGCTGCCTATTTGCTCATGAAAGTTACGCTTTTGTTACATCCGAACGAATTTTGACACCTCAATTTGGGACAAGTATTTCCAAAAAATGGCTTTTGGGCGTTTTGTGCTACATCCTACACCTCTTTAAGTTCAATTCAGACTTACGGATTTATCCTTCGCGTAGGTCTTGAAACTTTTATGTATCTTTCAGTAAGTCCCATCAAAAACTATACGAAAGCATGCGTTTCTGAGTTCAATTTCATGAAAAAAGTGACATACAAAAAAAAAAAAAAAAAAATCCATGCATCGCTTGCAGAGTTTCGAACAAAGCTCTCCATGCCCAGGAACCCAAAACATCAAGTCACAGCAACATTTGCACATTAATATAAGATAAAATTATCTGAGTTATCATTACTAATTGCCATTAAATTTCTCTAAAACAATCCATTTGTTGTTTTCTCCCGTACGATACTCAAATATGGGAAAGTTACTCTTAAAAGTACTCCATTTAAGCAATGTCCTTAACTTACTCCCTTACTGATGGCTATTGGCGGTGATGACTGACTCAGAGAATCATGAAGATTTTTATGTCTCTCTTCTTTTTTGGTGGCATTGACTTAGAGATACATGGACATTTTTATATTTCTCTTTTATGATGGGACTGAATTAGAGACATAGGAACATTTGGTACTTACGTATTAACGCCACCGCAGCTACAGATTTGGCGGTTTTTAAGCGGCGCCAATCTACACTTAACATTTTTGTGACAAATCATAAAATATATAAAACACTTTATTTAAAATCAAAACACTTCCAAAATTCAAAATACTTTATTTAAAAACAAAGTAGTGAATCGGATTTCGGTGGAAAATGAGCCGATATAGAATTTAACATAGATTCTAAACAGTCTCTATTTTGGCGCATTGGCAGCTCTTTATTGACGCATTAATGCAACTTCTGATGCGGTGGCGTTAATACTTAAGTACCGAACATTTTTATCATTCTCGTTTTTCATAGGACTGACTCAAGGACAAATGAACATTTTTATACCTTTTTTTGTTGGGACTGACTTAGAGACACATAAAAATGTTTGATACTGCTTGTAAACTGATTTTACTGATATGAAATTTACTGATAACTTCTGATTTTGAACTTTTACTACTGACTTACAGTCAAGTGATTAATTTTGTATCTATCTCTTTTTACTGGACGGAATAAGAAACAATTGACTATCTTTGCATTTACTTTTTCCGATGAAGCTGATTTTGTGACACAAGTCCTTTTTCTATAGATAATGTTATTTAAGTTTATTATAGAGACAACGGATCGATCTTTATTAGAGAGACAATGGATCTCTTCTCCACCCTGTTTGTGGAGAAGAGATCCATTCTATTTTATGATGGATTTGAATTCTCCATTGTTTCTTATTCTTCCATTTTCTTCCATCGTTCTTCCATTTGTTTTTTGTACTATGTATATATTACACTCATGTCCATAAATTAAGGATAATTCAGAATCACACAGAAATTGAACTTTAAAATAAAAATTTCAACCTGTAAAATTATAACACACATCTTGAAGAAGAATATGCAAATTACAGGAAACCACCAGATGGCGCGGATAGTACGTCACAATGACGAAAGTGTAAGAGAGGGGTATATAAGGAATGGTGGCAAAGAAGTAAAATTGTTCACTAGCGCTTTAAAAGCCTTTCAGTGCAATAACCGCATAGTTATGGCACAAAGGAAGCATTTGGATGATTTTTTACGTGGTAGAATTATCGGACGACTGGAATGTGGACGTACCCAGCTGGAAGTATCCGAGGGACTTGGAATCGCCCAGAGTGTCATCTCCAGGCTTTGGCAACGATTCCAAGATGATGGTAATGTGAGTAGCTGTTACAGCACTGGTCGCCTCCGAGTTACAACGCCGAATGAGGACCGGTATTTAGCAATTACTGCCAAAAGAAACAGATGGAGCACAGCATAACACCTGTCTCGTCAGCTCTCTTCAGCTACCGGTACTATAGTTTCAAGGCAGACCGTGTACAGACGCTTAGGGCATATTGGTCTATATTCTCGTAGGCCTGTCAGATGTGTTCCACTTAACGCAACTCACTGTCGCCTGCGATTAACCTGGAGTAGAGAGCATGCATTGTGGACACCGCAACAGTGGTCTGGTGTGATATTTTCCGACGAGTCCAGGTTTAGTTTGCAGGCTGATTCTCGACGGACTTTCATATGGAGAGCGCCAGGTACCCGTTACCACCAAGAGAACACCATTGAACGACACCGTTACGGTGGTGCAGGATGGCTCGTTTGGGGAGGAATTATTCTTGGTTCCAGAACTGACCTGCATGTTCAGAGTGTAACGATGACAGGCCACATCTATCGGGATGTTATTCTGGAACAACATGTACGTTTGTTTCGGGTCGCCATGGGTGCTGAATTTCTGTTTATGGCTGACAACACCCGTCCTCACCGTGCAAACATTGTAGACGAATGCCTTCAATTGGAGGATATCACCCGTATGTATTGGCCAGCATACTCACCGGACTTGAATCCAATAGAGCATGTGTGGGATATGCGTGGCCGATGAATTGCAGCCCGTCAACCCCCTCCCACCTGTCAACCGGAACTTCGGAGGGCATTGCTTGATGAGTGGTGTAATATTCCCCAAGATCAGATTGATAATTTGATACTCAGCATGCCTAGGCGTTGTAAGGCCTGTATTGCATCGTCCGGGAGACATACTCCATATTAACCATCCTACTAACCATGTTATACTGTTTTTTGTAAATAGGTTCTTTTTTGAAATTTGCTCCAGAGAGTAAAAATCGCAATTTTTATTAATTATGTCAAACATATAGCATCTTTTTTGCTCTTTACCTTTTGTTTAATAAATAGACTTTACAAATAAGTCAAATTTGTTTCGCTTCTTTGCCTGAACTTCATTATCCTTAATTTATGGACATGAGTGTACAATTAACTGTTACTATGTGTATGTCATCATACACTGACACACTTTTCATTCATAAAATTCAGCATAGTAATTCGGCTGTTTTGTGCAAACAATAACATACTACAATCTATAAAATGAAACGACAATTTAATCAATAGATCTTCAATAAATATAAATAATAGCATTTTCTTCGTCAAATTGTAACATTTGGGTTTTATTAAAAAAACATAACTTATGAAATGTATGTTCAATTTACATATAAGAAGAAAATTCGTATTGTATTCTACGTTTATTCTCCAATTTTAATTTATTATTTAAGTTTATATTAATAGTTTACTCCAATTTAAGTTTATTCTCCAATTTAACTGCAAATATCTTTTTTTTTGTTCTCCGTTCTATTAATCCAAGCTCTGTGAAGTGTGCTAAAGAGTTAACGGGTTTATAAATCCACGAGAGGTTCGAGTTGTCATTTAATGAAAACCTGTAGTTGACAAAACGGAAATTATCAACAACCCTCGACAAAGTTCGTCTGCCGCACCCATTCAAATCGCTTTGAAGTCAGCCGACTTTCCGTATACCTCCAAGAGCTCTTTTAAGTTCGGTGCGAATGACAGGACTTTTCTCTTGAGCAGATGCACGCTAATGAATGGGTGGAATCTGATTTATGAGGTGCGGCACACGTAAAGGGGTTTCGAGTTCATATCTCAAAGTTGAGGGTGTGGAGTGAGAAATGATTATGTTTTTAAAATAATTGACTAACGGCAATAGAACGAATGTTATATATTTATAAGTTTATCTGGTGCCATCTATTGGTAGGTGCATGCAACTTAAATCTTAAAAAAAAAACTAAAATGAATGAATTAAATTTAATGAAATAATTAATAAAATTTGTATTCACATTCAGTGTCCTCCACTACAAGTTCAAAAAATAATGCATTTGAACTTGAGTCGATGAATAAAGAGTATTTTGTGAACGATTGCAAATTTGAACAAGAAATATATAGGGAGAGTGTGAACTAATAGAAAGAATTGAAAAGATAGTGATACACAGTATAAAAGAGATAAAGATAGGATAAAAGAGACAACAAAATTTTTTTCTTCTATCAGGGTATACCACCTGAAAACCGTGCAAAATCTTTAATGGGCTCCCTTCAATGCAGAGTACTATCATTGTTTCTCTTTTTATTAAAGAATAAAGGTGCCGTTTGGTTTGCAGTGTCCATTTTCGATCACAAACCGTTTCACTTGATCATTTAATGCTTTAAATCAGGGGTTTCCCACCCAAATGATCTTGCGGGCCACTTTGGAAATACATCCTAACTCCGCGCGGCGCATATACAATTACAGATCCCCATATTAGATTGAGACCCACTACCGATATTTTTTGGAGTGAAAAATTGAAACAGAATGAGTTATTACCATTGTGTATACTATTATTCTTACGTATAAACATTGATAATATAATAATAATGATACTAAACTCACATTGTAAACAAATATAGAACACTAAGAATGAAATATAAAAGATATATAAATATAAAGGACATTAAAAAAATGAAATCATTAAAAAATATTTATTTTGTTAGTGAGATATTTGTTTATCCACTCTTTCACTGAGCTTTTGCAAATTGATCACAATTGGGCCGGGCCCGTGGCAATTTGCTGGTCATGTCACTCTATCGTTACGCCACCGATATTTCAAAAATGGATTTGCTTATTTTAATAGTTTGTAAGTAAAATAAATTTTAGCATCAAGCAAAAAATAATTTCAATTGAACATTTCAGGCAATTGCTTCTAGATACATACACTGAAGTGACAAAAGTCATGGGATACCTCTTAATATCGTGTCGGCCCTCCTTTCGCCCGGCGAAGTTCAGCAACTCGACGTGGCATGGACTCAACAAGTCGTTGGAAGTCTTTTGCAGGAATATTGAGCCATGCTGTCTCGATAGACGTCCATAATTGTGAAAGCGTTGATGGTGCAGGATTTTGGGCACGAACAGACCTCTCGATGATGTCCCATAAATGCTCGATGGGATTCATGTCGCGCGATCTAGGTGGCCAGATCATTCGTTGGAATTGTCCAGAATGTTCTTCAAACCAATCGCGAACAGTTGTGGCCCTGGTGACATGGCGCATTGCCATCCATAAAAATCCCATCGTTGTTTGGGTACATGAAGTCCATGAATGGCTGCAAGTGATCTCCAAGTAGCTGAACATAAGCATTTCCAGTCAATGTTCGGTCCAGTCGCACCAGAGGACCAAGTCCATGCCATGAAAAACAGCCCACACCATTACGGAGCCACCACCAGCTTGAACAGTGCCTTGCTGACAGTTTGGGTCCATGGCTTCGTGGGGTCTGCGCCACACTCGAACCCTACCATCAGCTCTTACCAACTGAAATCGTGACTCATCGGACCAGGCCACGGTTTTCCATTCATCTAGGGACCAACCGATATGCTCACCTGCCCACGAGAGTCGCTGCAAGCGATGTCGTTCTGTCAGTAAAGGCACTCGAGTCGGTCTTCTGCTGGAATAGCCCAAGAAAGCCAAATTTCTCCGCACAGTTCTAACCGACAAGTCCCTTGTACGTCCCACATTGATTTCTGCGGTTATTTGAGGCGGTGTTGCTTGTCTGTTAGAATTTACGAATCTTTGCAGACGTCGCCGGTCTCGGTCGTTAAGTGCAGGCGGTCGACCACTGCGCTGTCCATGGTGGGATGTTATGCCTGAAATTTCATACTCTCGGCGCACTCTTGACACAGTGGATCTGGGAATGTTGAATTCCCTAACGATTTCAGAAATGGCATGACCCATGCGTCTAGCTCCAACTAACATTCCGCGTTCAAAGTCTGTTAATTCCCGTCGTGCGCTCATCATCACGTCAAAACCTCTTCACATGAATAACGTGAACAGAAATGAAAGCTCTGCGCATTTATACCTGTTCTACGCGATGCTACTGCCATCTGAAAATGTGCATATTGCTATCCCATGACTTTTGTCACTTCAGTGTATATTTTTTGTTAGGATGCGATTACCATGTGATGTAAATCTGTCCGTGTGAAAAACTGGAATTCAGGTATTAGCCACTTGCCACTGCTCCTTGTTGATTATCATGGCAGAGGCTAAATGAACCGTAGTCTCTTGAGACAATGATATTTTATCCCTGATGATTGAAATTGATGGAATGAAGGAGCTTCTTCTTTTGCACATCCACTTAAAATAGTTGTTCAAGAATGTGATTGTGTAATTTCTTCTCGTAAGGCCTCATGCAACTGCAGAGTCTCCAAAGAGAACAATAGTTGGTCCAACTTTGAGGGTGAAATTGCTTAACGTCACACAAAAGATTTAGAAATACCGTCGAACAAACTGCTCTGTAAATATTTAATTGTCATGAATTGATTGTTCTGTAAACAGCCGACTGATCTGAATTAAGTGGACCAACAATTCAGAAATATTTTCATTTACTTGTGACATTTTGCTCTTGATTATTGGTCATCAACACATAGTGTCGCCATTCAACTCATAGCAATTATTTAAATTGAAAATTTCACTTTTTATAATTTATAATACTAATTATTATAAGTTCTTTCTAAAATGTTTTTGAAATTTTAAAATTTGACATGTCATGTGCTTCATTTATATTTGAGGCAAAATTAGAAAAATTACATAAAAATATTGAAAAAAGAAAGAAAAAAAAATAAATTTACGTGAAAATGCATTGACCATGATAAAAATGAGGAAATCTACAAGTTTTAAAATAGCAGACGGTTTTGTCTAGCTCATAAACTATGTAGGGTCTAATTTGAACGTCTGGGAAAGAACCTATGGAAAGTGTGAATTTTTATGAAGATTTTCAAATTGTTATATTAAATTAACCCATAAAAATTATCTTTGGAAGTATGGTATTATTTCCAAAGTTGATTTTTTCGTTTTTGAATATCATGGGCAAGAAAGCGCAAAAAATTCGCTTGGGAAATCTATACGATGCTTAATACTCTTTGTGATTCTCCACCAAATCTACTTGTCTCCAAAGAAATATGTGTTGTTCAACAATAAACATCTGTTTTCCACTTTCATTCTGGCTGTTTGTGCTTCCTGTGGACTACTAAAAAAATAAAATGTACAACATTAAAATATGAGGATATAAAAATTTATGTTATATTATTTATAAAAATATAGTATAATATAATACCAAAAAATCTCTATCGGAAGCTAAATACACCCCCAATCTGTTTTTTAATATTTCTAAAAAAACTATATCATATAGAAATGTTTTCCTCGAATTTTCTGTTTTTTATATGATGCATTGCCAAGTTATACGGAAAAAATGTTATAACTTATTTTTAATAACATAAAAATAACTTATATGAATTAAAATATAATTTATTCGATTACGATAAAATTACGATTACGATAAGTTTGGTGTTTAAGAACGTCATATTTTTCTGTAAATAAAAAATGAATATTTACAATTTTGACATTTTTTGATATATTTATAATTAATGTACATTACTTATCAAATTCTGAATTTTTTTATTTGTTTTAATGTTTGGAATGCAATGAAAAAAAAAACCTGTTGTATTCATTATCAATCCAATAACAGTACAATACAATGTAAAATTATAAAAAAATAATATAATTTAATAACATGTAAAAATGAATATATAATATAATATTTTTATATAAGTTATTTTTAATTCCATTTAATAAAATGAATAACAAATAGTTTCCTCAATATGTTTTTTAATCGTTCTATAGACCTAAATTATCTTCAAAATAAGCACCAAAATCTCTTTTTCATTAAAAAAAATACTTCACTTGACATCTATGCCTCAATAAATACAATCCTAAAAAACAATCATCGCTCAAATCGAAACTCACAAACATCAGGCATCACAAAAAAAATTAACCTTACAATATTCTTGGAAAATTGCAAAAGGAAGTCAAGAAACATTTCACGGTTGTGCACATATGAAAATAACAGTTCTGGTGCAGACTGTCTGGCTATCCAGCTAGCTGCAGGTTTAGAGGGGTAGAAAATATGCCATATGGCAGAATAATCTCCTCCGCTGATGGTCTCTTGGAGACATTGCAGGAGATGTCTTTTCACATGGGATTCTCTCCTGGAGGATTTTGATCCTCTATGTTTCTGAACATGGTTTGCAGAAATCCTATTTGACGCAGCTGCTGAATAGTGCGGGATCTTATGAAAAGCGCGTCTCGAAATTGAAAATTATTGAGGATTTCTAGTATTTCAGAAATAAAATGCTTTTTTTTTAGTTGCAAGACGTTGTTACAAGAGTGAAAGTCATCATCAATGGCACGACAGCCCAGAGTTAGCCAAGGGTTTCCTTTGAAGAGATTTCCATGCATTCCTCTGGGCGACAAGGCTCCTCCGATTCTAAATGCCTAGTACAGCAAAATTATTCTCAAATGCGTCTCTCCCAGTCAGCAACTTGGGTCGTTCTCTTCCTCTTTGTCCCTGTGGCTGTGCCAAAACGTGCTTTTTTACAGGGTCATTCATTCTAAATATAGGAGCAGCCCAGTTTAGTGTATTGATCTTTAATACATTTTGTGACATAAGGGTCTATGCAGCATTTATATATTTCTGCGTTGTACCGTCTTCTCCAACAATCCTTTTCCCCAACACCTCCAAGAATAATCCTTAAATTCTTCCGCTCAAATAGACCCAAATAGGCCTCATCAGATCTTGCCAAAGTCCATTAAGATTGAAAAGTGACTATTATTAAAAATGTTGCAAGGTACCAGTAACATTTAAACTTTGAATATCGATATATTCACTTGTATCGAAGTGAAATCAAAGTAAAATTAATAGTAACTTCGTCTTTGTTTGGAAGAGAAAATTACAAAACTCCATTTGGTTGTCAACAACGAACGATTATATAATTTTGAAAGCATGTGAAAACAATATGATTGAAAATGGTTCGATAAGGTTATTAAATAAGGTTAGGCTATTAGGTTAAGGTATAAAATAAGGTTGTTAAAAATTCATTCAATGACAACTGCCATTGATTTATCAATGAAGGGAAATGTAGAGAGTGTTAAGATTATTACTTTGTTTAAAAGATTTATTTAGTGGCAACAATAAAGGGTAATATAACTTTAGGTGTAACTATAACTTAACTATAACAAGATATACTATACAGGGAAAGTGTGAGCTAATAGAAGGAATTGAAAAATGTAAGGAAAATATTTATTCTCATTGGATACAATACGTTTAATATACCTACTCTAAAATTATACCTTTTTATACTTTAAACCAAGTTATCGTTAATTGTTTGGTCAATTTGAGCCTTGTGTTTTGTATTTGAAATTGGTCATCGTTCAAACGATTCTGATTTTAGATAAAAACAATGTATGGAAGAACCTGTAATTAAATTATATACTCGTATTATATATCGTATAGGGAAAATAAGTATATTTCAGTTATTTACATAACTCAAATTTTTTGATGTATTTTTAATTGGGATTAATAAATTATGATTAAAGTAGTTGAATAAATAATTACGTCAGCAACTACTATGCACTACAGGACTGTTAGAATGAATGCAGTAAGCCAAGTGTTAGATGATAGGTGCAGAAAACACCTATGACAAGTTAATATTCTCCAGTGATGGTATCATTACGCTATATGTGCATATGTAGGATTTTATTACAATTGTTTATTATCTGCAAGACAGGCATCAGTGGGTCTTCTAGGCGTGATCGTATTACAATCCCATCGTAAACTTCCAATCTGTTTTGATGGCCCTAAAAAATCTACCGCTGGAGTCTATCTTTAGCCATACGTCAGCGATCGGTGGTCCAGAACCATCTGGTGGACAGAACCACTGATCTATTGAAGACGTCTGGAAATAACTGGTATATAAAGCGTCTCTCAGAAAACTGAGAAGCATCTGCAGTCGGCCAGAACTTTGCGTAAAACTTGAGAACTTAAGAATTATCAACATAGGATATATATATATAGGTTATCACTCTGTGTCTCCTAACATGCCATATTCAAGCAAATATCGTATTTTATTTTAATTTTTTAAAATTGGTATATATGTTGTATGCTGAGGATAAATTAAGAAATAATGCTCAGACCCCCCCCTTCAAATTCATACTATGGATATGAACGCTGGTGAATATTTGTTCATGCAGGACGGTGACCCTCCTCATAGAACCATGTGATCTTTGGGGTCATAGATAAGATTTGGTTTAAAAAAAGAAGCTTCGTAAGGTCCGTAATTGATGCATTTGATAGTATTAAAAAAGAATCACTTGAATTTCTAACTGACAACTTTGAGACTTAGTTGTGCTATTGTATCATTTCTGAAAGTTACCACTTTGAAAAGCCTGCCAATTAAATTACTTTTCCACTTTCTTTTACATGAAAAATGTTTGTAGTGCTATTTGCAGACATAAGAGTTATTTCAGTTAAAATTTGGCAGTTAATTATAAGTTACCCTGTATATATATATATATATATATATATATATGTATGTATGTATGTATGTATGTATGTATATGTGTGTATATGAGGGGAGAACTTGTTGTTGAGCACTTGTTATGTGAGCACTTGTTGTTGTATTGGAAAAAAGTCGACAAATATACACTGAAGTGACAAAAGTCATGGGATATCTCTTAATATCGTGTCGGCCCTCCTTTCGCCCGGCGAAGTGCAGCAACTCGACGTGGCATGGACTCAACAAGTCGTTGGAAGTCTTCTGCAGGAATATTGAGCCATGCTGTCTCGATAGATGTCCATAATTGTGAAAGAGTTGATGATGCAGGATTTTGGGCACGAACAGACCTCTCGATGATGTCCCATAAATGCTCGGGGATTCATGTCGGGCGATCTAGGTGGCCAGATCATTCGTTGGAATTGTCCAGAATGTTCTTCAAACCAATCGCGAACAGTTGTGGCCCGGTGACATGGCGCATTGTCATCCATAAAAATCCCATCGTTGTTTGGGTACATGAAATCCATGAATGGCTGCAAGTGATCTCCAAGTAGCTGAACATAATCATTTCCAGTCAATGTTCGATCCAGTCGCACCAGAGGGCCAAGTCCATGCCATGCAAAAACAGCCCACACCATTACAGAGCCACCACCAGCTTGAACAGTGCCTTGCTGACAGTTTGGGTCCATGGCTTCGTGGGGTCTGCACCACACTCGAACTCTACCATCAGCTCTTACAAACTGAAATCGTGACTCATCAGACCAGGCCACGGTTTTCCATTCATCTGGGGACCAACCGATATGCTCACGGGCCCACGAGAGTCGCTGCAAGCGATGTCGTTCTGTCAGTAAAGGCACTCGAGTCGGTCTTCTGCTGGAATAGCCCAAGAAAGCCAAATTTCTCCGCACAGTTCTAACAGACAAGTCCCTTGTACGTCCCACATTGATTTCTGCGGTTATTTGACGCAGTGTTGCTTGTCTGTAAGAATTTACGACTCTTTGCAGACGTCGCCGGTCTCGGTCGTTAAGTGCAGGCGGTCGACCACTGCGCTGTCCATGGTGGGATGTTATGCCTGAAATTTCATACTCTCGGCACACTCTTGACACAGTGGATCTGGGAATGTTGAATTCCCTAACGATTTCCGAAATGGCATGACCCATGCGTCTAGCTCCAACTAACATTCCACGTTCAAAGTCTGTTAATTCCCGTCGTGCGGTCATCATCACGTCAAAACCTCTTCACATGAATAACTTGAACAGAAATGAAAGCTCTTATAATGAAAGCACTGCGCATTTATACCTGTTCTACGCGATGCTACTGCCATCTGAAAATTTGCATATTGCTATTCCATGACTTTTGTCACTTCAGTGTAAATCTACATATAATCTCTTTAATAACAAGCATTTTCAACTTCTCTTTAGAAACAAGTATGTACAGAAATGCCACGCATATATATGTCATATACAAAAACTTTGTTCTGTTTGTTTTTACCGAAACAAACAGGAAACCCGCAGGAAAAAACGAAATCAATTCTACAAAAAATATATCCCTGGAAAATTACAACCAGTTAGGAAAGAATTCTTTTTTCCAGCCTGTGGATCTCGTGAAAATAAGAGGGGGGTTTTGCACTGACTGACAGGAAAATACCAGAAAGCCAGGGGGTGGAGGGCAGGGTATCGGTGCAGAAAGCACTTCTCATGACAAGATAATATTCTCCTGCGATGGTGTGATCTCGCCGCGGGCGTTGGGGGTAGAATAGATTTCACAGAGAAGACCAAACCTTGAAGAGGAAAGATTCGCTTTGAAATAGTGATTCCTAGAGCCCTTTTTTTTTAATGCTTGTCAAAGTTCTATGTTACTGTGGAAGATATGTGAAGTGCAATAGCAACGTTTTTTATCAACTCCAGAGGTTTTTTTTTCATAAACGTCAAAAATTATGAAGTTTTCTTCTTTAAAATATTCATTACATAGAAAGCAGCATTAAACACATTGAATGTGTCCAATTTAAAAACATACATACATCATCATCATCATCATCACTGACGCAACAGACTCGAAGTGGGCCTAGACTGTCTGTCTACTGACAGATTTCTAGACAAGAAACGTTTTTTTTTTATGGTCTAGGGTTATCAGCCCTACACATAACGCTCTACAGTCATATAAGATCGGGACCTACGGCTTAATGTGGATTCCGAATCACTACAGACATCCATGCCACCACCGGGACTTGAACCCGAAACCTGGCCCATTGAGAACTGTAGTGCTAGCCACTCGGCCATCAAGCCCCAAAAAAACATATATAGTTCAGTTAAATACAAGCAACACAATTTATACAAATACACGGTAATTCTAAAATAATATTTTGTATGCAAATTATTGTATACCCAAGTGGCAGCTATTTAGTCTGATATTGATTAAATTTTAAATAAAAAATACTGTAACCGTACTTCCTCTTACCTACTGGCAAGAAAACCCCCCCAATGGCATTAATGAGAAATTGTCAGTAGACCTCGAGACTCTCACCCGAGAGGAAGTACAGTGCAACCACGCGCTTTAGTTGAGAAACATTTAGTTTATAGTCTCTCATCGCGAGAAGAAACATATTTTGCGCAACCCGGCGCATTAATTGGCCAACACACTTTCAGCCTACACACTCTCAAGTATATTTCCCGCATCCCGCGCGTAGCTGAGTATAGTGTTTTTCGGCTTAGAAGTGGAATCTTCCAACAAATCTATAATTATATATATTTAAATGTGTTACATGTTGTTTGTGTTTGATTGTACATGTGTGGTATTTGTACGCGTGTAAATAAAGCTGTGAGTTCTGCAACCTGTGCCTCAGGTATCTCAACACAACATCCAGTTACATTCTGGATGTTGTGTTACAACCTGCGCACTAAAATATATAATTTTTTAAATAAAGTAGAAAGTTTATGTTATATAAACAATGAGTGAAAATTTCTCTCGTAATACGAAATTAAAAATGGGTTTCAACAAGATAATAAAATATCAAGTCCTAATGCATATTTTTCAAATATTACATATATTGCTGTTTTTTCAGAAATGTCTCTGTAAAATCTATGCAAGTTTCAAAATACAAAGTTTTTATTTAAAAATAAAAATTATATCAGAGCAAATTTTCTTTTATGTCTTTTTTTAATTAAAAAGAATTAAGAAAAGGATGAATAACGAAAATACAATTATTATTATTTTATTATTTTTGTAAATAAATAATTTCACTGAATATAAATATTAATTATGTATATTCTTACAATTAGGGAATATTTGATTTGTTTTACTTAACGTGAATTCGAAATGATTTGATTTTTTTTTTATTTCTAATAAAACATTCATTACATTTATTTCTTCAAATGCTATTATTATTAAAAATAATTTTACTGTGCACACACACAAAAGAAAAAAAAAAAATATATAAAAAAATTTTCTAGTTTTCCAAATCATAATTGAAAGTCAATATTTTAGTTGTATATTCTTTGATTTATTATTCATAACAAGGATTAAATATAATGATGTCTCAAATTTGGTCGAATGATTAGATGATTTTTTTTTTTAGTTAATTCTTCTTCTTTTATAATAATTAAAAAGAATATACTGAATTGATATAATTTATATTGCAAAAATAAAACTTATTTTAAGTTTATATTAATTTAATTATGTATTTTCTTTATGTACTGTAAGAAATGCGCTGAGAAATAATTTAAAAATTTAAAAAAAAAAAAAAAAAAAAAACAGGTTTTTTTTTTAAATTATTATTTTGGCAACAATGTTTAATTAAAAAAAAATAAGCAGACTTCATTAAAAACCGTTAATTTATTTAAATAATTAATTATTTATTTAATTAAATTTAAGCTTATTATTTATTTTCGCAATGACCTTTTTGTGTGACTCTTGGCAAATAATAACGCTAATAGTTAGCGTACTAATTTAGTGGCGGGCGGTGATCATCATTGCTTTCAAAAATAAGGAGAACTTGTGAAATCCTCTCGCAATTAGGCTGCCTGGTAGGAATTTTTTGGCTTTTTATCTCACACGACGCACAAATGTGGGCAGTTACCTCAAAAAGTCCACTTGGGAGGCAATATACTGTCTTCATCAGCGTATGGGGGCATTTAATGGTTTATGTAAGTTGAATAATTGGAACAGCGATACTTAAAAACCCTTTATTATACTGTTTTAAACGTATGTGTTTTATGTACATTTGTGACCGTGCTTCCTCATACGCACTGTAGACCTCGAAACTCTCACCCGAGAGGAAGTACAGCGCAACTTGCGCTCTCGCTAAGAAATGTTTAGTCTAGTTGAAATATATTCAGTGCATTAGATGGCATGGATTCTCACACGTAGACAGCAGTTGGGCTGACATGTTCGTAGGCTGACACATAGATGGCGCTACTAGTATTAAATCCATATGATTTTTAATTAGCCCTAATCTTCAAAAGACACGTGTATAAATTTGACAGCTGTTGCACTATTAGTTGTGAGTTATAGCATTTTTAGTGAAGCAACTTTTGTTAGTTTGAAAAAATGGATAAAAAGGAATTTCGTGTGTTAATACAGCATTGCTTCTTATCGAAAAAAAATACTATTGAAGCCAAGGCTTGGCTTGATAAACATTATTCGAACTTTGCACCAGGAAAATCAACCGTAGAGAAGTGGTTTGCTAAATTTAATTTTTTTAATAATTTAATTAAATTTAAAGTATATTTCGGGCATTCTGCGCATATCCGAGTGTTAGGTTTTCGGCTAAGAAGTGGAATTCTTCCACGAACCTATAATCATATGTCTTTAAATGTGTTAAATATAGTATTTCTTTAATTGTATGTGTGTAGTGTTTGTGTGCGTACAAATAAAGCTGTGAGTTCTCAAACCTATGTCTCAAGTCTCAACCCAACCCAATCATTTACAATCCAGATGCACAACCAGCACACTACACTTTTAATAATAAGCTAAATATGCAGTTTAACGAGTTAAATGTTTAGTTTTAATAATAAGTTAATTATAATACACGTTAATAGTAGGTTAATTTTTTTTATGTTTAATAATATGTTATTTGTGTATTTTTAAGTTCATCAAAAATAGCTGGGAAACTATCGAGTATTTTAAATACTAAAATCTTTCTTAATTAAATGAAAATAATGAAAAAAAATTATGCTTGAATATATATAATTTTTTTTCCTTCTAAATCATAACTATCCACCTCGGGTTATAAAGAAACGAAACTTCAGAAACTCACAATTATTTCCAGCAAGATAACTCAACAAACGATCGTTTGGCATTTAATGAAGTTCGTTTTCGCCCTTTTAGTATTTCACGACATTTTATTCCGCTTCGCCTTTGGACAATGAATTAAATTTCAACTGTCGTAATGAACCCAGGCGAAAAGAGAATCAAAAAAAGAAAGGTTTCTTGGAAATTAAATATGAATTACCGTAACTATTCACTAAAGATGCTAATTTATAAACATAGAAAGATAATTATTATTTCAAATGAAATAACCATTTGTAGCCTATATTCAAACAGTAATTTATAAATAAAAAAAGACTTTAGTTTGCGATAATTTTCATTTGCATTACTAACTGCAATTTTATTGATTAAGTTCAAATGAAATTGATGACAAATTATTGGACCAGTGGTAATTTACCTAGCTGTTTTGAATTTACTGAAGGTGTTCATTGCAGTCACTGCTTTCAGAAACGAAGAGACTCGGTTGCTATTGTAACAACATGTACCAACGTCTCGCATTAACAGTCAGGATTCTCGGTGGACATTTTTTGAGTTTTCTCTCATATGGACCTGCGATTTCTTCCTGGAGGTACTTCAAAAACCGCCGGTGTGTTATTTATAAAAGCGTATATTGTATGACGTAATATTTATAATGTGTAAAGTAGTATATGTTATGCATTATACTTTATTACAAATAGCGCGATATCTCAAACTTAAATATTTTATATAACGTAAAATGTTACATTTATATGTTCCACAATATATATAATATATTTATGCATATATAAGTTATATATATATATGTGTGTGTGTAATGTTATTTTATATAACGTATAATGTACATTAATGTAAACTACACCAACAATTTAAATTATTAAAAATAGGAATTTTTTTTTATAATATTTTATTATAATATTGAACTACACGTGGTCAAATAAAAGAAAATGAATATTTTAATTTATTTTTTATTTTTCTTATTTGCTATTTTGACGTTCTTAATTACTGCCAAAGGCTTTTCAATCAAAACAATTATGTATTCATTAAAAATTACAAACTCATTACCATATCTTTTTACTGTCGAAAGATCCATTATATGTCAATTTGTTAACGCATGAAAATTTATTTATAAGATTATACGTGAATGATTTTATAGAAAATTCGACTACATTAAGCAAGTTTTAAAATGCGTCAAATTTAATTATTAATAATTACAAATAAAATAACAATAAGAAAAATAATATATTTTTATTTTTCCCACAATCGTATTCGAGGACAATTCTTTTAATTCACAAACATCTGTCTGTCCTAAGAAAAAGGAAACGTGAAATTTGAATGTCATGGAAATTCGTTACTACTCAAAATTTACGCAAAAATAAAATCCCAATTCAACGACACTAAACAAACAGTGCGGTTTTCTTTAAGGATAATGTATGCAATTAAATTCAGATAATATTCAAGAAAAGGACATGGACCCCTTGTTATTGCGTTTTGGCATCATTTCGAACAACGTTAGAATATTTCTCTGTGTTTGGTTAACATTATTTAAATTGCTGTTCGGAGCAGATTTGGAATTCAAAAGCGCCGTTCGAAATGTCGAGACATTTTTTTGTTCTTTATGACTACCATTTCTATGTTTAGCACTTGTCTGCGGAAGTTTTATCGCTGTTTCGAACTTTGTTTGTGGGTGATTCTCAATAGTAGGACAGTCGTGTTTTGTTTTTCGGAAATATTATTTGATGGTGTACGAATATCATACATTTTGGAACATTTTCAGATTCACGTTTTTCAGAAAAAATATTCGATTGTATGTGAATATCATACATTTTGAAATGTTTTCAGATTCACATTTTTACGAAATAATATTCGACGATGTGTGAATATCATACATTTTGGAATGTTTTCAGATTCACATTTTTACGAAATAATATTCGACGATGTGTGAATATCATACATTTTGGAATGTTTTCAGATTCACGGTCTTATGAAATGATATTCGATATTTTGGGAATGTCCTATATTTTGGAATGTTTTCGTTTTCACGTTTTTACGAAATGATATTCGATGGTGTGCGAACATTTTGGAATGTTTCCAGATTCACGTTTTAATGAAATGATGTGTGTTATGTATAAAATTTAAAATTCCGAATTGGCTATTTGCTTCAGTGTACTATGCTGTTTCTCACCTCAGCTTCGTTGTGTAACCACTATTCTCTAATGACTAGAGTTTAATCATTACGAGTCCACATTTAACAAGAACATGTATATTATGGCATTATTTTTTGAGAAAGGTGACATCTACATTTTGTGTAATTATTTAGCATAGATTTACACGTACCTTTACAATTTACGTAAATATTATTGTCAAAATTGTTCTTGGAAGTTAGAAAATAATGTATGGTAAAACTGATGAATGAAAAATAGATAATATCATAATTATAATCGATATATGCAATACTTTGAATCAAAATAGTTAATTAAATTTAATTCAAATATTTTGAAATTGCTAATTAGATTGAAAAAGATTAGTAAGTCGTCCATAAGTAAATTAAATTAGGTAAGGATTTCTTCACAAAATGATTTCTTTGATACCGTTTTTATCTTTATGTTTTTGGAAAACTTTGTGACTAGAAATAAAATAAAATAATTAATTTTGGACATTGATTAGATTTTAGTTTACTGATATATTTTAACAAGAAATAACATAAAATATTTTTTTAATGTTAATTAGTTTTAGTTTACGCATAAATGTGTTACAATAAATGAAATAAAATAGTTACTTTTGTGTATTGATCAATTTTAGTTTAATTATAAGTTCGCTGTAAGAAATGAAATATAATTATCTTTTGAATAGTTTCAGTTCATTAATAAAAATTTAACAAGTAATAAAATATAAAAAAATTATATTTAGGCAAAGATCACATTTAGCTTATTAATAAATTTTTAGAAAGAAATGAAATAAAATAATTATTTTTGTATATTAATGAATTTTTAATTTTTTAATTAATTTCTTATGGGAAATGGAATAAAATACTGTCGTTTGAAGATTAATCAATTTCAGTTTACTAATAATGTTTTAACAAAAATATGATATAAAATGTTTTGGATATTAATAATCATTAGTCAATTAATATAATTGTAACAAGTAATGAAATAAAGTAATTATTTTCGGGGAAGTATCAGTTTCGGTTAAATAATAAATTTTTATTAAGAAATATAATAAAATATACCACAATATACTAACCAGCATATACTACTATATACCATTAAGTTGTTGTTTTATTATATACATACATAATTTTCTTTTATTAATTAAAGAAATTCAAAATGAAAAAATAATAAGTATATTTTTCTTATATTTTTTTTAAAATAAATTAAATACACACACATATATATATATACATATATATCTTACTCCTTTTACATCTAATCAATGGGCTTAAAGCTTAAGAAACTTCTCTCATTCACAAAGCAGGAGATAGAGGTTGCTATGCAACAAAGGCTCTCCGTCAATCTGGTAAATCGTCGTCGTCTAAATTGTTGTTATGTTGTAAAAAAATAGGCAATATTTTATGTAATTATATATATATTTATCTTATTTAAAAGATGTAGGCTACTTCAAATCAAAAGTAAAAATAAAATTTTAAAATAATAATTATAATCGTAATGATATCTGAGATATTAAAAATTCTCGTGTATGTACATCGTCTATCTCATGTCTGTATATATTAGCCATCATGTAAAAATAGAGCGAAATATTTTTATTCAATTTTGTTTACATTATTTAAACTGTTATTTGCAAGAAATTTAATAATCAAAAACATGATTCAAAATGTTTAGATACTGGTGTTATTTATTGTTATTTTCGCGTTCTACGTAATTTTTATTTTGCTCGTGTGGTCTTATTTACATTTTTACTGAATAAAAGAGCGTTATTTTTCGTTTTCGAAATAACATTGGCATACTAGGGCTTTGGAATGATTTAGAATTCATATGTATGTTTACTGTGCGAAACAATTTCGTGCGGAATGCATAGTGCTTGTATACTAGTAGTCTAGACAAGATTTCGGAATGTTTATTTCTGTAAATCTTTGGATCAGTGCTATTTTTTATTCCTCTTTTACATTCATTGCAGACTCATATACAAAAAAGGGTACCAGCAAATATAACATTGTTTTCCACTTTGAGAATACAAAAAACTACTTAAAAAATTTAATATCCCAGGATAGGGCCTGAAAGGCCGAGTGTCTAGCGTTCTTGCGCTCATTGCCACAGGTTTCGAGTTCGAGTCCCGGCGGTGCCATGGATGCTTGTAGTGATTCGGAATCCCCTTTAAGCAGTAGGTCCCGGTCTCCTATGACTGTAAGAGCGTCACGGAGCAGAAGTCAGACTTCTATCTACGGGTGCGCTCCATCAGTACAGAAGCTGCACCCCTCCTTCCATGAGGGACACGACAACAACAGCAACAATTTCCCAGGATACCCACAACGATTGGCAAAATAATTGGAATAATTCAGAGGAAGGAAAAGCAGTTTTTGCTACTTGCCCAACCATTAACATTAAGAGGATCCATGGAAATTTTTATATTAATCAGATTATTACTGATCATGGTGCGATTCTTCCATAGCGACACCACGTAAATAAATTAAGGACAACATATTCCACTGTAAAGAATGGAAAGAGATTAGATAAATATTTCCCAAAGAACTTTCAAGATTTGATATTTATTCTTAATATGGTCAGTAAAAGAGCTAAAATAGGAATAGAGAAAATTATGAAAGCTAAGCTAGAGTTCATCATTTCTAATACCCCTCAATAACGACTTTTGTATTTTATTCTCTGTTATAGCCAGGTCGTTTGTTTTGTAATTGTTTTTCCTTAATTTTTTATTCATTTTTATTTCATTAATTATTTTTTAATGTGTACCATATACTGTTTTGTACATTCTGTGATTATTTCTGTAACTTCCTACGATTTCTGTATATATATAATTTGAATTTGTAAATTGTTTTTATTTTTATTTTCTCAATAAAATTTGGCGTTCGGCATGTTACCTCGGTAAAGGTTAAGTACAGTAGAACCTCTTTAAGTCGAACCTCGATAAGTCGAAACCCTCCACAACTCGAAAATATTTTTTGTTCCCTTCCCTTCAAGCCCCAAAACCTCCATTACAGTCAATCCCCACAAGCCATTTTGGTATATATTTTCCCTCCGTAACTTAAAAAAAAAAAAAAAAAAAAAAAAATGGACCTCTGTATTTCGAACATTAGCAATGCTTGATTTTACAACCTTTACAACTCGGTCTATTTGAAACTAATTACCTCTACAGCTCCAAGAAAAATAAATTACCGACATTAAAGGATTTGCCGACACTGCACGTCCTTGTTTCTTAGAAAACAATGTATGAGTATACAGTAAATAGAATAAACAATTCTATGAAATATTATAATTATAATTCTTATTATTGCTATTGATTCCATTTGAACTCTAACAAATAAACACGTTTATTATCTCTGTAACTTGAATTTTTATTTATTTTACCTCTCTAACTGAAAATAAGTTAGAAAGAATCTAAACCTCTACAAGTTGAATATTTCCTTACAAAATCCACGTAAGTGTAAAACTCTATAACTCTAATTATTTGGCGTCTCGCTTGAAGTTCGACTCCCAGAGGTTCTACTGTACTAGGTTAACCGCCAGTGCAGGTACATAGCGTCGTGGAGCGGTTATCTCTGGTCTTCTGGGTTGGAGTTGCTGTTGTGGCACCGATTTTTTGTCTCGTATGCCTTCGGGTAGGTCGATAGCCTTTATTGAATTATCTTCTACATCAAGTAGAGTTGCGCAAAACACGGCTAGACGATGCTATTCAACTTCTACGCAGCCAACTTCATCATTACGTCAACATCCTGAAAGATTTTTAAATTTTCATGAAATATAAGAACGAGAAACATGATTCAACTTTATTTTAATAAAAACACTAAATACTTAAATTTAAATGGTTTTTTATTCGATATCTTCTGTTTCATTGATGATGCCATTCATCAATAGCATGGTAACGTGGATGCTAGATGCCTTTCTGAAATATATAATTTCTAAAAGATACTCCATTTTAAAATCAGGCCCAATAACGTAGATATAATTGGTTATTAATAAATAAAACTTTTAAAATATACATGCCGTTTCGAATAAATTATAATTGAAATAAACATATTTAGGTATAAATACTAAAAAAAAATCTATAAATATGTACTATTTGACTAATTACTTTGGCTCCTTGTTGTTGCAAGAATCGAAAACTAAAATATTTAATTCATACTTGATTATAATTTCTTATCTTATTATTATAATTTATTTTTTAATTTACAAAATCTTTATATGTTATATAATATATATATATATAATAACATATAAAAATCAGTGACTTAGATAAATATTTCTTTGGAAGAAGAGAAGAGCACGCGCTATCAGGGAATTTTTATCTGCAATCTGCATCTGAAATTATCCCGCGCTATCTCCTAACTTGAATGTTAGAACATTATCCGATCATTTTATCACAAGCATCACCATTTTTATTCGCCGTCATCTTTACTTGGACTAACGTCGAACCTGTAATCCTTGTCTCCTCTTTAGCGAGCTCAATCTGCAAAATCAGTTCTGTTTGGAGCCTCTCTTCCCCGCACCTCACGTTCTAGATCAGGGGTCTCCAAACTTTCCATCTTTAGGGCCATACTGTTTACTCCAGTAAGTACCAAGGGCTAATACCGTTTTAATTTTTCTGACATTATCTGTAATTTCTAGACTAGTCGCCGAGTACGTGCTCTGAGCGAGCATACGCTTGCTAAATTCGCTGGTTCAATTATTACAATTACTATTGTGTGTATCGATACGACCGTGACACTTGACGACAAGTGCATACAACGCGGTTTCATTCGCGTTCATTTAGCTTTTCCGTTCCTGAGGGATTTTCGGGATAAAAATCATATGTTTGATTCAGGATACATACATTCCAAACATCGATATACATACATATGCGATATTCTTTACCCCAACATAACTACCGAGGGATGCTCACTAGTTTATAATGTTAGTGGGATTCATTTCAATTATTTGTTAGTTGTTATGCTTAAGTTAAATTTTCTGCGTATTATGCTCGTCATTAAACTTTACCTAGCAAGTCAATAAAACCGAGTTATTATCATTCTGTGTTTTTTTATCCAACTTATTACAGCAACAATAAGCTATTCGCTGTCGCGGGCTGGATGGATGACACTGAACAGCCGGATTTGGTCCGCGGGCCGTAGTTTGGAGACCTCTGTTCTAGATCGTTACGCCCTATCCTCCGATGTTACGATGCGTTAAAAAGCATTGACACCAATGCCATAACTTCGCACAACTTTAGCGTGTTGTGAAATGGGAATATAGATGTAGATGAAAGCAAAGTGCGCTCTTTGTCAACAAAATGAAGAAAACGGAACATGTTTTCCAGTAATATAAGGAAACGACAACCCTTTGTCATTAAAATTATTTAAAAGGTACTTCGTTTCCAATAAATCGAAGGAAACGAAACCAATGGGCTTGTAAAATAAAAGTAAGGACACCCCACCCCCTTTGTCATTAAAATGAGGGAAAATGTCCACCTTTGCCAATAAATTAAAGTAAACGAAACTCATTTGCCAGTATTATAAAAAGAAACGATAACCCTTCTCGAACAAATTGAAGCAAACTACACCAACTTGCCTGTAATATACGAGAAATTACATTTCTTGGCCAGTAAAATGATGGCAAAAAAAGAGTCCTGTTAGCAGTAAATTTATGGAAATAGAACCACTTCACAGAATTATATTTCTAATACACGAGTCTCTCCCTAGTTATATTTAAATAATAACAAGATACTTTATGAAATATAGGATTTAATTTTATTAAAAAATTGCCAATGTTAGTGTTGATCCTGTTTATTTTGCATGAAATCTAGTAGTTAAACGATAGAAAACATTTTATTTCCAATTACTATCACAAATATCTTGATTTTATAATTTACTGGGTAAATTATGACCCGGCACACATATTGCTTATGCTTTCTGGATTTAGTAAGTTTAGTAAGAAAATAACGCAATTAGGGCATACTACATAATGATATTTTTCTCTTTTTACCTTAAGGACCTTCTGAATCAAACCTACAGATCTTTATGCATTTTCAATCAAGAATCCAATTTGCAACCTCTGCAGTGCACCCTTAATATTGCTGAATCTGCTGTAATTTTGCAATCTCATCGGCGAAAAACGAAGCTTAAGTATTCGTAATAATCCCAATACCTTCTAATAGTACAAAATCACAAACATATCGAAATAAGCAGCATACAGAAGTATTACCTTAAGCAATGAATTAAATGGCATACTGATGGACCACATCCAAATAAAACGCAAATGAGGCATTCAATCCTAATGCTGATAGTCTTTTATTCCACGAGCATTGAAGACTAAATGATTTGGCTTAGAAGTCCATTAGTCCCTGTTAAGATAAATGTCTCTTATCAGACAGGAGTTCTTGCAGTTGGAAAAGCGAAACGAAATGTACCGTAAATGTGGTCGGGTGTTCCATTATTGTAAGGACCACTGATACTGGGCTATTAATGTCCACCAACTTTTACCTCAAAAGCACTTACATTACTTCTACACAACCTCTTTTCTCGAACGATTTGAGTTTCAGTTACTTTTTTTATTTTATCTTTCAAATTATTTTTAAATATCTTACGAGGAAAATGTGTTATTTAAAGGTTTAAGTAATCTTTAAAGAGAGTTAAGTACGTGTATAAAATATTTAATCATTTTTGTTTCTTTCAAATTCTAGTAGTTCAGTATTTCGAACCGTATCATTTATATTGTGAGCTTTATTGTTATAGTTAACTTGAAAGTAGAAAATAATGTTTTATAGACAGTATCGTAACTCGAAACAGGATTGTTTGTATATACATAAACCATTTCTTTAAAGGCTAGATCTTATCTTTTAAAAAATATTTATATATATAATAAAGATACTGAAAAGATTATAAAAATATATTATAAAGAATATAAAAATATAATATAAAGAATACAAAATGCTATTTTCATTTTTGAGCGGAATTGCACTTCTAAGCAATGCTTTTTAGGATAAAGTGTTTTTTATCAATTTCTTTTAGATAAATGACAAATTCTAATGATCAATATGAAATCACATTTCTTTAAGAGAATATAAATCTATATTTATCAACATCTTTACGAATGATTACATTGTTTGACATATGGAATTTAAAAAAATTATGGCAATGGCCTTGTAAAGATCAGTATTAACATATTATTGAGAAAAATAATAATTTCGATAAATGATGATGATAAAGAAGAATGATTATACTTCTCAGAGAAAAGTTAAACATGGTGAAAGGTTTAAAGTGAGGAAAGGCATAACAAGAAATATAAAAAAAAAAAATTTCAAGTCAATGAATACTTTTTTTTCACTCTATTGCAGAAAGTCCTTTATAAATAATTGTCATTCATTTTTTTAAGTTTATCTGGCGCCATCTATTGGTAGATACAGGCAACTTAAATCTAAAAAAAACTAAAATGAATGAATTAAATTTAATTACTGAATTAATATTTGAAAAAACTGAATTAACATCACGTGTCATCCACCACAAGTTAAAAAAAATGCATTTTAAATAGAGCGGATGAATCAAAAGTATTTTATGAACGATTCAAAATCTGAACAAGATATATATAGGGAGAGTGTGAGCTAATAGAATGAATTGAAAAAGGGCCTGATGGCCGAGTGTCTAGCGCTTTATCGCTCCGTGCCATAGATTTTGGATTCGAGTCCCGCACGTTACACCGGAATTTTTTCCTTCTCCTTGATTGTCGTGGCAAAAATTACGCTCTTTCAGTTTATCGTTGGATTTCCATATCAGGAGTGTTTGGCTCGAAACTAGAGAAATTATTCAAGATTCTGTATGAATACAGAGAATGAGCATCATAAATTCGTAAGCCGGCATGTTTTTCCTTTGGACTCTAGGAAGAGAATGTGACTTTCTCTGATGTCACTCTTGAAATTAATTACTGGGGGACGCTCACTATGGTGGGTTACACGTAGCGACTCTGTGTCTTCTATGTTGCCTTTCGGGGGTACATAAAGTCCACTAGACCATGTCTCCGGAATAGATACACAAAATTACTAGAAAGACCAGTGTTACCTTCCTCCCTGTCATCATGAAATCACAAATACTTTGCACTCAATAAAAGTCTACTTTCACAATATTTCCATCCAATATGCGTAAGAATAATTGTCAGAAATTATTTTTAAATTAATTATAATATTGTCTTTTCTTTTTACTTTCGTTTGTAAAGAATGTGCATACAATAATCTTCATAGAGAAGTTTAAGAGGTGTTGATGTTCTTAATCTACACCCAGTTTCAATATTTTTTTTTTCTTTGTATGTGGAAATATTTAAGAATTTGTGTGGTTCATTATGTGATGATGAATTGCTAAATTTTACACAACATTGAAATTATCACATTTCAACACAAAATTAATAGTAAGGTCAGTCAGTGTTACTTCCTCCCTTTCATAATGAAATCACAATTTTTTAACACAATGAAATCCCAAATACTTTTCACACAATGGAAGTCTACTTTCATAATTTTTGCTTTCAATATCATCATCATCAATGGTGCAACAGCCCCATGGTGGGTCAAGGCCGTCTGCCTGCTAACGGATTTCTAGACGGGAGATGTTTTCTTTTTTACGGGGTAATGTTGTCAGCACTACTCCCAATGCTCTACAGTCATATTAGACAGGGACATACGGTTTAAAGTGAATTCGAAACCACTACAAACATCCATGGCACCGCTGGGACTCGAATACGAAACCTGTGGCACCAAGCACCAGAGCGCTAGTCCATTAGGCTCCTGCACTCAATATGCATGCCAAAAATTTCAGAAATTATTTTAAAATTAATTATAATATTGTCTTTAATTTTGTTTGTAAGGAATGTGCATGCCTTAATCTTCATCGATGAGTTTGGGAAATAAAGTTCTATTGAAATTTTTCTCTATAAAAATAAAAGTGTCTTCTTTTGTTAGTATCTTTAATAAAGAGGATACAATTTATTAATGATCTACCAGCATTTAAACCATTTTTAAATGTAGAAATACAGTTTATTTAATATTTGCTCTTGTAAAAAATAAAGCATCCTTACACGTTTTAATTAATCTGATCTTTTTATTAATAATGCATTCATATTTAAAATGCATTTCAAATATCGAATTAAAAATTTATTTAAATTTTGTTATGTGCTATAAATAAGAAAATGCCTTTATACGCCTATAATGCCTTTATATACATTTTATTAATAATGTACCTGCATTTAAAACATTCTTATATGTGGAAATGGAGATTATTTAAAAACATTTAAGACATTTTTAAATGTAGAAATACAGTTAATGTTTTGCCCTTCAAAAAATAAAAATTTATAAATTTTAATTAAGGTAATAATTTGTATTAACGGTATATATATATATATTTAAAATACATTTTATGTATTATTATGCATTTTATTTAAATTTTGTGCAATAAATAAGAAAAAGACTTTATACGTTAAAAGATTATACATTTTATTAATAATGCACTCTAATTTGAAATGGTGAACGACATTTAATCATTTGCTCGAATCATTTTATACCCGATTCCACTGGGAAAAAAAAGAATTATGTCAATAAACTCCAAATAACTATTTTTTTTTAATTTACCGACCCATTTAATTACATTTCTAGAGATGAAAGGGAAAGAGAGAGAAAAAAAGTTTAAATAATTCCTGCCTTTATTCAAAAGGCTTTTAGACGATACCATTTAAAATTCGCGACCCATTCAAATGCACCCAGCGAAATTGGAAACTAAAATCGGAAATTAAAAAAAAAATGAGGATACTTCCCCAAATTGGCAATTGAATGAGGTTTCCATAAAAAAGTTCTAAAATCAGAAGTCATTTAACTGTGAAATGCCATATGTGATTTAGTTTCCTTGCTTTTTATTATGAAATAAAATACATTAAATACTTATTCACTTTATAAACATATTTATTCATAAATATTGTAAGCTACTAAAAGAAATTCTCAGCGTATCTTTATACGTTTAACTTTTAATTACATATTTGATAATAATTAGTCATTGATATATTTTTCATTACTTGTCAATTATTTTTTAAATTGTCATCATCATCAGAGGCGCAACAGCCCCATGGTGAACCAAGTCCGTCTGCCTACTGGCAGATTTCGAGACAGGAGATGTTTCTCTCTCTCTCTCTATTTTTTTTTGTTGTTGTTGTTGTTGTTGTCTTTACGGGGTAGAGTATTCAGTCCTACGCTCAACGCTCTTCAGTCATATTAGACCAGGATCTACGGTTTAAAGTGGATTACGAACGACTACAAACATCCATGCCACCTTTGGGACTCGAACTCGAAACCTGCCAACCGAGCGCCATAGTGCTAGTCACTCGGTCATTCAGGCTTAAAAAAGAAATACCTTTATAAATTTTAATTAAGATGATAATTTTATTAATAGCACATTTATATTTCATATAAGGAATTGCAGTTTTATTTAAATTATGTGCAATAAATAAGAAAAAGACTTTATACGTTAAACATCATACATTTTATTAATAATGCACTCTTATTTGAAATGGTGAACGACATTTAATCATTTGCTCGAATCATTTTATACTCGATTCCACTGGGGAAAAAAAGAATTATGTCAATAAACTCCAAATGACTATTTTTTTTTTAATTTACCGTCCCATTTAATTACATTTCTAGAGATGAAAGAGAGATAGAAAAACGTTTAAATAATTCCTGCCTTTATTCAAAAGGCTTTTAGACGATACCAATTAAAATTCGCGACCCATTCAAATGCACCCAGCGAAATTGGAAACTAAAATCGGAAATTGAAGAAAAAAAATTGAGGATACTTCCCCAAATTGGCAATTGAATGAGGTTTCCATAAAAAAGTTCTAAAATCAGAAGTCATTTAACTGTGAAATGGCGTATGTGATTCAGTTTCCTTGCTATTTATTTTGAAATTAAGTATATTAAATACGTATTCACTTTATAAAGATATGTATTCATAAATATTTTAAACTATCAAAAAGAATTCTATATGTGTCTTTATAAGTTTAACCTAATTTTTATAACATTTTATTCCTACTTTAATTTTTAAGGGCTTCTTTGACAACAATTAATGTCATTGATATATTTTTAATTACTTGTCAATTATTTTTTAAATTTGTCATCATCCTCAGTGTCGTAACAAGGCCATATGCCTACTGACAGACTTCGAGACAGGAGATGTTTCTTTTTTTGTTTGTTTTTAGGGGGTAGAGTTTTCAGCCCTACGCTCAACGCTCTGCAGTCATATTCGACCGATGTGATTCAGTTCCCTTGCTATTTTTTATGAAATGAAATTCTTATGCACTTTATAAAGATATGTATTCATAAATATTTTAGGCTATTAAAAAGAATTCCCTTTGTGTCTTTATAAGTTTAACCTAATTTTTATAGCAATGAATATACTTTAAATTTTAATTTTTAGTTTTATCTGTTACAACAATTAATGTCATTAATTACTTGTGTAATAGATGTCGTCGTTTGTTTGCGCAGCCGAAACTGGGTGTGGTCGAGTCGAAGAACACGTAATTTTAAGAGCACGCCACTTTTATTTATACGCTCACAAACTCCACATTCACATACAAATAATACACGACATCTATCTGCTTTAAAACATCTAATTGTACATTCGTGGAAGGATTCCACTAAACTGTATATAAAGTTACTCAGCTATATGCTGGATAGCGAAATATCCTTCTTCTCTGGATGAGAGTCTCTAGGCCCATTTATGCACAGGATAGTGCTAAATGTATCTTCTATCCGGGTGAGAGATTGTAAATTAACGTCTCTGAAGTAGCATCTAATTATACATTTGTGGAAGGATTCCACTTCTAGATCCCTGGATGAGAGCACGTAACTAACTGCAGTGCCTGTTTTGCCGTACGTCCTCCCTTGTGAAAGTCTCGAAGCCAACTGACAATTTCCTCTGAACGCCGCAAGGGGCGCTCTTTCAGTGCGTAGGTGGAACCCAGTTACACTTTCCAATTATTTTTTTAACTTGTGCATGCGTAAAAATAAATTAATTATTATATTTAGGTCACAAAGTAATTTATAACGTAAAAATAAATATATATTCGATAATGAATTATTTTTTGTTTCATTAATAATTTGGTATCGAATTGTTTTTTACAAATCTTTGTGGATTCTTACTACAGTATAAAGATGTCGTTCTGTCGTTGGGGGCTGACAAAAAAATGTCCGACTCTTGTGTGAAATTTTTTATGACTAACGATTTCTAAATTCCATTTCTTCAACACTTTTTGGTAATTTTATCTTCTATTACCTTTACTAATTAGTTTAGAAAACAATTTCTTAATAAATTCAAGCATCTGAATTTCTTACTTTTATTGAATTCTATCTATAAACGCAGTGTTTGCACCGACTATTTATGACGACTTATGGCATTTTCTATCACACCTTAAATCCTTGTCCTTGACATAAAAAATTTTTGCACTCTAAATTTTTTACAAAAAATATTTACCAAATATGTATCAAATTATTATAGAATAGATTAAGTTAAGTAAAATAAAATTGTACATTTAAATCACAAAGTTGGAATGGCTGCCTAAATAACTAGATTATAGATAAATCCTCTGCCCTTTTACCTATGATGTTGATGGGTCAGTAGAGATTTCATAAAAATAACTCTCTGTGATAAAGTTCATTGGTAATCATGTTGAATTATTTTCGTCCTTGGCTATCGTGAAGCTCCAGCCAAATTTAATATTTGACGACTGGTGTCCAATCGACCAGTTCAAGAGTTCCTAGAATTTTGAAAAGAATTAAAATCAGTTTTAAACAAATGATTTAGAATCGGAATTATATACCGACTCACGACTCTTTGCTCCAACTCTAAATAGAAGATATTTTTAGTTGGTGTAGTTACAGGAATTTTTTGTTTAGATTTGATTATCTGTTTTCCTATTAAGTTAAAAAAATCCAATACTCTATCCATCTGGCCACTTTTCCCCAACACACACAACAGCAGGTTAAAGAAGGTATTTTCTTCAGAAGGGTTTTTTAAATATCATGATGCACATGCGTATAAAAAGGAACGTAGAAACTGGTGTTCTATATATTCCATACAGCTCATGCGCATTGATTTCCGATTGGTGCATGCGTAGTACAAATAGCGCCTTATGTTTATATTATATGAAAAAAAATTATTTTCTGGATTAGAGATAAGAAAAGCGGTGTACTGAGATAACGAAATTTAAAAAAACTTAAGATTTATCTTTAGAAAAAATGTTTTTTCTTTCGTGTGAATATTAAGGAAATGGACAAAGTAAATAGGTATAAGGAAATGCAATGTATTGTCTTTTTCTTTCTTGCAAATGTAAAGTAATAAAGATAAGGAATGGTGTTAAGGAAATGGACAAAGTAAATAAGTATTATCTTTAGCAAAATTAATGCATTTAAATTTTTTTTTGGAAGTAAACCTAATACGATGTTGTTTTTAATTTGTAATAAAATATAATGAATAAGAAATTGAAATAATTTTTTTTACTTATAAAAATAATTTCAAGAACCCCAAGAATTTCATGAGACTCCGATGTCGATATTATTGACGGTCATGCGCACTAAAGATGGAATCCTAGATATCACCAACAGACCTAGACTCTTTTGATGCAGATAATAATGTGTTTTAAAGTCACTGCATTCGAAATAGAGTAGATTCGTGACTATGGAGACAGATGACCTCGTAGAGCGACTCTGAGAAAAAAATAGTAAAAATATACTAGCTAGTGCATACTAGCTACTCCGAAAAATTTAAGATGTATGGTTACAAACTAAGCACATACGCATAGAAATGGGCGTGGGAACTGACGTTCTACGTCCATTTCTATGCGGATGTGCGTAGTTTGTGTATGAACGTTGCATACAGTGCATGCGCATTGACTTACTTCTGCGCATGCATTGCACTGCGTAGCACCATATATCGCTGCACATTTACACTGAAGTGACAAAAGTCATGGGATAGCAATATGCAAATTTTCAGATGGCAGTAGCATCGCGTAGACCAGGTATAAACGCGCAGTGCTTTCGCAGAGCTTTCATTTCTGTTCAAGTTATTCATGTGAAGAGGTTTTGACGTGATGATGACCGCACGACGGGAATTAACAGACTTTGAACGCGGAATGTTAGTTGGAGCTAGACGCATGGGTCATGCCATTTCGGAAATCGTTAGGGAATTCAACATTCCCAGATCCACTGTGTCAAGAGTGTGCCGAGAGTATGAAATTTCAGGCATAACATCCCACCATGGACAGCGCAGTGGTCGACCGCCTGCACTTAACGACCGAGACCGGCGACGTTTGCAAAGAGTCGTAAATTCTAACAGACAAGCAACACTGCGTCAAATAACCGCAGAAATCAATGTGGGACGTACAAGGGACTTGTCTGTTAGAACTGTGCGGAGAAATTTGGCTTTCTTGGGCTATTCCAGCAGAAGACCGACTCGAGTGCCTTTACTGACAGAACGACATCGCTTGCAGCGACTCTCGTGGGCACGTGAGCATATCGGTTGGTCCCTAGATGAATGGAAAACCGTGGCCTGGTCCGATGAGTCACGATTTCAGTTGGTAAGAGCTGATGGTAGGGTTCGAGTGTGGCGCAGACCCCACGAAGCCATGGACCCAAACTGTCAGCAAGGCACTGTTCAAGCTGGTGGTGGCTCCGTAATGGTGTGGGCTGTTTTTTCATGGCATGGACTTGGTCCTCTGGTGCGACTGGACCGAACATTGACTGGAAATGCATATGTTCAGCTACTTGGAGATCACTTGCAGCCATTCATGGACTTCATGTACCCAAACAACGATGGGATTTTTATGGATGACAATGCGCCATGTCACCGGGCCACAACTGTTCGCGATTGGTTTGAAGAACATTCTGGACAATTCCAACGAATGATCTGGCCACCTATATCGCCCGACATGAATCCCATCGAGCATTTATGGGACATCATCGAGAGGGCTGTTCGTGCCCAAAATCCTGCACCATCAACGCTTTCACAATTATGGATGTCTATCGAGACAGCATGGCTCAATATTCCTGCAGAAGACTTCCAACGACTTGTTGAATCCATGCCACGTCGAGTTGCTGCACTTCGTCGGGCGAAAGGAGAGCCGACACGATATTAAGAGGTATCCCATGACTTTTGTCACTTCAGTGTATATTATATGAAAAAAAATTCTTTCCTGGTTTCGAAACTAATAAAAGGCGCCTTTTAATCCACATCGACCATTTGTTGTTGTGTTGAAAAAAAATGTGCTTAAAAGCATAGAAAGCAAATAAATTAAAAAGTGTGAATACATTGACTCTTAAATGATGAAAATAAATATAACGAAAATAAATATAACGAAAAATGTATTTAAAATTAAAATAGTTATATTTATCGAAATTAAAAATGACGTTTTTTTAAGTGGCAGAATTAAGATTTTATTTAAATTTACGCTAACGGAAAGAAAGCACATCTATTACTACAAAAATGTTACATTATATTAAAAAAATCACATTTAATTAAGGTTATGAACTGTAGTTAATCATTTGCTCGAGTTATTTTATATCCGACCACCTTAGGGAGTAAAAAAAAAGAATGTCAATATCCTCCAAAAAAGATTTTTTATTTTTATTTTATCGATACTTTTAATGACATTTCTGAAAGAGAGAGGGAAAAAAAGGTGGAAATATTTCCTGTCTTGTTCAAGAGATTGTTGGAAGTTACTAATTAAAACCTGGTGAATATTTCAAATGAACCAAGCAAAATTGGAATTTGAAATTGTATCGTGAAAAAAAAATTTACGATGGTTATCAGACAAATTGGCCATTGATTGCGTTTTTTATTATAAGAAACTCATTAAAAATCAAGAATCATTCAAACTATTAAGTGTTGTATTTTAGTTATTTTCACTTGTGACTTTTATGGTCTTAAATACTGGATGTTCATTAATTGTTTTGACATATTAGAAAAGTGTACTGAGGGACCCGATGGCCGAGTGGCTAGCGCTCTGTTTGCTCGGTACCACAGGGTTCGAGTCCCGGAGGTGCCATGGATGCTTGTAGGGGTTCAGAATCCATTTTAAGCAGTAGATCGTCTAATAGGATCGTAGAGCATTGTGGGGGGCTGTGTAACTCGTGTCCCTAGCCTATCTTCAAGCTATACTTTCCCCCTGGGTAGTGCTATATGATTAACGGCGGGGCAGCCCTTGCTTGTGGCATAAAGATTAACTATCTCTGTATTGCCAGCTGCATTACAACAACAACAGAAAGGTGTACTAATACAGGGATATGAACATTATTAAAACATTAATACGGGAAAGGGCATTATTCATGCAAATACTTGTCCTCTTACAGAGTCATGGCATCTTAAAATCCCATCTCTTCATATTTTACATTCAACGGCTCAGAAACATAGTTTTCAATTTATGAAAAAGATGGAAAATGATGAGTTTAATTAACTCTATGGAGGGAAATGAATCGTCCCGAGAAAGCATTACCTCTAAAATTTCTGTGCACCCAAATTGAAATCTTCTACATCTCTCAATTAAACAAAGCATTTTGTAATTTCATATTTCAGAAACGGAATACTATTTTGCGTTCAATGGCGAGATATACTTTCATATCATGCTTGTGGTCTTCCTTTATCCTTTCTGTATTGTATATCTTTTCGTCTTGTATATTGTTTATCTTCAGCGAAATTAATGTATCAAATTTTTTTTCGAGTGAAATTCAGAGTTGAAATCAACTTTTAAAAGGGTAATAAAATATAATCATTAAAATTTCAATGAATTATATTTTTTCTACTGGTGAAAAATAATTTCAAGGAACTTAAAATCTTTAAGTAATCTGTTCATGCAGAGAAATCTACACATTAAATAATATTTCATGTGACTGCGCTGTCGATATTTATTGACGGTCATCCGCACTACAGATAGAATCCTAGACATCACCAACGGACTTAGACTCTTCTGATTCAGATAATAATGTGTTTTAATGTCATTGCATTCGAAATTGATTAGATTCGGTGACTACTGAGACAGATAACCTCGTAGAGAGGCAGTTGTAACGCACAGTTGGAAAAGATTCCCAAATGTGACAGCTCATGTGAAAGAAGTAGCATACTAGCTATTCTTAAAAAATGTAAGATTTATGTTTACAAACTACGGACATACGCATAGAAATGGGTGTGGAAACTGATGTTCTAAGCCCATTTCTATGCGCATGTGCGTAGTTTGTGTATAAACGTGTATTGCAAAAAGAGCATGCGCATTGACTTAATTCTTCGCATGCTTAGTATATAGTGTTGTATTTTTATATTATATGAAAAAGAAATTATTTCCTGGATTAGAATGAATAAAAGGCGTATTTTAATTCCCATCGACCATTTGTTGATGTTTTGAAAAAAAATGCGCTTAGAAGCACAGAAAACAGATCAATTAAAAAAACCCGACTCGTAGTTCAATGGCAATGTGTAGCGCTGGTGAGCATGAGGGCAGAGATTCCATTCGGTGATGGTTTTGTTGTAGACACTGTTTCCAAAAACGAGGAGATTAGATAGTGTTTGTTATGTTCAGCATTTTGTCGGATTACCTGGCGGGAGTTTTCCGGATTTGTTCTCATATGATACGCACATAAGGCGTAGTTTCCCTTAAAAGTCCTCTCGGAAGGCACTGCCTTCCCTCTTCTGTAACAGGCGACACATTCTGTCTACAGGTTCTTCATCACAACAGAAGCTACCTCTTTACCCCCAGCCATGAGTAGACTCATGGGATGTCCGTCCGCTACTGCAGGATACTGAAAATTAGTCACAACATAAATTAAAAAGTCTAAATACATTTATTCTTAAATAATGAGCAGAAATATAAAGAAAACTGCACATAAAGTTAAAAGATTTATATTTATCGAAATTAAAAATTACGTTTTTTTAAGCGGCAGAATTCAGATTTTATTTAAATTCATGTCAGACAACACTAAAAGAATTCATTAAAAGAAAGCACATCTTCATCTATTGCTACAAAAATGTTACATTTTATTAAAAAATTCCCGTTTAATTAAGGTTATGAACTGTAGTTAATCATTTGCTCGAGTTATTTTATATCCGACCACCTTAGGGAGTAAAAAAAAAGAATGTTAATATCCTCCAAAAAAGATTTTTTATTTTTATTTTATCGATACTTTTAATGACATTTCTGAAAGAGAGAGGGAAAAAAAGTTGGAAATATTTCCTGTCTTGTTCAAGAGATTGTTGGAAGTTACTAATTAAAACCTGGTGAACATTTCAAATGAACCATGCAAAATTGGAATTTGAAATTGTATAACGAAAAAAAAATGTCGAGAGTTATCAGAAAAATTGGCAATTGATTGAGTTTTTTATTATAAGAAACTCATTAAAAATCAAGAAACATTCAAACTATTAAGTGTTGTATTTTAGTTATTTTCATTTGTGATTTTTATGATCTTAAATACTGGGTGTTCATTAATTGTTTTGACAAATTAGAAAGGTGTATTGATTGGCCTGATGGCCGAGTGGCTAGCGCTCTGTTTGCTCGGTACCACAAGGTTCGAGTCTCAGCGGTGCCAAAAAAATATGGAGACGCCATATTTCACGCTTGACAAATAAATGTAGCATAAAAGACATTGTCACACTCAAAACTGTGTTGTTATTTATTGCTTACATCACCTAATAACACATTTTGTTTTATTGGAATTTATTCGAAATCGATATTGTATATTTATATCAAAGAATTTATGCGATTGTAAATAATGATAATGCTATGCATAAGAATTTATTTTATAGTAAAGTTTTATTAAATATTTGGCCTGAATGGTCGAGTGGCTAGTGCTATGGCGCTTGGTGCCACACGCTTCGGGTTCGAGTCCCAGCGATGTCATGGATGTTTGTAGTAGTTCAGAAAACAGTAGATCGTCTAATAGGATCGTAGAGCATTGTGGGGGGTTGTGTAACTCGTGTACGTTGCCTATCTTCAAGCTATACTTTCCCCCTGGGTAGTGCTACATGAATAACAGCGGTGCAGCCCTTGCTTATGGCATAAAGATTAACTATGTCTGTATTGCCAGCTGCATTACAACAACAACAGAAAGGTGTACTAATACAGGGATATGAACATTATTAAAACATTAATACGGGAAAGGGCATTATTCATGCAAATACTTGTCCTCTTACAGAGTCATGGCATCTTAAAATCCCATCTCTTCATATTTTACATTCAATGGCTCAGAAACATAGTTTTCAATTTATGAGTTTAATTAACTCTATAGAGGGAAATGAATCATTTGTCGCCACGAGAAAGCATTACCTCTAAAATATTAATAGATTTCTGTGCACCCAAATTAAAATCTTCTACATCTCTCAATTAAACAAAGCATTTTGTAATTTCATATTTCAGAAACGGAATACTATTTTGCGTTCAATGGCAAGATATACTTTCATATCATGCTTGTGGTCTTCCTTTATCCTTTCTGTATTTTAGGTCTTTTTGTTTCACTTACGCGTATAAACGAACAAGATAAATATTGTAGTTCGTCCAATATTGTATCTAAATAGTGTAGTTCGACTACCGATTGCGTGGAAAATTGGCAATCAGCCAAATTGGACAGATTCAAGCAGAGAAGTGTCATGGGGAAGAAATGCAATTGACTAAAAATTTTAATTGAAATAAAAAAAAATTTTAATTTTATAATTAAATTTTTGAATTAAATAATATTAAAAAAAATCCCACTATGAAAAAAATGAAATAATGAAATATAAAATATAAAATTTGTCTTTCAAATTTCCTTTTGATCCACAAATATCTTATTAACACCCCTAGCAAGTAATCGAATCGTCCATTTCCGCTTATAAACGGATGTTTACCTTTCCACACAGTAGGTGGTTGAACTATAAATCTGTAATCGAAAGCTTTTTTTTAATTTAATATTTTCATTATTTTTCACCCCCAACATTTCAACCTAATTATCCTAATCCAGAATACGCGGTTAAGATACGGATTAAAATAAAATAAAAAAAGTATTCATCAAGATGAACGCAATTTACAAATCTTTGTGACGCATTCTACTAATAGAGCGATACTAAACTATCATTTCTGATATAATTTATATCGTCGTTTAATGGTAACAGAAGTAGTCACGTCTGACGTCAGTTATGTCGCTGTAAAATAGCAGCACGAGTCGTCCCTTCTGCTCAGTTATATCGTTGTGAAATAGTAGCACAAGTCGTCACGTCTGACGTCTGTTATTTCGTCGTGAAATAGTAGCATAAGTAGCCACGTCTGACGTCAGTTCTTTCGTCGTGAAATAGTAGCACAAGTCGTCACGTCTGACGTGAGTTATTTAGTTGTGAAATAGTAGCACAAGTCGTCACGTCTGACGTCAGTTATTTCGTTGTGAAATAGTAGCACATGTAGTCACGTCTGACGTCAGTTATTTCGTCGTGAAATAGAAGCACAAGTCGTCCATTCTGCTCAGTTATACCGTTGTGAAATAGTAGCACAAATCGGAACGTCTGACGTCAGTTATTTCGTTGTGAAAAAGTAGAATAAGTCGTCACTTCTGACGTCAGTTATTTCGTTGTGAAATAGTAGCACATGTAGTCACGTCTGACGTCAGTTATTTCGTTGTAAAATAGCAGCACGAGTCTTCTCTTCTGCTCAGTTATATCGTTGTGAAATAGTAGCACAAGTCGTTACGTCTGACGTCAGTTATTTCGTCGTGAAATAGTAGCACAAGTCGTCTCGTCTGACGTCAGTTATTTCGTTGTGAAATAGTAGCACAAGTCGTCACGTCTGACGTCAGTTATTTCGTTGTGAAATAGTAGCACATGTAGTCTCGTCTGACGTCAGTTATTTCGTTGTGAAATATTAGCACAAGTCGTCACGTCTGACGTCAGTTATTTCGCTGTGAAATAGTAGCACAAGTCGTCACGTCTGACGTCAGTTATTTCGCTGTGAAATAGTAGCACATGTAGTCTCGTCTGACGTCAGTTATTTCGTTGTAAAATAGCAGCACGAGTCATCCCTTCTGCTCAGTTATACCGTTATGAAATAGTAGCACAAGTCGGAACGTCTGACGTCAGTTATTTCGTTGTGAAATAGTAGTACAAGTCGTCACGTCTGACGTCAGTTATTTCGTTGTGAAATAGTAGCAGATGTAGTCACGTCTGACGTCAGTTATTTTGTTGTAAAATAGCAGCACGAGTCGTCCCTTCTGCTCAGTTATTTCGTCGTGAAATAGTAGCGCAAGTCGTCACGTCTGACGTCAGTTATTTCGTTGTGAAATAGTAGCACAAGTCGTCACGTCTGACGTCAGTTATATCGTTGTGAAATAGTAGCACATGTAGTCACGTCTGACGTCAGTTATTTCGTTGTGAAATAGTAGCATAAGTCGTCACGTCTGCCGTCAGTTATTTCGTTGTGAAATATTAGCACAAGTCGTCACGTCTGACGTCAGTTATTTTGTTGTGAAATAGTAGCACAAGTCGTCACGTCTGACGTCAGTTATTTCATTGTAAAATAGCAGCAAGAGTCGTCCCTTCTGCTCAGTTATACCGTTGTGAAATAGTAGCACAAGTCGTCACGTCTGACGTCAGTTATTTCGTCGTGAAATAGTAGCACAAGTCGTCACGTCTGACGTCAGTTATTTCGTTGTGAAATAGTAGCACATGTAGTCACGTCTGACGTCAGTTATTTCGTCGTGAAATAGAAGTACAAGTCGTCCATTCTGCTCAGTTATACCGTTGTGAAATAGTAGCACAAGTCGTCACGTCTGACGTCAGTTATTTCGCTGTGAAATAGTAGCACATGTAGTCTCGTCTGACGTCAGTTATTTCGTTGTAAAATAGCAGCACGAGTCGTCCCTTCTGCTCAGTTATACCGTTGTGAAATAGTAGCACAAGTCGTCTCGTCTGACGTCAGTTATTTCGTTGTGAAATAGTAGCACAAGTCGTCACGTCTGACGTCAGTTATTTCGCTGTGAAATAGTAGCACATGTAGTCTCGTCTGACGTCAGTTATTTCGTTGTAAAATAGCAGCACGAGTCGTCCCTTCTGCTCAGTTATACCGTTATGAAATAGTAGCACAAGTCGGAACGTCTGACGTCAGTTATTTCGTTGTGAAATAGTAGCACAAGTCGTCACGTCTGACGTCAGTTATTTCGTTGTGAAATAGTAGCAGATGTAGTCACGTCTGACGTCAGTTATTTTGTTGTAAAATAGCAGCACGAGTCGTCCCTTCTGCTCAGTTATTTCGTCGTGAAATAGTAGCGCAAGTCGTCACGTCTGACGTCAGTTATTTCGTTGTGAAATAGTAGCACAAGTCGTCACGTCTGACGTCAGTTATATCGTTGTGAAATAGTAGCACATGTAGTCACGTCTGACGTCAGTTATTTCGTTGTGAAATAATAGCATAAGTCGTCACGTCTGCCGTCAGTTATTTCGTTGTGAAATATTAGCACAAGTCGTCACGTCTGACGTCAGTTATTTCGTTGTGAAATAGTAGCACATGTAGTCACGTCTGACATCAGTTATTTCGTTGTAAAATAGCAGCACGAGTCGTCCCTTCTGATCAGTTATACCGTTGTGAAATAGTAGCACAAGTTGGAACGTCTGACGTCAGTTATTTCGTTGTGAAATAGTAGCACATGTCGTCACGTCTGACGTCAGTTATTTCGTTGTGAAATAGTAGCACATGTAGTCACGTCTGACGTCAGTTATTTCGTTGTAAAATAGCAGCACGAGTCGTCCCTTCTGCTCAGTTATACCGTTGTGAAATAGTAGCACAAGTCGTCACGTCTGACGTCTTTTTTTTTTTATCGTAGAATGGTAACACAAGTCGTCACTTCCGACATCGTGTATTAGTTGCTCAAGCCTTTACTTCTCATGCTTCTTTCGTTGTACAAGTTGTTACTTTTGAGGTCGTTTCTTTTGTTGCTGAATAAGAAGCGCGACTCATTACTTTTGATGTTATTTCTTCCGTTGAGGACAGGCTGCAAAAGGCGTCACTTTTGACGTTGTTTCTCTTATCGTGGGTTTTAGCATTTACTGTATGCAAATTTCCAGCTACAAGAAGCAACATTGACATTGCCAGTTTCTTGGCTTATCAAGGGTCAGTAAAAAGCCATTCAAAGCAAACTTATTTCCTTAAAAATCATTAGAGCTTTCTTCTTTTAATTTTTTTGATGAAATAGATTCGTATTCAATTAAGAATGTAATTTGACATTCTAGATTGTGCAGCATGCTTTACCATTGGCAATTGAAGAGTATGAGCTGTTGAATTTTCTTATGCGGACTAATTCGATTTCGTTTAGATAATCTTCAGAAAGATCATTTTCTTTCTTGAAAATTCAGTTTAGCTGATTAATTTTGCTGACACTAGATATCCCCAATAAACGATCTGATGGTTTAGTGTGCAGCCTGTAAAAGAAAATAAACAGATACTATATATAGCATCACAATTTTTATGTAAATTTATGGTGAGAGAAATTTGTATTAAGATATATTGTAAGTACTGTTATTAAGTTTTAATAAGATCACATATTGTGTATTTTAACTTGTATCTTCTTGGTAGATCGGAGAATGTCAAAGCGGTTCTCGATAAGCGTTCTGTAATATCTCGTCTGCAGCAATTCGTACATCATATTTTATCCTAGCCATCAATTCTTCAACGACAGCAACTGACGGGGCAACGACTCTTTCCTCGATATAAGCCCCCTTTCCCCCCAAAAAAACTGGAGAGGTGTAATACCATAAGGTTATGATCTCTTCCAATCCACCGGCTCGGATAATTTCTCGTTTGTGAGTTCACGAACTAAGGAAACTATAGTGGGAGGGGGGCGGGGTGCTTCATATTGCTCATAAAATATCCTTGGGCGATGTTCTTCTAACTGAGGTGCAATGAACAATTCCAAACAGTCTAAATAAACGTCAGCGGTGACTATTTTTTCTTGAAGAAAAACGACTCAATAAACTTGTTTTGTACGAGGCGTCTGTGTCTAATTCTCAATGTCCTGAAGTACAGGGACGGACAACCCATGAGTGTCTACTCATGGATGGAGGAAAAGGGGGCAATTTCTGTTGTGAAAGGGCCTGTTGGCCGAGTGGCTAACGATCTGGCTCTCGGTACCATAGGTTTCGAATTCTAATCACGGCGGTGCCATGGCTATTTGTAGTGGTTCGGAATCCACTTTAAACTGTAGGTCCCGGTCTGCTTAGCTCTTGTGTGCACAAGATGACCGTAGAGCGACAAACCAACCCAACCCAACTCAACCATATAACCGCAAAATGACACAGAGCTTCACTCAGACTTCTCATCCACATCATTCCCAAATTGTATGGGGGCAACTCAGTTCGAGGTACAGTGATGTAGTGCGATGTAGAATAGTAGTAGAAGTTTCTGTTGTGATGGAGCACCCGTAGTTAGAAGTCTGATTTGGCTCCGTGTCACTGATGAAGGAGGACAGTGCCTTCCGGAAGGACTTTTTAGGGGGAAATACACCGCATGTGCGATCGTATAGGATAAAACTCTCTCCAGGTAGTCTGACTCACGAGGCAAGATGGTGAACATCCCAAACGCCATGAAGCGTTCTCCTTTTTATGAAACAATATCTACAACAAAACCGCCAACCGATGGAACCTCGGCCCTAATATTTACCAGGGCTCTCGTTGCTACTGAACCACGAGTCTGGCATGAGGCCGCACTAAATATCAACTTGTGGTTAATGTTTAGTGTGGCTTCAGTTAATCTTGAGGCTGAAATCATGAGGCCCACTAAACTTAACTTGTCTCTCACTACTTGTGAAAAAACATATTGATTATCTGACCCTGATGCTTGTATTGACCTTTATTTATCTTTTCAGCAGACATGAAAAGTTTATGCAACAGAAAAACAAATGCCATTTATTTAATAGTTATTGACAACATTTCTGTCCTATTGGGAAAATAAAAGCTGTTGAAAGTGAAATATCCAATAATACCAAAATTACATTATTATATTTAACAGTTATTTTGCGATATACTTTTATAATTGTGCTCACCCGGCATATTTAGGTCAAAAAATTATTTTTACATATATTTATGATTTTTTTAATTAGGAAAAATGCAATAATACAACGAATTTGTGCTATATTTGACTAGCATAATAATCGCATATTTCGAAGTAAAGAATTATTATTAAATATATATAAATGTTTAATTGAAACGAAATGCTAACAAAAACACTTAAAGCACTTTTTTACAACAATTGTAATTGAAAAAAATTTTTTTTACTACAATTGCATTTGGTAATTTTTTTACTACAAATTTTTTTTTACTGCAAGATCATTTGAGTTCTTTCTACAGTCAAATGCATTCTAATTTTTCGCTTCAAGAAGGTTTCACTCTTTATAATATTCTGCGATTATTTTAAACACTAAATTTTTTTTTAACTATCCCTTTTCTAAACTTTTTCCTATTTTATCATGAACAATTTAGAATTGAAAAAAAAATTATTGATAATGAAGAAAAAAATTCCCTTAGTATAACATTAAAGATTTTCTGCCATCAATATACACAGAATGAGATGAAATATGTAAAACTAATTTTAAAAAATGATAATGATCAGCAAATTAATAAACAAAATTTATTAGAAAAAAGCGAAATAAACAAAGCAGTGGTTTAAAATAAGGAAAAAATGAATGCGAATGAAGAATAGAAGAAATAGGAACGCACGCACTGTAACATGAGCACATACTATATGACCACAGGTGTGGCCAACCCGCGGACCAGCATGAAAATTTTTCTGCTCTTGAGATTTATCACACGTTTACGAAATATATTTATTGTATAATGGCTAAAGGTGTGAAAACCAATGCATTAAAAAATACATTATGCGTGCATCTATATATTCAAAAATTAACTGTTGTAATTATGGAGAAAAAATTAACTTTTATTTGGAAATAATTTATTTGTGATATAATATTTGTGAGTTTATAGTTATGAGTTCTCAGAATAATTAAATTATAGTCTGCAATGAGCGCGTAACTTGGAACATCTAATATAACAATTTCTACAGTATGTTCCATTTTAAGTGAACTCAGTGACTTCATAGTAAATACAAAAATAATAACTCTTTATGTTTAAATTTTTCACTCCCAAAAAAATGTCTCTAGTAGGTCTAAATCTAATATGGGAATACATAATTTTAAATGCTACCCGCTGAGTTAGGATGCATTTCCAAAGTGGATAGCAAGATCATTTGGGTTGGCCACCCTTACTATAAATGATTCTGTATTCATAAAAAAAAATTTAAAAAAAAAAAGATTAACTGAATCATAAGGTGGTTTCCATAGAGACAATATTTAAACCAGTAAAGCAAATAATTAAAGAAAGCAGAATATTACGCGACAGATTTTATAAACGATAAAATACATCTCCGAGTATATTCCTAGTCGTTCCGAATTATTCATTGTAAAATATTTTTAAAAAATTAACAATATTTTGTAAACTATTTCAGAAAATTTCGAGATTCATAACAGCTGAGGAAACACCTGGCACTCAATTCAAAATAAATAAAACTGAAAAAAAAAATTCCACTTTGATAAAACTATCCAGAACTCGAGCAGCTCAACTCGAAGCGTTTTTATCCCAGGAAGTTAGGAAACGAAAGCCTTTTAGTGGCATCGCAAAAGTAAAACGGCTTCTTCATCCCTGCGCAAGGAGGGTTGGGGGTGTGGGTGTGGGTCGACCCCAAAAGTTCTGCAAGTATTGAGAAGAAGGAAGACGTCGATTGGATTAAGGAAAAAAGCTTCTTATGTCTCTGGGGAAATTCTGGAGCCAGGATGGAATTGGGTCTGAAGGAGTCCGCCGAGAGTTATGGCTTAAGTTATTGATGGAACGTCTGCCGCTTTCATTATGTTAAAGCCCATTAGTTGCGAAGATCCTCAATATAGGGCTTGTAATAGTTAAGTAGTTTGAATATTTAGAAATAGGGCCTGAATGGCCGAGTGGCTAGCGCTCTGGCGCTCGGTGCCACAGGTTTCGGGTTCGAGTCCCGGCGGTTCCATGGATGTTTGTGGTGGTTCGGAATCCACTTTAAGCTGTAGGTTCCGGACTCATTTGATTGTAAAGAGCAACACAGAGCCAAGTCACACTTCTACCTACGGGTGCTCCATCACGGGTGCTCCATCCCCCCTTTCCCTCCATCTATAAGTAGATTGCTCATGGGATGCCCGTCCCGCACTGCAGTTCGCTGAGGATTAGTCCCAAACAAACGAACAATATATAGAAATAGTGCGTCGTGTGCATCCGGTGTTCAGCTGGTAACTTTCTGGGAATGTTTCAGTTGTAAAAAAAGTGGGGGCCCGATGGCCGAGAATCGTGGCGGTGCCATGGATATTTGTAATCCACTTTAAACCGTAATTCCCGGTCTCATAGGACCGTAGAGTGTCACAGAGCCCAATCAGACTTCTTCTCACCCTCATCATTCGCAAACAGTAAAGGAGCAATTCAGCTCTAGGCACAGTGGTGGGATGTGGTTTAGTAGTAGTAGTTATAAAAAAGTAGAATGTGTGGTGAGTCATACAATTCGGAAGTGATTCGGAAATCATTCGATTTGTTATTTAGGAGTGAACGTACCGTGTGAGAAATGCAGAGATATAGTACAGAAGATCGAGTGCTTTTAATAAAAAAAACTATTACAAAAATCGAAAATTTTAAATTGAGTGTTCCGGCAGAATGGTATGCCTCCACATTTGCACTGATGATGTGTTGGATATGTTTTAGGAGCACTACCAGTCACGTGTCATTGCCGGAATGTTTTTCTGCCTGCCGGAAAGTAGTCTGTAGCACACATTATATGTGTAATAATGAATATTTTTCAAGATTTTTGACTTTCTATTTTTTTTCTCTGGCAATGCTTGAAATTCTCTCTCCACATATCTATATCTATATCTATGTTTATCTGTCTCTATCTCTCTCGCTATATATATATATATATGAATATGGGATATTTCTGGATATCCAGACCTAAAATTAGACTCGGACTGACCCCAAATTAAATTTTTGTATTCTTTCTTATTGCAACGGATTCTTTTATTCGCGGGCTTGAAATCTTTCCTATTCTTCATTTCCCACCCGATGCAATATAGCAACTGAAAGACTTTTAACTAGTAGCTTTATATTTCATTCACTATTGCCGGAAAAAGGCACCTTACAATGACGCACACAGATATCAGACGTACTGCTCTTCCCTCTTCTGTCGCCTCATTGAGCCAAACTCTTTAAATCATTAATTTATTACCATTGTTAATAGGATAAAGTGCATTTTTTTAATTCTAACTTTGATTAGAACTTATCGTGCATTGGTATTAGAACTTTTAATGCAAAATAATTGTGTTTATGCCAATAGCTCTTTGGGTATTATGATGACGTGTTGTAATTTATTTATATATATATAATGACATACGCTGCAATGCTACAATTCTGTTAAATCTGAATGTATATATATATATATATTGGCTCGGAATTAACTTTAAACCGTAGGTCCCTGTCTATTATTATTGTTAGGAGTAGGGCTGACAACTCTACCCTATAAAAAGTAATATAAAAAAAATTTTAAGTAAATTCCTACTTTTTTTTCACTATAGTGCAGAAAGTCCTTTATAAATAATTTTCATTCATTTTTTTAAGTTTATCTGACGCCACCTATGGGTAGATATATGCAACTTAAATCTAAATTTTTTTTTAATTAATTGATTAAATTTAATGAATGAATTAATATTTGAAAAAACTGTATTAACATCAAATGTCATCCACTACAAGTTCAAAAAAATGCATTTGAACTCGAGTGGATGAATAAAAGGTGTTTTATGAACGATTAAAAATTTGAACAAGATATATAGAGGGAGAATGTGAGCTAATAGAAGCCATCTCCTGTCTCGAAATCCACCAGTAGGCAGACGGCTTGGCCCCAATGGGCTGCAGTACCAGGCTGTTATTTATTTATATATATATTTGACAAGCAGCACGGATCAGTAGTCATGTAACGGAAATAAAGTATAAATTTAATATTACTATCTTGATTATAGTAAATCAACACTCACTAAACGTGATATAATTTTTTGGGGTCAAAATTCAAGAAAATAAACAGTTTTAAAATTATTTAAAAAAAGTTAAATTAATTATCTTCCATGAAATAATAATGAAATATGTAATACAAATTTAGAAATTTTTTTTAAATATGTATAAATTATATGCACATCTTTTTAAATCAAAAAAGATTTTAATGCTTTTATGTAAAGTGCAACTGAAATTTATCACCATTCCAAACAACGTTAGGCAAATAAATATAACAAAAAATAATTTTTTTTTTACCTACTTGAGACAGTTCTGAACAAACTATTATAAATATTCCATACTTAATTAACTAAATATATTATTCCTCTTCTTAATACGCGAAACAATTAAATCTCGAAAAATTTAATTATCGAGTTCTTTTTTTAGTTTTACTTTCATCATTAAATATTCAATAAATAATGGATAACGTAAAGTAAACCAAACACTGAAATGGAGGAAAATAAATATGTATGATCCGCGAAGTTCTGCCTGGTTAAATATCCAGTGCAAATATTTTCTTTTCTTTGTAGCAGGGAGAAGCAGAATCTAAATTTAAAATTCTAATGATTAATTGTTCCGAAATTGCTTCGTTCCATTTTGTCAATATTGTTCCAAGTTTCGCCGAAGATGTTCTACACGACGAATTTGTCACAGGATAGTTTGCTTTTAATCTTTCTTTGGGTTTTGTTTTGTGTTATCGGTTTTAATAACTTCGTCGCTCTGAACGTCAGTTTATTTTTAGAATGTTTGAAGAAGCTTTATTTACATTGTGTGTCAGAGAGTTTTCTTGTATGGTAATTAATTTTAATTGCAAATATGATTAAAATTTATATTAACTAATCTATTTTGATAGATGATTCTTGTATTTTTAGGGAAATCTTTTCTGTGTTTTTTAGTATTTTGTGTTTGTCAAAGGTAAACATTTCCGAATCATTGTTGAAAATATATGAAAAAATTTTTGGGTTTTTTTTCCAACAAATTTATGTAAAAATAAACAATATTGCAGTATTTAATTTTGATATAAAGTAATAACGCTATATAAATTGATATATAAATATTTTTTTTAACATTTGTTAAGAATTTCAAAGAAGTTATCTTAAGAAGTAATCTTCATGAAGGAACTTCTTATTAAGAAGTTAGGTTGTGTTTTTTGTGCTTTTTTTTAATAAAGGTGAAGAAATATGCTGTAAATATAATGTTGTTGTCGTATCCCCTGAAGAGCATGTAACGTCTCGCCCAATACTAAACCTATAACGGCTTCAAGAAAAGGCCACTCTTAGGTTTATGGGAACACTTTAATTTCGTAATTATCTTAAGAAGTAATCTTTAAGAAGGAGCATCTTATGAAGGAACTCGGTTTTTATGTGTTTTATTTTAATACAGTTGAGGAAATATGCTACTACTACTACTACTACTAATTCACACAACATCACTATGCCTAGAGCTCAGTTGCCCTTTTACAGTTTGGAAAGGATGTGGGTGAGAGAGAAGTTTGACTGGGTTCTGTGACGGTCTACGGTCCTATGAGACCGGGACCTACGGCTTAAAATGAATTCCGAATCACTACAAACATTCATGGCACCGCTGGGATTCGAACCCGAAACCTGTGGTACCGAGAGCCAAGAGTAAATATGCTGTAAATATAATGTTGTTGTCGTGTCCTCTGAAGATCATGTAACGTCTCGGCCTATACTAGACTTATAACGGCTTCTATAAGAGGGCCACTTTTTGGTTCAGGTGAACACCTCAATTTTTAGCACTTAATTTATATTTACGAGCAATATATATATATGATAAGCAGCACAGGTTTACAATCATGTTTATGGATGTACAGTATATATTCAATATTACTATCTTGTAGACAGTGAATTAACATTAAGCGTATCTAACATTTTTTCTTGTACAAAATTCAAGAAAATAAGCAACTTTAAACTTATTTTAAAACAGTTAAATTAATTATGTTTTATGAAATAAAAATTAAATATGTGTTACAAATCTAGAACATTTTTTAAATATGTGTAAATCATATTAATTACACACATCTTTTTAAATAAAAAAATATTTTAATGCTTTTATTTAAAGTGGAAGTGAAATTTATCACCATTCGAAACAATGTTCAGCAAAGAAATATAAAAAGAATAATTTTTTGCCTACTTGTAACAGTTCTGAACAAAACTATTATAAATATTCCATACTTAATTAACTAAATATACTGTTTTTCTTCTTAATACGCGAAACAATTAAATATCGAAAAATGTAATTTTCGAGTTCTTTTTTTTACTTTCTTTCATCATTAAATATTCAATAAATAATGGATAACGTAAAGTAAACCAAACACTGAAATGGGGGAAAATAAATATGTATGATCCGCGAAGTTCTGCCTGGTTAAATATGCAGTGCAAATATTTTCTTTTGTTTGTAGCAGGGAGAAGCAGAATCTAAATTTAAAATTCTAATGAATAATTGTTCCGAAATTGCTTCGTTCCATTTTGTCAATATTGTTCCAAGTTTCACCCGAAGATGTTCTACATGGCGAATTTGTCACAGGATAGTTTGCTTTTAATCTTCCTTTGGGTTTTGTTTTGTGTTATCGGTTTTAATAACTTCGCCCCTCTGAATATCATCGCCGCAGGTTTATTTTTGAAATGTTTGAAGAAGCTTTATTTACATTGTGTGTCAAAGTGTTTTCTTGTAAGTTAATTAATTTTTACTGTAAATAAAATTTATATTAACTTATATGTTTTGATGGGTGTTTCTTGTATTTTTAAGGAATCTTTTCAATGTTCAAAGTTTTTAAGAGTTTTATTTTTGTTATGGACAAAAAATTAGTATTATTCTTAAATATATAAAAAAAAAACATATTATAGTTTTTTTTAAAACAAATTTATGAAAAAAATAGACAAAAGTTTCGTATTGAATTTTTATATTTGAAATTATCTTAAGAAGTAATCTTTAAGAAGGAGCTTCTTATGAAGAAACTCGGTTTTTATGTGTTTTATTTTAATACAGTTAAGGAAATATGCTACAATTACTACACCACACCACACCACATCACTGTGCCTAGAGCTGAGTTGCCCTTTTACAGTTTGGGAAGGATGTGGGTGAGTGAGAAGTTTGACTGGACTCTGTGACGCTCTACGGTCCTATGAGACCGGGACCTACGGCTTAAAGTGAATTCCGAATCACTACAAACATACATGGCACCGCTGGGATTCGAACCCGATACCTGTGGTACCGAGAGGCAGGAGTAAATATGCTGTAAATATGATGTTGTTGTTGTATCCCCTGAAGAGCATGTAACATCTTGGCTTATACTAGACTTATAACAGCTTCAAGAAGAGAGCCACTTTTAGGTTCATGGCAACACTTTAATTTTTAGAACTTAATTTCTATTTACAAGCACTATATATATATATATATATATATATATATATATATATATATATGTATATATATATATTTGATATGCAGCACAGATTAACAGTCATGTTTATGGACGTATAGTATATATTCAATGTTACTATCTTGTATACCGTAAATCAACACTCACTAAGCATGATACACTTTTTTTGGGTAAACTGTTGAAAATTCAAGAAAATAAACATCATTAAAATTATTTAAAAACAGGTAAATTAATTATCTTTCATGAAATAATAATGAAATATGTGATACAAATTTAGAACCTTTTTTAAAATATGCATAATTCATATTAGTTATGCACGTCTTTTTAAATCAAAAAAGATTTTAATGGTTTTATTTAAAGTGCAAGTGGAAAAATTATCACTATTCGAAACAATGTTCCTCAAAGAACTATAACAAAGAATAAATTTTTTTTACCTACTTGTGACAGTTCTTGAACAAAACTATTATAAATATTCCGTACTTAATTAAATAAATATACTGCTTCTTCTCTTAATACGCGAAACAATTAAATCTCGAAAAATTTAATTATCGAGTTCTTTTTTTTTTTTTTCACTTTCTTCCGTCATTAAATATTCAATAAATAATGGATAACGTAAAGTAAACCAAACACTGAAATGAAGGAAAATAAATATGTATGATCCGTGAAGTTCTGCCTGGTTAAATATTCAGTGCAAATATTTTCTTTTGTTTGAAGCAGGGAGAAATAGAATCTAAATTTAAAATTCTAATGATTAATTGTTGCGATATTGCTTCGCTCCATTTTGTCAATATTGTTCCACGTTTCACCCGAAGATGTTCCACACGACGCATTTGTCACAGGATAGTTTGCTTTTAATCTTTCTTTGGGTTTTGTTTTGTGTTATCGGTTTTAATAATTTCGCCGCTCTGAACGTCAGTTTATTTTTAGAATGTTTGAAGAAGCTTTATTTACATTGTGTGACAGAGAGTTTTCTTGTAAGGCAATTAATTTTTACTGTAAATATGGTTAACATTCATATTAACTAATCTATTTTGATAGGCGTTTCCGGTATTTTGAAGGGTAGGTTCTAAGTTTTGATATATTTTGTTTTTGTTAAAGGTAAAAAATTCACAATTATTGTTGAAAATATATGAAAAAATTATTGTTTTTTTTCCCAACAAATTTATGAAAACAATTTGACAAAAGTTTCGTATTTAATTTTGATATTTGAAATTATCTTAAGAATTAAACTTTAAGAAGGAGCTTCTTATTAAGAAGCTCAGTTTTTATGTGTTTTATTTTTATTAAGGTGAAGAAATATGCTGTAAATATAACGTTGTTGTTATCGTACCCCCTGAAGAGCATGTAACGTCTCGGCCTGTACTAGATCTATAACGGCTTCAAGAAGAGGGCTACTTTTAGGTTCATGGGAACACTTTAATTTTTAGCACTAAATTTTTATTTACAACCACTATATATATATATATATATATATGATACTCAGTACACATTAACAGTCATGTTTATGGACGTACAGTATACATTTAATATTACTATCTTGCATACAGTGAGTCAACACTAAATATAATGCATTTTTTCGGGTAAAACTTTCAAAATTCTTGAAAATAGACATCTTTAAAATTACTTAAAAACAGTTAAATTAATTATCTTTCATGAAATAATAATGAAATATGTGATACAAATTTAAAAATTTTTTTAAATATATATATATATATATAAATCATGATTCATTATGTACATCATTTTAAATCAAAAAAGATTTTGAAGCTTTCATTTAAAGTGCAAGTGAAATTTATTGCCATTCGAAACAATGTTCGGCAAATAAATATAACAAAGAATAATTTTTTACCTACCTGTGACAAGTTCTTGAACGCAACTATTATAAATATTCCGTACTTAATTAACTAAATATACTGTTCCTCTTCTTAATACGCGAAACAATTAAATCTCGAAAAATTTAATTATCGAGTTCTTTATTTTTTTCACTTTCTTTCACCATTAAATATTCAATAAATAATGGATAACGTAAAGTAAACCAAACACTGAAATGAAGGAAAATAAATATGTATGATCCGCGAAGTTCTGCCTGGTTAAATATGCAGTGCAAATATTTTCTTTTGTTTGAAGCAGGGAGGAATAGAATCTAAATTTAAAATCTCTAATGATTAATTGTTCCGAAATTGCTACGTTCCATTTTGTCAATATTGTTCCAAGTTTCGCCGAAGATGTTCTACACGACGAATTTGTCACATGATAGTTTGCTTTCAATCTTTCTTTGGGTTTTGTTTTGTGTTATCGGTTTTAATAACTTCGCCGCTCCGAACGTCAGCTTATTTTTAGAATGTTTGAAGAAGGTTTATTTACATTGTGTGACAGAGAATTTTCTTGTAAGGTAATTAATTTTTACTGTAAATATGATTAAAATTTATATCAACTAATACATTTTGATAGGCGTTTCCGATATTTGTAAGGAATATTTTTTATGGTTCTGGGTTATTAAGTGTTTTGTTTTTGTTAAAGGTAAAAAATATTCAGAATTACTGTTATATATAGATAAAAAATTATAGTTATTTTTTTAAAATAAATTATGAAAAAAAAAATAGATGAAATTTTCGTATTTAATTTTTATATAGTATAATAATGTTATATAAATTGATATATAAATAATTTTTTATCGTTTGTTAAGAATTTCATCTTAAGAAGTAATTTTCAAAAAATCATTTTAAGAAGTAATCTTATTTGTAATAACATTACATCCATGCAGAAAAGATACATCGAATACAAAAAATGTTCTCCATTCTTGCTTTGTAACGATAAAAACCTTTTATTCCTAAAGAACAATTATATTCCCATGGAATTACCGTGTACCACTAATAAACTCTTAATCCAAAACGACGGCCATATATCTGCTACAAACAAATCCAGGAAAATATAGCACGCTATCTTTACCATTAGGATTAAAGGAGCTCACAGTATGCTTTCCGATCACGTCTTGTATCCGTAGCTATATATGTTGCTATCATAACGTCTTACTACTTTCCTTTTATACCATGCAATTCTGCATTTCCCTCTTATCTGTAATGAAGTTGTCAGTCCACATAATATTGGCAATCATTAAGTGCAATGTGCGTTATGTAATTGCCGCTGATATTAGGAGGATTCGGATTTATTTAGATGTGAGGATTTCCTGGGCTCAATATTAGAATCAGGGCTTGCCTATAACTAAACATACAGAGAGAGGCAATGTGTAAGAACTTATAAAAGATACCTTTCTGGATAATACTACTGTGTCCAAAAATTAAGACCAATTTTCAGTTTAAAATTCCAGTGGTTATGGAATTTTTTTTTCTTTTTAGGTTGCTGGTACTGTCCTTGACGTCAGTGTGAAATTTGACGTCAAAATATTCATTAGTGTTTGAGCTACGCTTGGCTTTGTGAGACGCTAAAACTGATTCCGGCGATTTTTGAAATGTCTGGATTAACTGAGCAGAGAACTTGTATTAGATTTTGTTTGCGGAAAGGTATAGAATGTTGCAGAAGGCATTCGGTGAGCATTCCTATATCGGAAAGAAATGTTTACAAGTGGTATAAACAGTTTAATGAAGGCAGAGAACGCGTTGAAGGCCTCCACCTCGACCGACGAAGCTCACGTCCAAACAATTAAACATTTGGTGTTCGCAAACCGTCGATTTACAATTAGAGACCTTGCTGATGATGTTGGAATTTCAAAAATGATCGGTCCATTCCATTTTGGGCCTCAAACACGTCAAATCTCGATGGGTACCGAAAACACTGAACGCGCCACCTCACACTGCATTGATTTCTTCGTGACACCGTTTTGAGTCGATTGAAGAGATTCAATGTGAATCAGCGCTCGCTTCGAAGGCCATCCTTGCCGATGACTTTTTAGCATGCATCGAAGATAGGGAAAAAAAGTCGGCATGAGTGCATTGTGTCCGGAGGGGATTACTTTGATCGCGATGAAATAAATTTGGAAGAATAAATAAAGAGTTTTTGAAAAAAATTTGGTCTTACTTTTTGGGCACAGTAGTATTTAAAGGGTAGTTAAAAAAAGCAGCGAAGGAAAGGTCAAATATATTAGCACAAAATTTTAGGATAGGAAGATTTAGGATATTCGATGGAGGGATATTCTTTCTCAGTGCATGATAGAAGAAATATTTTGTTTTCTTATTCAAATTATTAGAGTTGTATAACGAGTTCGCATCATAGAAGAGTAATAAAATAGAGCACGTCCCCTTATTCTAAAAGAACAAAAAGTTGTGACAAACATTTTCGTACTAGGTTTGGCTGCTTTTCCCTGCGTGCATTTATTTAGAAATAAGCACGTGGGACCGAGTGTCTAGTGCTCTGGCTCTCAATGCCACAGATTTCTGGTACGAGTCCCAGATGTGTCCTGGATGTTTGTAGTAGTTCGGAATCCACTTTAAGCCATAGGCCCTGTTCTCATATGACTGTAGAACGACACTGATCCAAGTCAGACTTCTACCTACGGGTGCTGCACCACAACAGAAGTTTCCCATTTTTCCCTTCAACCATGAGTCTATACGGTTTCGTCGGCTTGGTCTAGATGTATGCCAAATGGCATAAGAGTCAACAACAATAACACAACAATAAACACGTTGCAAAGCGATTCTGATCATTCCGAGAAATTCTTCTTCTCAAGTCATACATTTATTGAACTATGTGCTTACTGGTACAAGAAATACAAATGGGTACAAGAAATGTTAGTTTGTTTATCTCTGATCATTTCGTATGAAACAGAATAAAACCTTACAAAAAAAATCATATAGTTGAATATTTTATTTTTTAATCCTGTTTTGGAAGGATGATATTCTTCTTCAATGGCGCAACAGCCCTATGGTAGGCCAAAGCTGTATGCTTACTGGCAGATACTGAAACATTAAATGCTCTCTTCTTACATGGTAGGGTTGTCAGCCCTACGCCTCATAGTCATATTAGACCGGAACCTACGGTTTAAAGAGGATTCCGAACAACTACAAACATCCATGGCACCGCCGGGACTCGAAACCTGCGGCACCTGCGGCCAGAGAACTAGGAACTCTCCCATCAGGCCCTTAGGGGGATATTGAGAAAGAACAATTATTAATAGAATATAGATGCTAAGTATTTAGAAAAATTACATTTACATCTATTGATAATTAAAAGTGAATAGTTTCTTTTGAAAACCGTTGTAGGTTGGTAGACCTTTTTCACCCTTCACGCCAACAGCATGGAATAATGATGGCCAACGGTGAAGATTGTTGACAACCTATCATTGCATATTTTAAACTGGAAAATTCTGAAATACAAGCCTAAAACTAATTCTAAATAAATGCAGCCTATTCCACAGTGCAATAGAAGCTCATTTTTCTCTGTAATGCAAGTAAATAGCGTGACCATGACTTTGACCACCTATGACGTCACTCCTGACAATGGACTGTGATTCATATGATTACGTGAGGATTATATTAGTGCCAAACTGGCGAAACCTAATGCGCGCTATATTTTATTACTATTGCATCTATGTAAAAATTTGAAATTGGCAGGCATGTACAGGCTAGTGTATGCATGGACAATCACTGCATCTATCAATAGCAGTTCTCCCGCATACATTTATATATATATATATATGTTTGTAGTGGTTCGGAATCCACTTCAAATCGCAGGACCCGGTCTAATATGACTTGCGCCTAGAGGCTGAAAATCCCAATAAAAAGAAAAACAGCTCATGTTTCGGAATCTGCCAAGTAGGCAGACGGCCTTGGCCCACCATGGAGCTGTTGTGCCTTTGAAGAAGATTATATATTATACTAACTAGATATTGGATTCTTTGTACATCTTTAATTTTTTGCGCGTTATCTTAAATTAATGCTACCCACGGTAATTTTTTGCACCCATATTCAGCGGATCTGTTTTATTGAAACACGAAAACATTATTAAACATAATGGAGAAACCTGGTTTTTGATTAAAATAATGTAAACTCCAAATTCCATCCTATGTTGGCATGACATCGCTATTGCTGAATTACATTATGATAAATAATGCATAAATTTTAAAAAAAATTATTCGTTGAAGTAGTCTTAGAAAGAATTATTTTACGGTTAAGTTTTAGTTATGGGGTTTCATATTGGTTGAGGTTTATAGTATAGTTAACTATTTTTCTATATAAAAGTTCTGTCTGTATTTTCTACCAATAGTTATTTAACTAACCATTAAAAGTAACCTACTTTATGTTACTAGTACTATTATAATGTAAGTATCGGGATTTATTTGGCTGTAAATAGCAACATTGTGCGGCGAGACGCATAGAAAAATAAAAGAAGAAAAGGGAAAAGCACTATGTAGTGCATTACGATAGTGGATAATATTAGATGTAGTAAAATGAGAATGTTAATTATGTCTGTATTTCTGTATGGAAAATAGCTTGCGATCTGCTTTCCACAAAAGAAAATAATCTCTAAATTAAAAAAAAACGAAGCTCAGCGTTATAAGTACAAAAATAAATTATATATTATATAAAAATTTTTCTTTTCCAATGTTAATAAATTAAACAAGGATAATGTATTCTTAATGTGTGAAGACAGTAGAAAAAATATTTTTTTAATTTGTTCACAGTTAATTTGTCCACAAAAGATAGTACATATAAAAAAGTGACCCAAAATTCGATTTAATGATTAGTCCTAAAAATGGTTCTTAGTACTGTAGACGCTTATTTGGTAAGCGCTATTTAATCAGGCATTCAATGATTTGGCACTTTTTATAATCCGGCACTGATCGAGCCGTTCGTTTTCGATTTTTTCGTATAGATTCGGGTCGTTGTACAGTTTGGCAACCAAGTGGCTCATTTTTTCACTCAATTTTTATCGTAACTATAAGTTTTCAACCCAGTACATGCGTAAACCTCATAAATTTGTATAATTCGTAGAGATTTTTAAGATATCCGAATCATGAAAGTAACGCGATATTAGATACATTTAAAGAGCGATTCTAGTGTGTATATTTCCTTGTCATAAAGTAGCACTACTTGTTTTAAGTATCATCATATATTTTTAGATGTGTTTTTTATCAATACAAGAATATTCAATTTAATTAATATGCATTGTATTAATTTGTATTTACTAGAATGACGAAATACCATGTCTGATATTGATCTGAATGTGCGCAAATACATCATATATATGTATATTTTAATTTCTTAAATTTTTAATTAGGGTGATTTGTTTTTGGTATTCCCTTTAAAATTCTATTAATTCTCTAGGAGAACTAAGAGCGAAGAAATTCACATTTAGAGGATATTGTGAAGAATGTTATATTTGATGGTTGCGTTGAAAATACTCTTAATTTGTTAAGTTCTCTGCTTGATATTTGCTTTCTCTGTCAGACGACCCATACAGCATCGATATTATGGAGGATAGGACCATTTCTGTTAAGAAGAGAGTGCGATAAAAGTTTTACCAGAGAAACATTCTTCTTAATGTCAGAAAAAGCTTTCGCATACCTCTCGTAATTTACGCTGCATGAGTAAATACTGAAGGCTTTGCTTATTCTGCACTACAGCAATTACGGTGGTAGTTCTTTGGACATGCCAAACGGGACATTTACTAAACGAACGAATTGAACCCATAAGTATTAAAGGGTAAATTATTCATATGTTCCTATGAAAAAAATTTTATTGTTCATGTTATATTATACATTAATGGGATTCAGTATACGTCCTTTATCCATCCAATATCATTGAACTTATACTAAACAGGACATATACCAAACGAATTGTTTCAATAATGAAAATAAATTATAGTTTAAAAACTCTAAAAAACACGCTTTTAGAGTTAATGAAGCTAAAAAGTAACTTAGTTTGATTAACTCTGAAAGCGTATTTTTTAGTGTTTTTAAACTATAATATTTAAATGAGGTCCCGGTACGGAGGACTGGAACTATAGTTCTTACAATAATTGAATTGTGAGTAAAACAAAGGCTAAATGCGAATAGGTCGTGCCAGCTTGGATTCGAACAGGGAATCTCCTGATCCGTAGTCAGGGGCGTTATACCACTGTCCCACTTAGTCTTAGGTACTTTCATTCTACATGGGTTAAATTGCTCTTCATAAGTTAAAATGAAATCACTCATCCTGGCGATCCTAATCATGATGTGATAATAAACTTATCAAAATATTTTAGTGTCGTCGGTTCTTGATGAGTCTGCAACGTTTCAATTAAATCTGATCGCTTAAAGTAGGGCAAATCGACCCCAAAGAGTCAGTTACAAACAAACATACAGGTGAAACTAATAAAAGCGTATTAATAAGAAAATAATTAATCCTTCCCTATAAAGTTTTTTTTATTGATCTTGTTATAATTATACGTTGATTGCATACAACATGAATTTTGCTTTGGCACAGAAAAATTCGAAAATGTCGTAATTTTCCTGACAATGCAATTACGATTTGTTCGGCATTTTTACATTTTGTTCGCTGTGGTACTTCTAATACATATACATCTGGAAAATATTTTGATACGTCTAGTCATATTCCTAACAAAAATAGTATACAATCAGAAATTTTCGCTTCCAAACAGAATATAAATCAAATTGGACTCATTCCTTGGAATGTTTCGGAGATGCCACATTGTCCAGCAATGCTATAACTGCTGGTTTGGTATTTGTACACTACCATCGTGTACAAATACTAAAAGCTTATAAAGTACCATCTTTTTGACATCTATCCATTTCGAAAAGATTTTAATACATCCGAGTCATATACCAAACATAAATTTTCGTGTCCAAGTAGAACGTATATCAAATTATCCTTACTAATTCCTTAGGATGTTTCGGAAATGTCACGTTGTTCTAGACAATACTGTAATAATCTATTTGGTCTTGTACACGATGATACTTTTTTACAAGCTTTTGAGATACACTCATTTGGGAAGGATTTTAACTCATGCGAGTCGTATACTAAACATAAATGTTCGCTTCAAAACAGAACGTATATCAAATTGGACTTATTCTAAAGTTGATGAATACGAAGTTTTTACTATATTTACCTTTTAAATCTGCTCTCTAAAAACAGACACAAGTAAATGAACCAAACATCTTTTTACTTTATTTCTCCGATGCTAGCAATGGGTCATTCTGCTCAACTACAAGCGCACCAAAAAACACTCCCATCTTCCCATTAAAGAAACCATACCACGTACTTGAGGCCAATCTTATTCATGGCCTCACGGTATGGCGAACTGACGTCATTATCGGAACATTTTCGCTGCAGTAGACCTGTTTGTGCCTCTCATCTCTAATGCAGCTGCCACCATTAGTTGCCTTGCAAGCTATTACTAAGTGCAATCTGCCTTATGTAACCGGAAAAGATGTTATGAGGACAAAATCTCTATTTATTTGGCTATGAAGGCTCTCGTATCCTTGTAGGGGATATGTCCTATATATATATATATATATAAGCGGAAGAAAGAAGATCGTAATATTTATAAGGACTTATGTTATCCTTATGGTTTTGAGTCGAAAATGTACATTTATTTTTGTTAACAATGCATAACCACTTTTATTAGCATGAGTGTAACAATGTTCAGAGCTAAATGTTACATCTTTTCATGCCCAACTCCTGGCTCAGTGGTAATTTGAGCCAATGGTGAGCATGAGGACTGAGGTTCCATCCGCAGGCGGCTTTGTTGGAGACACTGTTTCAAAACACGATGACTCGATGGCGTTTGGGATGTTCAGCATCTTGCCTCGTGAGTCAAACTAACTGGTGGGTGTTTTCCGGCTTTTATCCCCTACGATACGCAACTGCGAAGTAGTTCCTCTTAAAAGTCTTTCCGGAAGGCTCTGCCCCCCTTCATGAGTGACACGAAGCCAAGCCAGACTTTTACTTACGGGTGCTCCATCAGAAAAGAAGCTGCCACCTTTATCTTCACCCATGAATAGATTACTCATGGGATGTCCATCCCCCAGCAACAAATCGTAGAGTAGTAACACAGTAGACACAGCAACAAATCGTAGAGTAGTAACACAGTAGACACAGCAACAAATCGTAGAGTAGTAACACAGTAGACACAGCAACAAATCGTAGAGTAGTAACACAGTAGACACAGCAACACATCGTAGAGTAGTAATATATAGTAATATAGCGCGCATTGGTATTAAAAGTTTGGGGCAAACATAGTCCTCACATAGGATTTTCTTTGCAGTTTAACATGTGTGAGGATAAGTTGGTGACTTTTGGCAAAAATCTTTATTGTTGGTCATTACTACTCTATGCTGTTTGTGCGAAGAGAGATAATGGTGTACTATCATTTAGCGAATTTCAAAAGAAACCGTTCATTCTCTTAGGTGTCAATAAATGTAAATTTCATTTTTCTAAATATTTGGCAACTATATTATATTAATAAAATTTCTCGTGTAATATATATTCCTACCAAAACGTATAAAAAAAACTGATATTCATTTATAGGAATATTTTATTAATGTTTCGTTTTATTTTATACAAAATGATCCGAGTATTATACAAAATAACATTTTTTGTATTTATTTATTTTAAGTAGGCCCATAGTTAAATTAATATATGAATCGAGAAGAACATAATGTGCAGAATCGCTATATAATATGTTCTAAATAAATGCGCGCATGGAAAAGTAGCCAAGCGGCGATACAGCGCTGATTCGAGTGCAAAATGAACGGAGTTGTTTCTGCAACTTTTTATTCCTTTGGAATAGGGGGAAGCACTCTGTTTTTTACTATATTAGTGTTTTAATACTTAAATCAGATTACAAAACATTGATAAGCATCAAAATTAAAAGATAAAAATGAATTTTTTTGATTAAAATTCGGCAAAAATGGATAAAAATTGTATTTTTTCCTGGATGTAAACACACTTAACAAGAAAAATATTAAAACATCAAATTTAGGTACCCTATATATCGTAATACCATTTATAAACAGAGAATTTTAAGGACTTGTTTAAAGATAAAGTAAAAGGGTCGGCTTATATACGAACTCGTTTTGTCTCGATAAAAAAAACCTTAAGCACTTTTGCGTCAGCAGAGCACAAGTGATCTAATCGTCAAACCACACTCAATAAAGTGCGTGTTTATTTCTAGTATAATTTATATATCTGATGTTTATGAAAAAACATTTTTAATGAGTAATTATTTTGATGAAAATAAGTGCTTTTATTTTCAAAACTGTTTACAAGTATAGTATACTGATCATCGCTTTTTGCCTCATGAATACAAATTGCTCCACGAGCGTAATTGATTGCAAAAAGATGGTAATGTAAACTGACGCTAGAGGTATTATGATCTCCTCGTCTGCGTGGGCGTGAACTTGCTGTAACGGACAATAAACGTGAATATCTGAAGAATGCATTTTGGTTTTTTTTTTGAATAAAAGAGTTGGTGTTTACAGTAAGTATTGTGTTTTTATTTTGAGACCAAAACATTTACAAACATCGCCAAAAGTTAAAAATCTGTTGTTGGCGAAATTTGAGTCCTGCTAACAGAAAAAGAACAAAATGTATTCCAGAAATAAAATAAAATAGTGTAGATAATGATTATGATTACATTACAGTTTTTTTCTTATAGTTAGTCACTATTTTCGATTAGTATAGTCACGTTTACTAGATAGTATTCCAGTGTATGCTTTTCATCTTGGTGGACTACGTGCCAAGATTCCACCGATAGAATATGTGCACATAGTTCACAGATACACATCGTCCACCGATATCTACCTAATGTGTGACAGGTATATATACTAGATAGGTATATATATAGGTATATATCAATATATACTGTGATAGGTATATATATAGGTATATATCAATATATACTGTGATAGGTATATATATAAGTATATATCAATATATACTGTGATAGGTATATATCAATAGGTATATATACTATAGGTATTATATACCGATGTACCCATTTAATGTGTGATAGGCATTTAGTAGTACATCAATGCCGTCATCTAATGTGTCAAAGACACATGTATATAGAAACTACATGAAGTTCTTCGAGGTGTGATCCTAATGTGCCATTGACACATAGTCCATCGATGTATCCACCTAATTTGGGATAAGCACATAGTACACAAGATGCACATAGTCTACCAATGTGCCTATCTAAGCTTTGATATGCATATAGTAGTACGCCAATGCTCCCATCTAATGTGTCAAGGGCACATGTATGTAGAAACTGCATGAAGTTCTTCAAGGTGTCCAACTAATGTGCCATTGACACAAAGTCCACCGATGTATTAACTTAATGTGTGATGAGCACATAATATACAGATGCACATAGTCTACCGATGTGCCCATCTAAGGCGTGATAGGCATTTGGTACACCAATGCCCCCATCTAATCTCGTATATATATACGAAAATTGCATGTAGTTTTCCGAAATGTCCCCTAATGTGTCACTGTCATACAATCCACCGATATATATCCGTGTGATAGATGCAGGACACCAATGGAATATGCACTTTGTGCTCGTTATGTGTGTTCTTTAGCCGCTGGTCCAGTAGTCGGACTGATATTAATATAAAAAATCCTGATAAATCTCTTAATATCAAAAAAATTCAGCACTTAAATGATGCAAAAATCATTATTGTTTTAAGTGTAACAGAAAATATAGATTTAGAAAAGATTTTTTTTTAAATTTAAGATATCTTAAGATTTAGATTATCTTATATTAAGATATATTAAGAGATCTTAAGAGATTTTAATATATCTTAATTAAGATCTCTAATATATCTTATATTAAGATATATTAGAGAAATTAAGATATATTAAGATATCTTAAGATTATCTTATATTAAGATATTTTAAGATTGTTATGTTAAAATGCTAATTATAACTATTCTTATCTTAAGGGATTATTTTATGACATTTTTAAGATGCTTTTTGCTGATTAGATTATGCTCATGAATAAAATCCGCTTCTATTTAAAATGAAAATACAGATACTAATTAAAGCAAACAATTCAGACAACAATAATAATAATCTTTAATTACTTTTTATGCTGTTCACTTATTTAAATCTTTTGGACTTCATTTTTTTAGAAAATATGCAAAGAAATCACTTGCAAAACTTGGCTACCTTTTTCTTTATTTTTGCGTAACAGGACTTATTTTTTTAAGAAAGTTACATCTCAATTCAAAATAGCCGAAAGCTACGAAAAAGTGAAACTTATCCTAAAAATACAATTATTTCCTTTGTCTGCTGTCAAAAACAGACTGAAACTGAAACACAGAAGTGTTTTTTTATTTTTTGTATGTCCAACCATCTGGCGGTTATAATTTTTTTCCCCAGATGCTTTTGGCAAAATAACATACAATTTCACTTTTGTGTGTAATTGAATTTTACGAAGCGACATCACGTAATTTTTCAACAAAAAAAATATAAAAATTAAATTCTCAAATGTAAAAGCAGGAAAGACTGAAGCTAGCAATTTCAAATGTTTGAAAAATGTAGTTTGTTTTTAGCAATTTGATTTAAATTTGGTTGATTTTGAACATGAAATAAATTAAAGCTTAATTTTAATGTGCCCATGGGGTTTTTATTTAATAACGAAAAATGGGTTTTTTTTTCATCTAACACATCAGTTATCATTATTTCGCGCAAGTTGAGTAATGATTATATAACTAATTAAATCTCAAATAATTATAATCCAATCTTTTAATTATTAAAAATTTATTTTCTTTCAGTAGTTACAGATGCAATAAAAATTTATAAATATGTATATGTGCTGATGTTTTGTATATTATATGTAAAATTCCCTACAAATTACTTTTACAAATATTGATGCTTTAAACTTTAAAAAGATGGGATTTATATTTCAAACTGAACAATAGAATGATTTGACAAGTCCAGAGAAAACACTGCATTTATTTACTATTATTGAATGTTAAATAAAACAGTATTATTTTTGCCTGTTTATTCTTAATTTATTTAAATTCAAATCTTTAACAATAAAAAGGATTCATGTTTTTAATATAATTTGCCGTGCGTTTTAATTGAATATTAAAAATATTTTCCATGTTAATATATTTATAAAAATATTTTGATGGACAATAAATAAGTACTGCGATTTGATAAATAAGTGTGTGATACTGATATATAAGTACTGTGATAGTATTCAATATAATAAATATTAATATTGTTGTAAAATAATAAATAATATTAATTTCATTTTTTTATATTTATTATGACAAAATCTAATCATGTTATCAAATATATTTATAATAAAAAAATTCTACGAAGCGACATCACGTAATTTTTCAATAAAAAAAATATAAAAATGAAATTCTTAAATGTAAAAACAGGAAAGACTGAAGCTAGCGATTTGAAATGCTTAAAAAATGTAGTATGTTTTTAGCAATTTGATTTAAATTTGGTTGATTTGGAACATGAAATAAATTAAAATTTAATATTAATGTACTCATGGTGTTTTTATTATAGAATTGTTTGATAAAAGAAATTTTCTTGTGACAATTTATGCTGTCTTTAATGAATGGGTGATTTTTTATTTCATTTCACCTCATTATTTGGAGAAATATTTTATCATTAATGCATATTTGCTCTTTTTGATCAATTTACATTTTACTTGTTTTGCCATTGATTTTTTTTAGTATGGATGAAAATATTTAAATTTCAATATCTCGAAAAGGAAGGCCATACTCTCTTTTCATGCATCTTGTACAAATCGTAATTATGATTTTCCAAATGACGACTTGTTTAATTTTTTGAAAAACAACTGCAAGCATTAATTTTAAGTCCGCTTACTGTTTAATGGAAAACATTTTTTACTGGTTTACTGATTTTAAAAAATAAAGGAAATTCTGAACTATTTGAAGACTATTTAAAAAAAATAATTAAAGAACTAAGAAAGTTAAGTAATAAAACTAAGAAAATTATTAAAAAACTAATTTCAAACCGAATTGATTTCATTTTAAGAAAATGCGTTGTTTTATTCTACTTTTAGCAAAAAAATTTAATGTTAGCGAAATTTACGACCAGCTAATGGAAAAGAAATAAAACGCAAACGAAATATTAATATAATATCATAAATAATATACTTGAAAGAAAATTTTTTTCATTTAGTCTTATATACAGGTTTTAAACTTTGGTTAAATTTCTTAAGGAAAAACAAACTCTCTACTTATACACAGATCGCCTTATATTAGGAAATTTATAGCATGCCATCTTTACTTTTTGAAATTCCCCGAATTTGAAGAAAAAAATTTAAAAATAAGTTTAACTAACTAAATATATTTTTTTAAATTAAATATGTATAATTACGATAAACCGTTCAATAAATTTACAAAAATAGTGTCCGACTCGTGACTCAATAGAAACGTGAGCCACTGGCGAGCATTAGGGTGGAGGTTCTCTTCGCTGGCGGCGTTGTTGTAGGCACTGTTTCAAAAAACGAGGAGTCTCGATGATGTTTGGGATGTGAGTCGGTGAGTCTGACTGCCTGGTGGGAGTTTCCGGGTTTTGTTTTCTCCCATACGATACATAATTGTTGGGTAGTTCTGCCTAAAAAAATCCTTCTGGAGGGCACTGCCTTCCTTCCTCGGCTACACGGAGCCAAGTCACATTTCTACCTACGGGTGCTCAATCACAACAGAAGCTGCCCCACCCCCCGTTTTCCTCTTTGCATGAGACCACACGGGTTCTTGGACTTGATCTAGATGTTGCTGTCTACCAAGTGGTGTAAGAAAGTTATATATATGTATATATATAATAAATTCTGAGATTTAAATTTATTCAGAGTATGTTTAATTTTTCCGCATGTTGAGTTAATAACTGTTTTTCTATATTTCAACTATTTAAAATATGTGTCAAAATACTTTTTTTAATTAGTAAAACAAATTCCATATTCTAACTTTTTCTTAGTGATTATTGTTCTTTTAATTAGGAATATTAATTGAATAATAGTTATTAAAATAATTATTAATTATATAATAGTTTTTTTTTTTCTTTTTGTAGGTGAGTACCTACTTTTAGAAAAATTTGAAGATTGTCAAGTTACAGGTAAGAAGTAGAAGTAGAAAAAAAAGTAGATTATTTTTTTCAGATAAAAGAATTGAATTTTTCGTATTATATTTGCAGTTAGTCAACTTATGTATTTGGTCGTTAAAAATGCTAATTTTTAATAGCATGGGACATTGAAGAATATTTTGCAATTGATGCATCAGAATTTCATCATTTATGTTAATCAATCATTGTCTATTGATTTAGTTTATTTCGTATATTTTTAAATAGCTTGCAGACATTTTAATTCATCAAGAAAATCCAACTTAATTCAGCCATTCCAGTCTGGCATTTTAATGGATGGAAATTAAAAACCGGATTAAATTAATCCGGTTAAAGATACGTATAATGAAATATGTTCTGACATTTCGAAAGGCTATACACAATATTAATTTGTTTAGTGATTAAAAATTTTTGATGAAATACTACTGGTTTATAAATATTAATTATTTATGAAGATTACAAGTTTTAAAGAAAAATAGACTAATTTTGTTTTTACCTAATTGCTAGTTAAAACACTTTGAAATAACAGATCATTTACTTGTTAAAAAATAGTAATAAATATGTTTGAATTATATAAAATAAATTTTAATATTGAAAAATGTTTTTTTTCCCATTTAACACACCAGTTATCATTATTGACTAATGATTATATAAGTAATTAAATCTTAACTAATTATAATCCAATCTTTTAGTAATTAAAATTTTATTTTATTTCAGTAGTTACAGATGCAATAAAAATTTATAAATATGTCTATGTGCTGATGTTTTGTATATCATATATAATTCACTTTCCTTTGCAAATATTGAAATTTTAAACTCTAAAAAGATGGGATTTATATTTCAAACAAAACAATTGAATGACTTAATATGTCAAGAAAAAATACTGCATTTATTAACTATTATTGAATATCAAATAAAGCAGTATTATTTTTGGCTGGTTAAATATGTACGCAAATTCAAATATTTAACAATAAAAGGGATTCATGTTTTTAATATAATTTGGCATGCGCTTTAACATTAGTTAGTAAAAATTACTTTGCATGTTAATATTTCGTATATAAAAATATTATGATGGAGAATAAATAATACTACGATTTGATAAATAAGTACATGATATTGACATATAAGTACTGCGATAGTATTCAATATAATAAATATTAATATCGCTGCAAAATAATAAACAATATTTATTTAAATTTTTCAGATCATTATGACAAAATATTAATCTGATATCAAATATATATATAATAAAAAAATTCTACAGAAAAATAAAATATTTCGTAATTGAATAGTTACTATTATAATTACGAATTTAAATCATAAAATTTTGTTTTAAAATAATTGTATTCAAGTTTTGAAATATTTGTTTAATTTGCCTTTTCTTGTTTCTAATAGGAACTCATATTAAAATGTATAAAATTGTCTATCACTTTTTTCCCGGAAAATTTTTAAATGATAAATCCTCTAATTAAAATTAAAATTTATTTTATTTCTTTACTTTTACTCAATTAAATGTTTCTTTTAATACGAACTTTTAAATTCTATCGGAAAATTTTAATATGAATTTGATTTATATTTTCTATTTTTATCTCAATATTAAATTTAAATTTTTACAAATACATAAATAAAAGGCTGTAAAATTGATTTTGAAATATTTTAAAAATTAAAAGAATGTAAAATAATGTAATTGTGTTAATTTATTTTTATAATAAGAAACTAATATACTTAAGAATAGCTTCCATTGGAGATTTTTTTGCTCTTTATTTGCTGTTTATATGTTTTGTATTTGAAACGGTTCATAAATCTATAAAATTCTACATGGTTTTAGTTTTTTAATGAATATTTTATCTTTATTGTCTTTATAAATTATGTGTTTGAACGCAGTTTGACGATAAAAAAAATAATAAACTTTTATTAGTTGCCTATAAATTATTTTCTTATATCAAAAAGTGAATTTTTAATCCTTTAAAAAAACTGTTTTCAATTATGTAAGAATTTAATTTACCAAAGAAATTTAAACCTAACCACGGGTTACATTTAGCGCTTGTACTTACAATACATTGAATATTTTAAAAGCTTCACGTAAACGATTAAAATTTTCACATTTGAAAATTAACAGGCTTTATTGAATGATTTTTTCAGAACTTGTTAAAAAATTCAGGGTGAAATTGATCTTTTATGAAACATTAAAATAATGACTGAACTTTATAACATAAAAATTATAAATTGTTTATTATGCAATGCATTTAAATACTAAATTGTTTATTATACAACACATATATAAAAATTGTAAATTGCTTATTAATAATATATTTTTCATTGTTGGTGTATAATATAGAATTTATCCTATATTTCAGTTTATATATTCAGGGACATTTTTTTTTTTGTTTAAATGTTAATTTAATTAATTATACTGATTTGTTAAAGAAACTTTATATTTAAAAAATTGGGAATATTTATAAAAATTATTCACTGCATAGCATATTGGCTCAAGCAACATATTTGTAATTTAATATTTAAAATAAATAAACAGTTTCTTTTTATGCTCAAACTGAAGAAAATTACTAATCAATTTTAAATTCATTATTCTCTTCAAAAATAACAAAGGCTAATGCCAATAATTGATTTGTGATTATCAGTTTCTTAGTTTATTGATAGATGGCGCCACGAGTAAAGATTTTTAAAGAATTCTTGGAAGAAGGTAGCATTCGTTCAACAATGTTATGCGTTCTTAAATGATGTCTTCAAACAATTATAGTTCTGTTCTGAAGTTTTTATCTATTAAACATACTTCATCGATATATTATCTGAAATAAGAAACGATTTAAATAAAATAGCTGTATTTAATGACTACTCCATTTTATAAAATAATTAATTCTTAATAAATTCTTAAACAATAATAAATATATTAGATTTTTAAAAAAATTCATATTATATTCGAAATTCGTATTTACAATTATAGTTCGATTCGTTCAAAAATTTTCAATTGTATTTTTTTCTCATTAAAAGTGAGCCGTTTTTAAAATTTTGTTGATATATTAATAAAATAAAAACCGATATTTCATGCATTAAAAATATGCAGTTTGTTTTACTTAATTTCATTTATTTTTATAAATTTATCCATTTATATTAAATAACCAAATTAAAAAGTATATTTAATATTTGTTTTAACATTTCATGCTATTTGTTGCATCATTTTTATAAACATTCAAACATGAATTTGAAACGAATTATAAACATGAAAATATGATTCGTAAAAAATGTTGCAAATTTTTAACTTATTATAAAAAGAGGAAAATGTAATTAAATGTTAATGACTTTGGAAAAAGAACTACGTTTATTTTTCATTCTATATTTACTTCCTTACGTCGCTTGGGATGTGTTTTTGAAAAACTCCTCAGGAATTTTTATTCTTGAAGATTTGTTTATATTTTAATTATCTTTATTCAGAAATATTTCGAAATCTTCGTATTTTTTTTTATGTAGCGAATTAAATGCGGTATCGTCAGTCTCATTAGTAACGTAATAAATTGCTGCAAACCTTAACAATAATTCAAATTTTGCGGAAAAGAAAAATTCACATATAATAGAGTGAATGAATTAAAACACGTGAAAATGTATATCATTGTTATTTTTAAATCAGAAATTTTTAAAATGTTCTTTCGATGCTATTGTTATTTAAAATAAAGAGATCTATGCTTGTTATGTGTTATGCTTAGGCATCAATGCTGGTTCTTTTTATTTGCGGATGATTTTTTTTTTTTTTTTTTTAATTTTAAAATACAAATTTCGGTTATCGAAATCTGACAGTTTATTTTTCTCACTTTTTGTGTCCTTTTTATAGTAAATAAGGACTTTCTAGTGAATAAATAAGCACAAATCATCGGTGGATTATGCGTCGCTACAAGAAATTACGTTAAATAAAGAAACAAAATAAAGAAATTAAAATTAAAAACATTTAGGATCAGACAGAATTCTGTTTGTTATTTTACCGAAACTTGAAAGATAGCTTTTTCAACTACGAGATCGTTTTTATATTAAATCAGGACTTTCTAGTGAGTAAATAAGTATACAACACAAATAATTTACACGTTGTGCACAGCTATAAGACATCATGGTAAATAAAATTCTAACAAAATTAAAAATTTACTTTTTATTTAAACAGGTAGAATTATGTTTATCGTTTATTGAAATCTGAAAGGTCTGATCTCACTTTTTGGATCGTTTTTCAATTCCTCCTATTAGCTCACACTCTCCCTATATATATCTTGTTCAAATTTTCAATCGTTCATAAAACACTTTTCATTCATCCACTCCAGTTCAGATACATTTTGTTTGAACTTGTAGTGGAGGACACTGGATGTGAATACAGTTTTTTCAAATATTCATTCATTCATTAAATTTAATTCATGAATTTTAGTTTTATTTTAGATTTAAGTTGCATGTTTCTATCAATAGAGGGCGACAGATAAACTTAAAAAAATGAATGAAAATGATTTATTAAGGACTTCCTGCAATAGAGTGAGAAAAAAAAAAAAAAAGGAAGTGACTTAAATTTTTTTTTTTTTATATTACTTGTTATATATAGTAAATAAGGATTTTCTAATGAGTAAATAAGCACAAATCATCGGCGGATTATACGCCGCTGCAGAAAATTATGTTAAATAAAATCCTGATAAAATAAAATAATAATAATATTTACTCACGTGATTTAAAAATTAAAAACATTTTGGACAGACAGAATTTTGTTTGTCATTTCATGGAAATCTGAAAATATGCTTTTTTTTTCACTTATGACATGGGTTTAACATTAAATCAGAATTTTCCAGTAATTGTTTGAAAAATATCAATTATTCTACAAAATTTTCGTGATTATCGTGTAATAAGATATATTTTGTATACTAAAGATAATAATTTATATTGCATTGCTTTACATTTGTATTAAAAATAGTAAACTTACCTTATATTACAATTCATATTACATTATATTATGCATAAAATAATTTTTATGAGGGGTGGGTGGGATATATATATATAATGGCCGTTCCATAAATTACGTGTCGCGACAGCCATATTTAGATCCTTTTATGTCTAGACAGAATTATTAAAATGATTTATTTTTGATTTGTGCGATGTCTGTGAAATGATTCTATTATAACTTTAAAACTGAAAGAAGAATTGCTTTCAACAGTTATTGTAATCTTCTTGAAAAGGATTTTTATTATTTATGCTTAAAATAGAACTCTATAGAATTATGACTGGTATCGACACAAGACCACAAAGATGACCGTGACTTGTGAATGACTTAGAGGCGACGTTGTGGAGGATATACAGGGTGATTATAATTAAAGTCCCATTTTCAAAATTCTGTAAAAAAAAAAAAGCAAACTCATCACAATGAGCTCAAATTTGAACTGAAAGTATTTGAAGAAGGGTATGGCATCAAAAAAAAAAAAGTTCCAGCGATTTTTACCATCCAATTGGGTAGGGCCTTGTAGTGATGGATGGGCCTTCCACTAACAGTGTCACAACTGTTAAATGACTTAGAAGTCCTTTTTTTCCGTCAAAAAATCGAAACAATCAAGCACATTGAACACTACAGTTGTTTGAATGTGCAACTCAATACGTTGTCATTTCGATTGAAACTATCACTGGCAGCCGAATTCAGTTTCTTTAGGCCGCTTACAACGCCATCTATTAATATACTTTGGAACTTGTTTTGATGACGCACCGTTTCCCTCCTCCTTTAAGTATCTTCAGTTCAAATGTGAACTCATTGTGATGAGTGGTTCCTTTTTTTTTACAACATTTTGAAAGTCGGACTTTAATTAGAATCGCCCTGTATTATTCATTCCATTCATATGCTCCACATATATTGTTATAGAGAGAGATAGTAAAAAATAATAATAATATAAATAATTAAAAATAAAAATAAATAAAGAATGATTTTAAGATGATGCTTAACATTAAATTAATTTAACAATTTTTACAAAATTTAGTTTTATTTTTGTAGTAAACAAGTGCAAGATTAAAATTTTCATACAGTTTATATTTTTCAATTTTTTTTAATGTATAAAATTGAAAAGTTTTTGTTTATACATACACCAAAAGGACAGCCAACTCCTCATTCATTGATCGGTTTGTGTGTGTATAGCTTTGTGTTTTTTGAATAAGATATTCAATTCATTAGAAATTTAATCCTTGCTTTTACTATACATAGGCATCACATTAAACGATTTTCATCCATTTCGAGTAAATCTTTTTTTTTTTTTTTTTTTTTTTTTTTTGGGGGTTATCAATTATTATTATTACTATAAATTTGTGTGTATAATTATAAGTTTAAAAGTATAAAGAAAATTGCAAAAAATAAAAATATACAAGTAACGTATGTACTTGTAAATGGTACCATATGTATTGGATCATCGTGCTTTGTTTAATGAGTTTTGCCCGACTCGTGGCTCAGTGGTAACGTACGTCTCAGGTGAGCACTAGGACTGAGGTTCAAGTCGCTAGCAACATTGTTTTAGACACCGTTTCAAAAAAAGGAGGGGGACGCGATGGCGTTTGGGATGTTCAGCCTCTTGCCTTGTCAGTCGGAATACCTGGTGGGAGTTTTCCGCGGTTTTCTCCCATATGTGGGATAGCTTCCCCTAAATTCCTCACAGAAGACATATCCCTTCTCGTCAGCATTACGGAGCCATGCCAGACTTCTACCAACGGGATCAGATTTCTCCATCACAACAGAAGCTGCCCCCCTTTCCCTCCATCCATGAGTGGATTACTCATGGGATGTCCGTCCAGCACTGCAGGACACTGGGGTTTAGTCACAACAACATGCATGTGTTCCATATACTTGGATTCCATTTTTTTCCCTCTATGATATTGATTTGACATATCAAAAATGTAAGCTGAAGCGTAAAATAATTTATTACGGATCACATTAAAGGAGCTTGAATACAAAATGTTCAGTGATAGTTCAATTCACTTTCCTAAGCTTAAACTGATCCTTAGAAACTCCTTTCAGAAAGTTGAAAACAAATAAAAAAAACCTGTCTGTTTACATTCAGACTTTCAAAATGAAGTATAGACATCTTGACTTGATTAATTGTTAATCTTATATTTCATGGATAAAAGAGGCATAATTTAACTTCAAATGGTAAATGAGTGTTTATTTTAATTAAAATTTTTTTAAATGAAAATTTATCGTGAGCAGGCCGATAAACCTGTCTTATATAATAACCTTATTTTAATCCCACAAAATTTTTGCCGACTTCGAGTAGGTTCTAACAGAACAGTATCATGTTCACACATCGTAATAAAGATGCCCAATGTCATCATTGAGTATGTTATACAACATTATATACTAAGCTGAAGGACTCTGTCACTGCTAGAGCAAGCAAATGACATATTGCTATCGAAGCTACCACGACCCATTTTCCTAATACCTAATGCAGGAATGGCAATTGTGCGAGCCTTCTGCTAAATTGCTCTGAAGCCGCGACTGTAACTCTGCCAATGACGACACACGATTGCATTAGCAGTAGGCTTGTGCGGCCATGTAGGTTTAACCTGGACAATTAGCTCTAAAGCCTGTATTCCATTTATACAATCTCGATTCTCGAAGTGATGCGAGGGATTTCTCTAATAACCAATGAAATTATTGTCACTGCAAGATATGACTCCTTCCGTATATTACTCCCAAGTGAATATTTAAAAGTGAATTATTGGTGAATGCAGTTATTTTATATGGTTTTATATAGTATTGGTTATTTTATATGGTGCAAAATGACGAAGTCTTCAGTCAAAATCAATATCGCTATTTGTTTTGGCACATCTTTCCATATATAGATGGACATAATCATTACGAATTATAACTATTTTCCTAATTTTATCCACTGATCGTAACTGATTATTTTATTTCATTTGAATATCAATCCATTGTAAAAAAAAAAAAGATTAGAAAAAGAAGTTTACAAGCAAAGATCGAGTTGCAATTGTCCAGTTCTTGACGCATCCAAAGAAAAACGAAAAGGAGCAGTTGCGTTAGCTGCAAAACAATTTAAGTGCAACAGAATCGACCGCATCAAGGATTTGTGAACGTGCATCTGAAAATAATAGTCCAGGTGAATCTTATGCTCATGCTGTTTCTTTGAAAAACAAAACTGTGAACATAAATGTAAAGATTATGGAGTAAAACACATTATCCTTTTAGCAGAAGAGACACCATAGGATCAGCAGCTCAAATGAGTCAATTCAAGTCCCTAAATCTACATCATTAATCCGAGTTTGGATTAAGGAAAATCCTTAAAACTAGGAAATCAGTATCCATTTTAATCTGATATATATATATATATATATATATATATAGGAAAGCAAAGGCGATGCAGCCGGGGGATCCTACCTACAAGTTTAAAATAGAGTACAGAAATTAATGGAAATTTCTGAAACTAATCTGAACACACACACAAAAAAAAATGAGGAGTCATATTTTTAATTTACTGTCTAATTTAATTTAGTTTTTGGAAAATAAATGTTGCGCTCTATATTTATTACCTTTTGCTACTATTATAATGGGACAAATTAAATTCATCAACTGCTATTACTTATCGGTCATATGGATTAATTGATAATAACTGCAAATAAATATATTTATTTTTAGGAATGAACTAAGGATAACAGCATTGCAAAAATTCAAGAATATAATGTAATTTGGAATATGTATAAGCTGGAAAAAGAACACTTGACACAATTCAACTTACTGTCCAACCAGCTATCCTGCTGATGAGTATCCAAATCGTTTAAATTCAAAAACGTCGATGTAATAGAGGAAGAAAGGTAATTTCGGAGAAATATTAATGACAACAAAAAATATGTTAACGGTTAATAATTATTATTTTGAATGATATCAAAATAAAAATCAGATGAAAAATATTCCACAATAATTATTAAACTTTTATTCCATAAAAAAATTTATTTGTGCCATGTATGTCTGACTAAAACCCCTCAAAAATAATCAATTTGTCCGTTTCTGCTTGAGTATTTTTCTAAAAAGATGATGGTTGAACAAAGAAGTTCGAAAATCGCTGTGCTAAACGGATATTTTTTTTTCTAGATAACAGGTTGCGATTATAAATTTAACAATACAATTTAAGAGTTGTAGTAAGTCTTTTTAACTTCAGAGATCTCATGTTTCTCTTAATCTGAATTCCCACCAGATACTAAACTCGCACATCGCAGAACGTCAGTCAATTATAAGGATGAATTGGCGGACGATATGGCTGGATTTTGATACGAGGACTTTTGAATAAGCAATTTTAATATCTGGTAAGAATCCAGCTTTACGCACGCCAAGAATTGTTGTTGCTTCTTATTCCACTTGGTAGACAGCAACATCTAAACCTAGATCAAGTCCATGAACCCTACCGTTCTCATTGTAGTAGGGTAGGAGGGACAGCTTCTATTGCGCTGGGGAACCCGTAGGTAGAAGTCTGACTTGGGTGCGTGTCGCTGAAGAAGGAGAGCAGTGCCTTCCTTAAGAACTTTCAGATTGAAATACTCCGCATTTGCTTATCGTATGGGAGAAAACCTGAAAAGTTCCCACCAGGTAGTCCGACTCATGAGGCAAGAGGCTGAACATCCCAAACGCCAAAGAATCTCCTCGTTTTTTGGAATAGTGTCTACAACAAAGCTGCCGGCGGATGGAACCTCCGCCCTAATGCTCACTAGAGGCCTCTGGGCCACGAGTCGGGCGTGACAGGAATAATTTACTAAATGATGATATATACACTTGTAAGTAATTCGTTTAACTGAAGTAAGAATATTCCATAGTAAACGTAAAATTAGCAGGGGTCATTTCCATTACACCGTGAATTGCGTATACTATTATCAGATTCCATAGATTTTTAAATTCTATTCAGAACAAATATTGCCAAATTAAATGAAAAATCATTGATTACTGCATTCAGTGCTGCATTCTGTATTGATTACTGCATTCTGAATGGATCACTGTATTCTGGTGTGTATGCATTCGGATCTATTGAAGTGGACAGGATTTGCGATTTAATGCCACTCTAAATCAGCGTTTTATGCAATTACATCTCTCGATCCCTTCGACACTCATGGCAGTTAAAGTGATGTGTGCGCGCACTTTATGGGCGATTCGAATTCCGGACGGCTCCTGCTGTGAATCACACAAAGGGCGGGCGCCGAGGAGCGTTCATTTATTTGCCCTTTCATCTCGATTGCACGCGTTAAATATGCACGAAAGGAAAGACATCCATTTAGCAAGACTAAGGGCACTAATTTGAAGAAAATATCTGTAGTAATCCGTATATACATGTAGGGGCCTGAATGGCCGAGTGGTTGGCGCTCGGTGCCCCAGGTTTCGGGCTCGAGTTCCGGCGGTGCCATGGATGTTTGGGGTGGTTCGGAATCCACTTTAAACCGTAGGTCCCGGTCTAACAGGATCGTAGAGCGTTGACGGGGCATTGTGACTCCGCGTCCGTGGCTTATCTTCAAGTGACACGCTCCCCCTGGATAATGCAAAGTGAGTAACATCGGGGCAGCGCTTGCCTTAAGGCATCCAAGACAACTGTCTAAGTGTTCGCCAGCTGCATTGGAAAGGAAAAAAATATACTTGTAGTATATGGATTATATTATTTGTAGAAAAGTAAAAAAATATTTTTTTTTGTTCTAATGCAGCTGCAAAGTTGTCTTGTCAAAGTTGAAATTGTCTTGGATGCCTGAAGGCAAGCGCTGCACAGACGTTACTCACTTAGCACTACCCAGGAGGTGCGTGTAGCTTGAAGGATGGATTCCGAACCACTACAAACACCCATGGCACCGTCGGAACACGATCCCGAAACCTGCGGTACCGAGCGCCAGAGAGCTATCCATTTGGCCATTCAGGTCCGAAATTAAAAATAATATCTGTAGAAAATTAAAGATTCCACGACTATAGATCGATTTTCATCACATACTAAAATCGCACGGCGCAAAATGTCAGCTATTCGGAGAGTGGTCAGAAATCTGGTCAGACTTCTGATGGGTACGTTCTGCAACGAGAGATGTTAGTATCTGATAGGAAAACGAATTAAGAGACCTTCCTGCTTTTTCTTATTGGTAACATTAAATACGGGAGCTGCTGGCCGAGTGAGTAGCGCTGAGTGCCACAGGTTTCGGGTTTGAATCACGGCGTAGCCATGAATGTTTGTAGTAGTTCGAGATCTATTTTCAACCGTAGGTCCGGATCTAATATGATTGTAGAGCTTTGAACGTAAGGCTGACAATACTACACCGTAAAAAAGAAAACATCTCCTGTTTCGGAATCTGCCAATAGGTAGATAGGCAGATAGGCTTGTAGCCAGATAGGCCAGTAGGCCTTGGCAAACCATGGGGCTGTTGGCCATTGAAGAAGAAGTATGTGTTTATTCTATAAGTATTTTTACAGTGATATCAGATAGGTATAAATATAAAGATAGTGTATATGTTTTTGGTGCCATGGTTGTTTTTAGTGGTTCGGAATCCACTTTAAGCCTTATGTCCATGTTTAATGTGACTGTAGAGAGTTAGGCGTAAGGCTGATAACCGTAAAAAGAAAATATATTCTGTGCCAGCAGGGCCAGCCTTGAGCCATCATTGGGCTGTTGTGCCAATGAAGAAGACTTGTAATATTTTTTTGACTGGATTTCGTTTTCCCGTGACTTTCATAGTCTTATGAAACATTTCGTCATTCCTATTCCTTACTTTTAGTTGCACATACCTTAAAACAGAGTAAGTTATTTTATGGCAACACTATACTTTTAAGTGTTTTCAATATTAAGAAAGAATTTTTTTTTTCCAGATTAACAAAAGAAAAAAAAAGGTTTAAAATTAATATGAAAAAAAATTAAGTGTGAAAAAAACTTCTTTTTTTACACAAGCAACTTTTCTCTTCTTAAGAGATAAGAAGTTACGAGACAGACAGCCTCTTCTAATTTTTAAATTTCTGCACTAACGATGATAATATTTTTTAACATCAAAACATTTTGTTATCTACAGAAAAAAGAATGTTTAATTTTTTTTTAAAATAATTTTTCTTTAACAAAGATATTACTGCCGCCTTTTTCCTCAAAAAATTTGAAGTGTTTTCATGTTAATGTATTTTATAAGATCCTTTAACAGTTCTTGATATGTAATGTAGTGAAATAATTGGTAAGACCAATTGTAAAAAAAATTATTAAATTACTGATTAAAAAAAGAATTCTGTAATAGTTCACTTAAGACTCTAATGGGCGAATTTAATCTTACAAAAATTTTTAGGAAAAATTTAAATCTTACAACTTTTTTCGTACTCTCATCGTTTAACATATTAAAAAACAAGTAATATATATAAAAAAAAAAATTTAAAGTCAATTCCTTCTTTTTTTCTCACCAATTGCAGAAAGTCCTTTATAAATAATTTTCATTCATTTTTTTAAGTTTATCTGGCGCCCTCTATTGGTAGATACATGCAACTTAAATCTAAAAAAAAACTAAAATTAATGAATTAAATTTAATTGATGAATTGATATTTGAAAAAACTGTATGAACATCCAGTGTCATCCACTACAAGTTTAAAAAAATGTATTTGAACTAGAGTGGAAGAATAAGAAATATTTAATCAGCGATTGCAAATTTGAACAAGATATATATAGGGAGAGTGTGAGCTAATAGAAGGAATTGAAAAAACAGCACAAATTTAAAATTCTAAAATCTTAACCTATTACGACCTTCGAGAGAAGGAAATGATTTAGTGTAAATAATAATAATATAATTTATCGCAAATTATATAAAACGTTTATTTAGGTCAGTTAAAAAAAAGAAAAATGATTCAAATGAATAGTTTTCTTATTCGTTCACTTAACTAATTAAGAACGAATTTTAGTGCAAAAAAAAAATTTTTTTTCCACAATTTTAATAATACAAAAACATCATTTGAAAAAAAACACACACAGATTAATTTGAATGTATTATAGATAATTCAACCCATTTTATTTTGCAACAAAATAAATTAAATATTCGAATTTATGCAAATATTTTAATTATATACTTTAAATTAGATTTATCACTGTAAAAACAAGTAATATAAGTCAATTCCTACTTTTTTTTCACTCTATTGCAGAAAATCCTTTATAAATAATTTTCATTCTTTTTTTTAAGTTTATCTGGAGCCATCTATTGGTAGATACATGCAACTTAAATAAAAAAAAATCAAAATTAATTAATTAAATTTAATGAATGAATTAATATTTGAAAAAAAAAACTGTATTAACATCCAGTGTCATCCACTACAAATTCAAAAAAATGTATTTCAATCGAGTGGAGGAATAAAAAGTATTTTATGAACAATTGAAAATTTGAACAAGATATATATAGGGAGAGTGTGAGCTAACAGAAGGAATTGAATAAAAACAGTTCAGATGAACTAATTATGTATAAATTAATTTAACGCATTCTAAAGAATGAATTTATCCCTAACCAAGGCCAGTTATAAAAATTAAATTAGTACGTCAGCTTTTTTCTTGATTCGAATTGTTTATTTTTTTTAATTTACCAAAGAATTTATGTAAAGAAATATCTATGAAACTTTCACTCACCACAATTTGCAGAAGAATGAAATTATGAGTAGAATCTATTGAAAATTATGAAACCTTATCCGAGTTGGTTACATTTGATTTAAATGAATAGATTCATTTGAACGAATTCAAGTGAACGCGTTCAAATGAACGAATTTCTTATCAGTTCACTTAACAAATGAAGAACTAATTCTTCCGGTATATAACGGAAAATAAATATTGAATGTACAATATTCATCTAAAAGGGTTATTTTATTTGTAATACACACTAAATATAATTTAAGAATTTTAGTCAAAAATTTTATTTATTTATTTATTTTTGCACAGTTCTAATGTAACAAGGGCATTATTTGAAACCCCCCAACTAATTTGGGTGTATTATAGAAAATTCAACTCATTATAATCTGTAACAAAGTGAATTAAATGTACAACTTTATGCAACTGATTATGTACGTTAAATTAGATTTATAACTGTAAAAGTAAAACCAGTTCAAATGAACGAATTTCATATCAATTAACTTAATTCATTCTAAAGAATGAATTTATTATTATTATTATTTTTTGCTGGACTCTAATAAACTCTAAAGTCTTTAATTTTTAAAATGTCGAAATATCTAAGTAGGAAACTTTTACCCACCACAATTTGCAGTAGAGTGAAATCATTAGTATAAATCTATTGAAAATTATGAAACCTTATCTGAGTTGGTTACATTTGATTTAAATGAACGAATTCAAGGGAACGTGTTCAAATGAATGGATTTCGTATCTGTTTATTTAACAAATTAGAATATCGAATTAATCAAATTAACTTTAAAAATAACATGCTATATTTAATTCCGAATCATCATTTTAATTTTATTTTACTCTAAAAAAATTATGAATATGAATGAAAAAAAGGCTTAACATTATTATTATTTTTCTTTTTTTTTGTGCAATTTCAATGAAGCGTTAAATCATTCAAAGTTTTGAGAAACAAAAAAAGCGAATCCCAAAATCTTGAGAAAAATATGAACTCATAAAAACCGAATTGACGAACGCAGAAAGCAAAGCAGAATCGAGAATTACGCCGGCAGGATAATTACTTCAAATAACTCGAATGCCTTAGGGGTGCTCCTTAATTAAAGGTAATTAATTTTTTACTTTTAATTTAATGATTAAAGGTAATTAATTCTTGATTAAGGCTCACTCAAAATTGACTGCATCATTCTCTTTCAGCGTTTTAATAGCCGAGGCACTCAATAGAAATATTACTTTTACAGATGAGTTATGATCCAATAGTAAGTCACGCTAATTTTAAGAAAGCGCCTTTTTGTCGTGCAAAGAAATTGATGAGCAGAGAAAAAAAAGAAATGGAATTTTCGAAAGGAATATTTCTAGGCAAGTTTTTGTCTAATATTGATGCACAATTCCTAAAGAAGATCGGTTTGGTTTGTCGCTCTAAGATAATTTTGTGCACACTCTATGCCAAGGGTGGCCAACGTAAATGACCTTGCGGGCCACTCTGAAAATGCATTATAACTCCGCGGGCCGCATACAATTATATATCCCCATTTTAGATGTAGACCCACTATAGACATTTTTTTGGACTGAAAAATTGAAGCATAATGAGCTATTATTTATCTGTTTACTCTTATTCTTACACGTAAATATAGATAATATAAAAATAACTAAACGCGCATAGTAAAAAAGTACTACTCTGCCCAAAAAGTAAGACCAATTATTATTTTTTTATCCAAAACTCTATTTATTCTTCCAAATTTATTTCACCGCCTTCAAAGTCATCCCCTCCGGACACAATGCACTTATGCCAACTTTTGTTCCAATCCTCAATGCATACTAAAAAGTCATCGGCCTTCAAATCACGCGGCGTTTCACGTTGAATCTCTTCAATTGACTCAAAACGGTGTCTCTGGAGGGGTCTTTGGAGTTTAGGGAATAGCCAGAAGTCGCACGATGTGAATACGGTGGTTGTGCAACGATATGGGTTTCATTTTTGGCGAAAACAAATGGAATTTGGCAAAGGAGCATTTCTAAGCAAATTTTTATATAATATTGATGCACAATTCCTAAAAGAGAAGCATTATGCAGCAGTAAAATGGTGTATGGCCACTTTGGAATAACCCAACTTTTGTATATGTTTGGAAAATATAATAGAGTAATAATATATATAGAGTAATAATATAATAGAGTGCGTCCACCTATTCTAAACAAGTAATATAAAAAAAATTTTAAAGTCAATTCCTACTTTTTTTTCACTCTTTTTCAGAAAAGTCCTTTACAAATAAAGTTGAAATTTTCCTCTTGCATCTGGCGCCATCTATTATTAGGTACATGCAACTTAAACCTAAAAAAAACTAAAATGAATTAATTACATTTAATTGATGCATTAACATTTGAAAAAACTGTATTTACTGCAGCTAAAAAAAATGCATTTGAACTCGAGTGGATGAATAAAAAGTATTTAATGAACGATTGGAAATTTTAAAGATATATATAAACTCATGTTTGTGAAAATTGCAACACCATGAAGGACATACGCGAGTGAGCTGAAATTTTCCGGAAATGCAAATTAGCGCATGATATGCAAATGATTAGAATTTCAAATCCGTAGCGCATGCGTATGCTGAGCAGCGCCCTCTGAACGGCAGATTTATCCGAATAAATAGACGGCTGTAGCGAGGCGTGTATGGTTATCGGTGGTTATCTGCTAGTGGTAAACGTTAGCTCAATCGTTACTTATGCCTCTTCGACGAAAGAGAGCGAGATTTGAACAACTTACAGAGTTTGAACGGGGAAGAATCATCGGCCTTCGTGAAGCTGGATTGTCTTATCGTGCAGTAGCCGCTCGTGTGCAGCGTAACAGCAGCACAGTGATGCGTCTTTGGAAGCAGTGGACGGACGAATGTCGGGCAAGTCGGAAATCCGGGAGTGGACCCTGAAATGTGACGTGAGCTCGCGATGATAGACACCTGGTCCGCATGGCGCTGATGGACCGTACAGCTTCCTCTAGACAATTGGCAGCACAGTGGTCAATAGCTACAGCTGTTTCATTGTGTGCTTCATCAATTCGTAGACGTCTGCTGCAGCGTGGACTGCGCGCAAGGACTCCTTTATACAGGATCCCTCTCACGCTAAACCATCGCCGCCTGCGGCTACAATGGGCCGCTCAGCATAGAGCGTGCTGATTGGCAGCATGTCGTGTTTTCTGACGAATCCCGCTTTAATTTGTGGTACCATGATGGCCGCATTCGTGTCAGACGCTATGCCGGTGAACGCCACCTTCCGAAGTGCATTATCGAACGCCACAGTGGACGAACACCCGGAGTTATGGTCTGGGGTGTCATAGCATATCATGGATGATCTCAATTGCTAAGAATTGTGGGCAATCTGAACAGCAACCGGTACATCAGTGAAGTTCTACAGCCCCAAGCTGTTCCCTTCCTTCAAAGCTTGCCAGGCGCCGTATTTCAACAGGACAATGCCCGTCCTCATATCGCTAGGACTATTCACTACTTCTTTGCAACGCGGCAGGTACAGCTTCTTCCTTGGCCTGCGTGTTCCCCGGATATGTCGCCGATTGAACATGTGTGGGATTTCGTTGGTCGGCGTCTCGATCGTGATCCTCGTTCTGTTGCTTCTGCAGACGAACTTTGGGTGCGCATACAAACAATATGGAATGCTCTTTCCAAGGCAGACATTCAAAATTTGTTTGACTCCATGCCACGTCGTGTAGCAGCACTTATTGCGGCGCGTGGTGGCTGAACAAAATACTGATTCCGATCTCTTGTTATTGGTTGTTTGCTTTGAACATTTAGTCATTTATTTGTACCACTACCACTCAATTGTGTAGTAAATTTCATTCAATTATGACGATTCCTTCATGGTGTTGCAATTTTCACAAACATGAGTATGTATATATAGGGAGAGTGTGAGCTAATAGACGGAATTGAATAAGAAACAAAAAGTTGGAGCATACATCTCCCGTCCGTTTTGTACTAGAATTGGCGCTGTATCACCCCTTGTCTCCAGCGGCATGGTGGCCAAGTGACTAGTGCTCTGGCCTTTGATATACTAGGTTCCAATCCTGGCGGGGGCTTGGATGTGTGTGAGTGATTCGGAATCCACTTTAAACTGTAGATCTCAATCTGCTTAACCCTCGTGTGCACGAGATGACCATAGAGTGACAAACCAAACCAATCACAATTGAGTATAAACATCAACAAGAAATATGTTTCATTAAAAATTGAAAATAGTCGCCAATGTGCTTTCTTTACGTTAGGATACTTTGTTTCTGGCACAAATTTACAAACGAAATCATTTTTAATATTTATATGTGTCCCGATGTTGTGCCGGATAATATTATGCCAGAAGCTGGAAAAATCTTGAATAATATGTGTTATGGTCTAAGAATAAAAACACATAATGGACTGTAAAAAACGTAACTCCTTTATTCGAAAACCAAATGTATTCTGCCCTAGTTACATTTCTTTCTCCTTCCAACCAGGGCGGCCTGATGGCCAATTGCCTAGCTCTCTGACCGTTGGTACCGAAGGCTTCAGGTTCGAATCCTGGCGGTGGCAGGGATGTTTGTTGGTGATTCGGAATCCCCTTTAAAGTCCCGGCCTAATACGACTGTTGAGCGTATTGCTGACAACCCTACCCCGTAAAAAAGAAACATCTCATGTTAGGAATCTGCCAGTAGGCTGTTGAGCCATTGAAGAAGAAGATTGATTATCATTTTTTTATTGATATATATTGAATCTTTAAACTTTTAAACAAAACCGCAGCTTACAAATCCGTCCCCAAAGTACACAGTCCAGTCACATTAATGTGACCCCCACCTACTTTCGACGTCAACGTGAAATAACCCATCACAAAAGGCGGGTGGCAGCACATTGCACTGGAGTGTATATAAAGGATGTCCTAGGGCATCGGAAAGCATTTCAATCATTGGTCTGCGCTGATCGTTGTTGTTTCGTCCGCTCTGCAGGTGGTTATTCTGGCTTTTAACAGGGGGTCACATTAGTGTGACTGGACTGTGTATATTCCAAATTTCGACTCGATTTAGTTATAAAGATGATTATTCAGTTAATTTTTTTGTTGGCAAATTTAATATAAAAATTCACTATTATTCAGAGTTGCATTTTTCCTCATACTGGCACATTATAATAAAGTGCGGTTTTAGTACCTTTTTCAATTTTAACACCATGAATAAAACGACAGCAAAATTGAATACTTCATTTAAGATGAGGAATCCTCTTACATTTCGGGGGCGGGGCCTGAAAACCCGAGTGGACGAGGAATTCATTTTCAGTCAGAATCTCTGCCCACCATTTGTTATTTTAAACTGTCCCGTGTGAGCGATGTTAACCAATGGGAATGAATAATTCATTTGCTGCCCGATGTTCCGTTTCGCGTGTTGCCAGATTCCCCCAAACGAACTTAGCCGGGGGAAAGTATGCTAAGTTATTGATCAGAGGCGCGTTTAATATTTACTACCTGCTCGGGCGATAACTACGCAAATTATTTCGAGTATATCGTGTACGTCGAGTTTTCGGTATCTAGATACTTGAAGCGTTACTTATTCGTGAATTACGCAACTCGTAAACGGTCATTACATGTTCGTGAATGTGTGATAATTCTTGGCGAGGAAATTTAAGCCGCCAAAGTGGTAATCGAATTTAAAAGGTTTTTAATGTTTGAGGTTTTTTTTAATGAATATCTGATGTATTCGCAGTTGCTTAAAATTGTCAAAAAACATTGAGTAATGATATAAAAAGAGCAGGTTATAGTCGATAATTGAATACTTATACTCAAATTACACAAATGTAATGCTCAAAGCATTTTAACTCGGTCTCACACTGTTGTCAATGATGAATGAACAGTCAGGAGTTGCGATGTGATTTAAACAAAAATTATAATAATAATATTATAAAAATAAATAATAATAAAAATATAAAATAATAACATAAAAATAAATAATAATGATAATAATAATAAGCAGGATAACTCCATCAAGAATGGTGAGTTAAAAGAAAATACTGCAATGAACTGAAGTAGGAAATCTACAAGCAGGCGGACGGACTTGGCCCACCCTGGGGCTGCTGCGCCAATGATGATCCTGCAGAATAATTATTGTGGATAAGTTAAGGCCCTAATGGCCGAGGGATTAGCTTTCGGTGCCACAGATTTCACACTCGAGTCCCGGATGTGCCATGAATGTTGGTAGTGGTTTGGAATCCACTTTAAACAGTAGATCTCGGTCTTATATGACTGTTGTGCATAAGTCTGACAACCCTTCCCCTTTAATAATAAATCATCTCCTGTCTCGAAATCTTCCAGTGGACAGACGACCTTGGCTCATCATGGGCTTGTAGCACCAGGGAGTTAATTAGGATGGACAGGTAAATATGGCGGTTGGAGCTATTTTGTAGTTAAGAATGGAGGTCAATATTTTCCATTGATACCTTTAGTACAGTACACTTAGAGTCCTGTAGTGCGAGACGGACATTTCGTGAGTAGTCTACTCATGGATGGAGGGAAAGGGGGCAGCTTCTGTTGGGATGAAGCACCCATAGGTTGAAGTCTGACTTGGCTAGTATCAAAGAAGACTTGATTTTTACTGTAACCGACTACTTTTAAATCACAATTTTCGTGAACCCGAAAATAAAAATTGTCTTTTTATTGTTCTATTTTAAAGACTAGATCTTTATCTTTCGAAAGCAGTTTTGATTTTGTTTCTAGACTCATTTGATCGAGATGCAGGCGTTTCACCACAACCTATTTGGATACTGAATTCACGCATTTAAAACTTTCAATTGAATTTCTAAAAAACAGAATTTTTTGTTACGCCATCTTACAATAGCTGTTGTAATCATTTTCAGAATCTAATGACACTTTAAATATATAACACTTTAACTGTATGGTTTTAAATGACGTTTTGTATGCTTGGAGCTAAAAGGTTTTAAGTATACTCAGAGACAATTTTATTGCTTCTTTTTCCTTGTCCTCTTTCTCTCAATGATTCGATGGCCTGTCACTCAACTATACTTCTGAATAGTTTCATTATTTTAGTTCAATTTATATGTCGAATGTTTTCCATGTTCTTTTATATGCTCTTTTAGTTTGGGAACGCTTACATTGGAATGGTAGGAATAAGGTAAGTTTACATAATGCTTAGGAAATGTTTACGTAAAGTCAAAAATATACACTTTTTTTTTTTTTTGACTTTACGTCCATTTTTCCAAATTTTTCTAGGACTGTGAATTTATCTTCAGGGATTAACAACAGACGTCGTAACCTATGAATGATCCGCATATCACATCGTACATTTCAGTAACTATATTCATGTCAAAGATGTGTCACTAGGTTTTATTTTTTATTATGGATCCTTTTGCTGAAATATAAGCAACATATTTTTTCTCGGTTCCGAAGATGTCGTATTATAATCCAACAAAACACATTACTTCTCCTGTTTAATTAAAAGAAAATTACAGCTGAAAGTCATCCAGTACTGAGGAAATTTACGGTGAACATACTCCATTGATTAAAACATGTTTGTATTAAATTAAACATTTCAGAAGTGGTGATACAGTTGACAAAGAACCTCCTGGCCAACCGAAAAAGTTCGAAGATGACGAATTGGAAGCACTATTCGACCAAGATTCGTATCAAACCCAAAGTGTACTCGCTTAACGTTGATCTTACAACAATTTCCAAATGCTTAACTTCACTCCGTATAATTCAAAAGCAAGGAAATCAGGTGCCATACGAATTGAAGCAGACACATGTTGAACGTAAGAGAAGCAGACACATGTAATCCTAAGAGTAGAAAATCGTGGGGTTATCTTGTCGTGCATCAGCATCGATGGCAAGACCGAACATTCGAAACTCCTGTTCTTTATTTAGTGGGACAATCTTGGTGTAGCGTACCATGAGCTGCTTCAACCGAATCATTGGTGAGCGCTACCGAACACAGTTGATATGTTATGCTCAGTTTTCAATTTTTGATATTTCAGCCTCAATGCACTCATAAAAGTTCTAGTGAAAATTTAGAGATGGGATGTTCTATACATATATATATATATATATATATATATACTACTGACCATTAAAATGGCTACACCAGGCAGAAATGCAGATAACAAAATGATATTTATTGGACAAATACACAGTCCAGTCACATTAATGTGACCCCCTGTCAAAAGCCAGAATATACACTCTATATTCTGGCTTTAAGTGGAGTGTGGAATGTGGTATTTAAGGGTTATTAAGTGGAATTCTTTCTATACACTCCACTGCAATGTGCTGCCGCCTGCCTTTTGTGATGGGTTATTTTACGTGGACGTCGAAAGTAGGTGGGGGTCACATTAATGTGAATGGACTGTGTATATTATACTAAAAATAACAAGTAATAAAAATTTCAAGAAATTTGGGTGCCATAGATCCTGAGAAATCAGTACCCAGAACAACCACCTCTGGCAGTAATAACAGCACTTATACGCCTGGGCATTGAGTCAAACAGAGATTATATGACCTGTACATGTACAGATGTTATGCAGCTTCAACACGATGCCACAGCTCATCAACCGTAGTGACTGCGTATGGTGACGAACTAGTCGCTCGGCTACCATGGACCAGACCGTTGAGATCCAGCACGACGTTCCGTATTACCATCCTGAACCCATCGATTCCATATTCTGCTAACAGACATTGGACACTGGTGTATATCTGTATTTGGTATTTTCTGGGGAAAAAGGGAATTTATATTTCTAAAGTAGTTTTTGTAAAAATAATCTAATTATGTATATAACATATGGTATTTTCTGGAAGAATTTATATCTTTTATAAGGAAATATTTAGAATTCGAAAGCGAAGAACTAAATGTAATTTAATAAATCTGTACTTTAGAAATGCTGTAGAGACAAATCTTTCTGTGAATTTTTTTTTTTTAAATCCCTGACGAAAGTTCCAAATCGATATTTTCACAAATTTTTTAATGCAAAGTATCCCTAATTGCCATATTATAAAATAAATTTGAATAGAAATATTTACTATTATCGGCACGTTTTTTGAAGCCAATTTTCGAAGTTATGGCGCCAATTTTATCTGATCGTCCGTTCTGAATATTCAATATTTTTTGGCGAGTGGAAATATTTTGCGAGGGAAAATTGGCACGATGACAGGGAAGGGTGCCAAATGCCATTTACATTCCAGAGACGGATCCAATGAGGTTCCATTGCTTTTCTATCTGTTTGAGATGTAGGTGAAAAATAGTTAGCATTAGGGCAAGAATGCGCTGGGCGATGGGGCATGCAGGGGTCGCCTTTGTTTTGCTTAGTTCGAAAACACAACGATTTGTCTTGCTGAGTTTGGTTAGGGAGAGTAATGGAGTTTTCTGGGTGTAAGGATTTTTTTTTTAATAAGTAGACGGAAGGAAGTTTTCTTTTATACAACCTTTTTGTTTCTTCTGTTTTATTCTTTGCATAATAGTTATATAGCAAATAAAACTAGCTATATAACAGATGGATTATTTTTTAGATTTAAGGTTTCTTTCAATTCCTACTATTAGGTCACACTCTACCTACATATATCTTGTTCACATTTTCAATCGTTCATAAAATACGCTTTATTCATCCACTCCACTTCAAATGCATTTTTCTTTTGAAGCTTGCAGTGGATCACATTGTATTCAGTACACTGGTTCAAATACATTGTTTTCAAACATTAATGCATTCATTAAATTTAATTAATTCATTTTAGTTTTTATTAGAGTTTTATTGGCTTAATAGTTATTTAGCCAATAAAATTAGCTACATTGATGGATTATTTTTTGGATTTAACTAATCAATTAAATTTAAATTAATTATTGTATTGCTGTGCTTGATTTGGGATTATTTTTTAGATTTAAGGATTTTTTATTTAATACAAAGACGGACGGTAATTTGTTTTCTATACACCTTTTTTTTTTTTTCACTTAATTCTTTGTATAATAGTTATATAGAAAATTAGCTACATAGCTGATGGATTATTTTTTAGATTTAAGGTTTCTTTCAATTTCAACTATTAAGTCACACTCTCCCTATGTATATCTTGTTCAAAATTTCAATCGTTCATAAAATACTTTTTATTCATCCACTCGAGTTCAAATGCATTTTTTTTAACTTGTAGGGGAGGACACTGGATGTTAATTCAAATATAAATTCATTCATTAAATTTAATCAATTCATTTTAGTTTTATTTTAGATTTAAGTTGCATGCATCTACCCACAGGTTTTTTTTTTATATTACTTGTTTAATAAGAAGACGGAAGGAAATTTGTTTTTATACAACCTTTTTTACACTTCTATTCTTTGCGTAATAGTTATATAGCAAATAAAACTAGCTATATAACTGATGCATCAATTAAACATTAAACTAATTATTATATTGAGAGAGTAATGTGTTGGATTATTTTTTTAGATTGAAGAATATTTTTTTAAAACAAAGATGGAAAGTAATTTGTTTTTACACAACATATTTTTTCGCTTATATTCTTGGTAAATTAGTTATATAACGAATAAAACTTATATCAGTTTATAATATACAGGGTGATTATAATTAAAATCCCACTTTCAAAATGCTGTCAAAAAAGAACCACACTTCACAATGAGTTCAAATTTGAACTGAAGATACTTGAAGAAGGGGGGAACGGTAGGGCATCAAAAAAAAGTTCCAAAATATTTCTCATCGACTTTTACCCTCCAAATTGTTATGACTTTGCCGTGGTGGATGGGCTTCCTACTCACAGTGTCACAACTGTCGAATGACTTGGAAGTCATTTTTTCCGTCAGAAAAACCGAAACAATGAAGCATATTGAACACCACAGTGGGTTGAATGTGCTACTCATGCCAAATACGTTGCCATTTCGATTCAAACTATTACTGGCAGTCGAATTCACTTTCATTGTACCATTTGCAACGCCATCTATTAATACACTTTTTTTTTTTTTTGATGTCGTACCGTATCTCCCTTCTTCGAGTATTTTCAGTTCAAATTTGAATTCATTGTGATGAGGGGTAGTTATAATCATCTCGTATATAACTGATTTATTAATTAAAACTTAAACTAATTATTGCATTCTAATAAGAAATTATGAAATGTTAATTGGAATTTTATGAAAAGCTATGATTTTCCTGTTAAAATTTGCAAAGTCTAAAGGAAAAAAATTGTATTTTAATATTATAAAACTAAATAAAAATTTATTTATTTTTAATGTATAATACTCTAACAGTTTTTCATTTTAGCAAGCTCGAAATGTCTTTTGTGCCTCTTAAATTTATTATGGCTTGATGACTTTAATTTTCTTGCATTTTTAGAGAATCCAGTTGTGACATTAACAGTAACTGCATTCTTTAACGTTTATGGTCCGTTCTAGCCAGTCTTTAAATTGTGTTTCAGTAAACCATTCCGCTTTGAAACATTGAGCACTTTATTTACGTTTCTCCGTTGTGTATATCTTGAATTAAAATATAGTCAGACGTTAAGTTAGCGTAGAAATCATTAGCACAATGTAAGACATCACGAAACAGCTAAAACAAGCGAAAGATGCAGCTGCCATAGATCACATCTGAGTTGCAAGGCTATTATTTTTATTTAAAGTAAAATTCAAAAAGACAACAAATGTAGAAAATATAACCGAGGCTTCGTAAAATGTTATGCTCATAAAGTAGTAATATAATAGGAGGGGGTTGCCATTATGAGGGTTGACAATTTGGAGCAACACATACTTCTCACGTGATTTTTACAATCGTCACTGTCCACTGTCAGGGTTGGCGACGGTTATTGAGTAAAAATAAGCGTTTACAGCACAGTGTATGGCTATTTCGAGAAGTGTGTGAAAGGAATTTTATTTATTTTTCAGAAATAAGTTTCAGTTTTATTTGTTACATATAATGAACATAGGGGTGGGGTAATGGGTACAACACTACTATCTTACACAACACAATCTTACCACAACGGTTTTGAACGAACATGAATTGGGAAAGATGTCTGAGGGAGATTTCTTTTTCCTCCCCTCTTCCCCAATCAAGGAAGATCTCAGCCCATAAGGACATATTGCCTTTAACTGCCTTCTTCTTTGTCCAATGAAGGGACATCTCGGCCTATAAGGGGGAGGGTGCAATTTTCTCTCTTTTACTTCTTGCCCAGTGGAAAGACATCTTGGACTATAAAGGGAGATTGCATTTTCCACCCCTCTATATCTTGCCTCGTGAAGGGATATCTCGGACTATAAGCGGCAGGTTCATTTTTTCTCACCTCTTCTTGCCGAGTTGAGGAACAACTCAGCTTATAAGGGGGAGGGTGCAATTTTCTCTCTTTTACTTCTTGTCCAGTGAAAAGACATCTCAGACTATAGGTGGAGGTTGCATTTTCCTCCTCTCTTCTTCTTGCACAGTAGAGGGACATCTCGCACTATAGATGGAGGTTGCATTTTCCTCCTCTCTACATCTTGCCAGGAAAAACATCTTTGAATATGGGGGGAGGTTGCTTTTACCTCCACTCTACTTCTTTGCCCAATGGAGGTACATGGAGGCCTATAGGGGGAGGTTGTATTTTTCTTTACTTGCTTCTAGGCCCGGTGGAGGGATATCTCGACCTATAAGTATATTGTGCGAACAATAAAAGCAGAAGCTTTCATAAGCTCTGAGTCATTTGCGAGTTTCGAATTAAGCACATTGGTTTGAAACCCTAGCATACTAACCACCAGGTTATTTTTGCCAATTCATAATAATTATTAGTCATTTGTAGTATATGACAAAAAAACAAACAAGTTTGTAAACACAAAAATGAATCCCAATTTTCAATCTGTTCAATCAAGATGTTCCTATTTTTTCGTTTTTATAATTATTTTATTAACAAATTTATATTTATTTACAAAATATTTCTCGGCATTAAAAAAACTTGGTATTTAAAACAATGCTCTCGAAATGATTTATATCTGTTGCTATTCTTACGGAGGGAAATTTAGTAATTAAAAATTGCATCTAGTGAAATAAATTTAATTTATTGGTAAATGAATTAAATTTACTTCGTTGGATATCGTTTTGCAATAGGATTGTTTCAAGCTATACTACTTCTCTTATTTTTGATAATTCATTAAATGAATAGCTGAAATGAATGATTCGCAATTTATATTTAAGCTAATTGAATTTTTTTATTTAAACTTATTGAGTTTTTTTATTTAAACTTATTGAATTTACAGTGTTACATTATTATAAATGTCAAAGTTACATGCTTGTACTTTATGCTATATAATCATAAGCTAAAATTTGTACGAATTTATGGTAAAAAAAATCTTTGATCATATAAAGGAATATATTAATTTCGAGGATTATTTTAATTTAGGCATCATATTATTTTTTTATATGTATGAATTATATCAATTTGTAATATAAGATTTACTATAATTTAAGTGTTTTACATGTATAAACTCTGTTTTAAATTTATTCCAAGTCATAATATGTATAAATCTACACAAATTGTTTTTCAAAACTTATTTGTATTTAAGCGACCTGGTGGCCAAATGGAATATAATGCGAACTGCGACTCTTGGTATCCCAGGCTTCAGGTTCGAATTCTGGCGGTGGCATGGATGTTTGTGAGTGGTTCGGAATCCAAGTTAAATTTTATGTCCCGGTCTGTTTAGTCCTCATATGCACACGATGACCATAGAGCGACAAACCAAATCAAACTATTTGCATTTAAAGGCGTTATTTATTCACGAACTTATGATATCAGTTTTATTCAAATAATGGATTGTACGAATATATATTTTGTAGCATTTTTTCTTCATCTTCTTCATTTCTGTTGAGTATTTCTCGGCTCAATAATTCTAAGTATGCATGAAATTATAACAAAATTTCACTACTTTTCAGATTATTTTATTTAAATAGTTAAAACGCTAGGATATATTTACAAAATAACATTATCTTATTCTTTCTTATACTCTTTCTTAAATCTTTAATAAAATAAAATAAAATAAAAAATTGGAAAATTTCATTCAAATGCAAAAAAAAAAAAAAGAAAAAAAAAGAAAAAAAAAAAAAAAAAAAAAAAAAAAAAAAGAAGCGAAATAATTCTTTTTATCCCTTTGTCTTTCTAACACCTTTTCCTTCCCTCCCCCATTACTTGGGTTTAGACCCGCCCACTCCACACGTCACTCGCTACGTCATGATCCTTTTCATCGGACCATCATCGCCAATTCAGCACAAAAAAAAAAAAAAAAAAAAAAAAAAAAAAACCCGTCACACAAAAATCCGCTTCTATTGATCCGCTTTAAGCTAGAAATAATGACAATGGAAAAGAAAAGATTTTTTTTTCTTTTAACTTTGGGCTTCTTTTCTTATTCACTTTTCATACAGTCATTTTTTTTCTAATTTTTTCTTTTTTTTTTTCTTATGTGAAGAAGTCGAATACATCGTATCAGATTTGAAGCCAAAGAAAAGGAGAAGCAAATGACATTTACCATGATTAATTGCTAGAAATTTTTAAAAAAATGAACATGCAGTATAAACTTTTTTTTTCCCGCTGTGATCCTTTTACTGCCGTAAAATGGAGAATTTTTTTTTTCTGGTTATACTTTTTTGAATAATCGTCTTTATAACTAAATCAGGTCGAAATTTAGAATATATTGTGGAGATGATGTTTGTTTAAAAGTTTAAAGGTTCAATATATTTCGATAAAGTAATTATAATCAATCTTCTTCAATGGTGCAACAGCTGGTAGGCCCTAGGCCGTTTGCCTACTGGAAGATTACGAAACAGTAGATGCTTTCTTTTTACAGGGTAGAGTTGTCTGCCCTACGCCCAAAAGTCGTATTAGACTGGAACCTACGGTTTATTGTATATTGACCACTACAAAACACACTACTACACCACTACAAAATTTCATGGGACAGCCAAGACTCGAACCCGAAGTTTGTGACACCAAACGTTAGTCACTTGGCCATCAGCTCATCAATCTAATCATGATTATCATTAGCGCAACAGCCTCACGGAGGGCCAACGCCGTCTGCCAACTTGTAGATTTCGAGACGAGAGAGGTATCCTTATTACGGGGTAGGGTTAAAGTGTATTCCGAACCACTACAGACAATGATCATTCTACTGATAATAATTACAATGAAAAAAATAGTTTATATATATATATATATATATTAGGGTGCTTAAGAAAACAAATTTTTACCATATAAGTCTCTAGCTATCATACGTATGTCAGAAACTGAATGAAATTTTTGGTTAACATATTTTGAGATATGCGCACAAGAATCATATGAACAACAACAGTTATGGAGATGCGGCACAATTTCAAAAATTTCAAATTTCAACACCGACATTTATTTATTTTTTATCAATGAAATCTCCATATTGAAAAAAAAACATAAATAGCATTGTGTACGTACCTGTAGCACGAAATTCTTCGGTGCTAGGCTAAGAATAATGTGTTTCACAAATTTTCCACGCGACCTTCTTCACACAGGAGGACACTTTGCTTGCGGCAGATGGTGGATACATTGAAACACGTACCATGGCAAGAGCAACTTGACATATGATAGCATCTTTCGAATCACATAAAGTTTGCGGAATAAAAGTATTTACTTCAGATTTTAGGTATCCCACAGTCAAAAATCCATTGAGATGAAATTGGGAGATCTTAGTGGCCACGAAAACGTAAAATGGCGGAAGAAATTTCTGTCACCAAACTTTTATGTTAAGAAACGCCTGACAGGAGACTTCACAAATGAGGAATCATCGTCTTGCATTTACATGACGTCAGATAGAACATTTCGCAGTATGGAATGGTATGATAACTTGGTACTCATATATCGAGTAAGTTTTTTATAATTATCCTACATATATATATATATATGAGACAAAGCAATCTTCGAGGAGTTATAATTAATTTCTTGTGTATTTTACTGATTTCCTGGACATCAATAGAGAGTTTTTGCATACCTTACGTTAGTTACTGTAGGACGTCCGTTAGCTTTTTCTCCCTAGCGCGCATGCTCATAGGAAATGAGCATGCGCGCTAGGGAGAAAAAGCTAACGGACGTCCTACGGTAACTAACGTACGGTATGCAAAAACTCTCTAATATCAACAACGTGTTGCAGATTTTGTAGAACTTGTGTTCTTTTTTGATCTGCTGATGCAGTTCTAGCCTTTTCTACATTTTGATATTTGTATTATGATGACGAATTATTTACAGTTTAATGAAAGTTTATGATTTTTGTGTTTCAGAGAAATGATTTTCAGTTTAATGATGAAGGATTTTCACTTTCGTCGCTTAAGACATTTCCTGATATTGAACAACCTATTTTTTTTAGAGAGGTGTGAATATGGGGCACTTGAGGGTTTTTGTACAGTGAATACTATTATGATTTTATTATGAAATTGTTATTGCTTTTGTTGTATAAAATGATAGTTTTTCTAGTTTATTCCTTGTAAATTCTCCTTTGATTTTTGTGTTATAAACTAATTAATTAAATTTAAAAACTAATTAATTAAATTTAATGAGTGAATTAATATTTGAAAAAATTGTATTAACATCTAGTGTCATCTACAAGTTCAAAAAAATGTATTTGAACTGGAGTGAATGAATAAAAAGTATTTTATGAACGATTGAAATTTTGAACAAGATATATATAGGGAGAGTGTGAACTAATAGTAGGAATTGAATTATTAAATAATAAAACAGTTTTTGAAATCCATCATACTTAAAAAGACAATTTTCAACTATTCCAAAAAATTCATTTTAACATGAATATACTAGTACCTGTCGAACCAAACGAGTTCTACTAAATGGAATTCTACAAACCCCTCCCAATAAAACTTAATTTGAACTATTAAAATCTGAAATAGGAGGTACATAAATTCCAAAAACCTGCAAGTATTTTCCTAAAAAAAAAAGAAAACTATTAAATTAAAAACAAAAAGCAGAACAGAAGAAGCAAATGTTCGAATTTCCAGTGTCTATAAGATGAATTTTTAAGAGTCCACGTAAACTTCTCGTTTTAACGATCTCATTCATTCGCGTAACACAGGAGACGCATTAAGTCCTCCAAGTGGGGAGCCCTCGAAGTTCGCGTTGCCACTTCAAAGAAGAAAACTTTCGTTTTATGTATTCACCTCTCGAGATGGGTTGAGTTGTATTACTCACACTTGGATGAGTCGGCTGCATTCGTATTAAAAATCATTGAGGGGGACATAAGCGCTGTGAATTGGCTTTAAAGCTGCGCTTTCACTGGTTTACGGTATTGAGAGCTGTAATTTCTCTAAAAGGATTTGGATATTTGTATGGTAAATGATGGCTTTTAGAGCACGGAGACCTGTGTCGGTGCAAATTGGGTTAAATTCTAGATTAGCATATATTTGCGAATACTTCTGCTACTGCTTTAAATCAGAAGGAAAAATGCTTATTTAAAATGTCTGTTTGCATATTTGATACTGTGTCGTAATATCTTCAGTTATGATAATAATAATTTGGGTTTTTTTGTTGTTGGTTAATTTTAAGATTTCATAGTTCATGGTATTTTGTAATTTTTTTTAAAGTATTAGTGTTAGTATCCTGTTAGTTTTTCTGTAATAATAACACTTGAATCATGAAGTCTACAGTGTCAGGATTATGATTGATTTAAATGCAGTATTAGCATTTAAACGGCAATATTTCTGGCAGAAATGGGTAGTCAGATTCGGCAGTCGAGCATTTTTAAAGCTTTCGTGAGTCGGAATCAAGAGTCGAGAATTTATAGTAAAATGAAATGTTTTTATTTCAAATAGCACGGCAATGTAAAAATGGGAAAAATACAGAATAAACAAGTAATATAAAAGAAAAAAAAATTTAAGTCAATTCCTACTTTTTTTTCACTCGATTACAGAAAGTCTTTTATGAATAATTTTCATTCATATTTTTAAGTTTATCTGGCGCCATCTATTGATAGCTATATGCAACTTAAATCTAAAAAAAACTAAAATGAATGAATTAAATTTAATGAATGAATTAATGTTTGAAAGAACTGTATTAACATCCAGTGTCATCCACTACAACTTCCAAAAAAATTTATTTGAACTTAAGTGGATGAATAAAAAGTATTTTATGAACGATTTAACATTTGAACAAGATATATATAAGGAGAGTGTGATCTAATAGAAGGAATTGAAAAAAGAAAAGGAAAAAGCACACAAAGGCGTTCAAAAAAGTTGACCGAAGTCATTGCCTTAAGAGTTCTTTAGTTTGCCAGTATCTCGCCGTCTCGGTTTCTCCATAAAGTGCTAAGCAACGATGGACAGTTTTCGGCATGATCGTTCTGTAAAATGAAATGTTAAGGAAGCAATTCTGTTGTATTATTCAATAATACAACTAGAAGCAAAGACATTAACTGTTTTAGCTGCAAACCCAGTAAGTGTTGTCTGTAATCTGAGGATTCCTGTTAAAATTAAATGATAAGGAGGTTATTAAGTTGCATTCTAAAATCTTACAACCACTACTAAAGACATTGACTTATTTACCAACAAACCAAGTAATTGCTGTCTGAATGCTGGGGATCCATGTTATTAAATGATAAGGACATCATTCAGTTTTATCCTTCAATAATACATCCACTAGCAAAGACATTGACTTCTTTAGCAGAAAACCAAGTAACTACTATCTGAACGCTGAATATTCATGTTAAAATTAAATGATAATTATTCAGTTATTGTTGTATTCTAAAATCAGTTGTATTCTAAAATCATACAGCCACTACCAAAGACATTGACTGTTTTAGCAGCAAACCCACCAAGTGTTATCTGAAAGCTCAGGATTCCTGTTAAAATGAAATGATAAGGAGGTTATTCAGTTGTATTCTAAAGTCATACGACTGTCGAAAATGCTGTCTATCTAAAACTTTTTGAATTATTTATCACGTGAACTTTTTACCACTCAAAGTAACTATAACCGTTTTACGGTGTAAGAATTTTTCTCCCTGGATTTTAGGATTCCCTTATTGGTAGTCATCCGTAGTAGACGCGGGTTTTTTTTGTGACTGTATTTCTATTATTTGTGTGTCATATTATTGTAATATGTAAATAAAAATATTAAAGACATTTTTGAATTAACTGACAATGTCCTGTCCCTTTGTATATCTCATTTTTGCGGTCCAGTCTACTGGAAAGGTAAGAGAAATTCTATAAGAAAGTTTTCTAGTTTGGCGGATTGCTTTGGTGAGGTAAAAACGACCACTACCAAATAATTATTAGAGAGTTTTCGCATACCGTACGTTAGTTACCGTAGGACGTCCGTTAGCTTTTTCTACCTAGCGCGCATGCTCAGTTTCCTATGAGCATGCGCGCTAGGGAGTTACTACTACGGTAACTAACGTACGGTAGTACGCTACGGTAACTAACGTACGGTAACTCCCTAGCGCGCATGAGGCACAAAGCTGAGGATTCATATTAAAATTAAATGATAAGGAGGTTATTCAGTTGTATTCTTAAATCATATAACCACTAGCAAAGGCATTGACTGTTTTAGCAGCAAACAAAGTGCTACCTGAATGTTGAGACTTATCAAAAGCTGTCTTGGATCCACAATGAAAGAAGATCTTGAAGGAGCTATTCTGCTATTAAGATTTAAGGTATTATTGTGATTCGAAAGCACAATTTTATTTTGCTTCCTTTAAACTATTCTGTATTACTTTGATACCTGTTCATTTCATACTGTTATTTATTATTATTTTTTTGGATATATATTTTATATAAGCAGGGGCCTGAATGGCCGAGTGGCTAGCGCACTGGCGCCCGGTACCACAGGTTTCGGGTTCGAGTCCCGACGGTGCCATGGATGTTTGTGGTGGTTCGGAATCCACTTTAAACCGTAGGTCCCGGTCTAATAGGATCGTAGAGCGTAGCGGGGGCATTGTTACTCCGCGGCTTATGTTCAAGTTACACGCGCCCCCTGGGTAATGCAAAGTGAGTAACGTCTGTGCAGCGTTTGCCTTAAGGCATCTAAGACGTCCATGTCTGTTTGCCAGCTGCATTGGAAAAAAAAATATTTTATATAAGCAACTTTAAAGCACAAGGACAACTTTTAAGTGAGTGCAAATAATATAATTTTTTACAGATATTTTGTTAGTGCAACATTTTTTTACATATATATTTAAATAAAGCTTAAAAATTTGGCGATTAAAGCGCGTGGACAAAAGCGCGCGGCGATTCAAGTTGAATATCTTCAATCGACTCAAAACGGAGTCCCCGAAGTGGTCTTTTGAGTTTAGGGAACAGCCAGAAGTCGTACGATGTATGGTGATTGTGGAACGATATGGGTTTCATTTTTAGCGAAAAAGTCACGAACAATCAATGCAATGACGGTACCCATAGAGATCTGACGCGTATGAGGTCCAAAATGGAATGGACCGATCGTTTTGAAATTCCAACATCGTCAGCAAAGTCTCTAATTGTAAATCGACGGTTTGCAAACACCCAATCTTTAATTTTTTGGACTTGAGCTCCGTCGGTTGAGGTGGACGGTCGACCAGAGGGCTCTTCGTCTTCAACGCGTTCTCTGCCTTCTTTGAACTGTTTATAGCACTTGTAAACATTTCTTTCCGATATAGGAATGCTCACCGAATGCCTTCTGAAACATTCTATACGTTTCCGCAAACAAAACTGAAAGCAAGCCCTTTGCTCAATTCATTCAGACATTCCAAAAATCACCGGAATCACTTTTAGCGTCTCACAAAGCCAAGCGTAACTCAAACACTAATGAATATTTTCACGTGAAATTTCACACAGATGTCAAGGACAGTGGCAGCAACCTAAAAACAAAACAAAAACTGAAATTCCATAAGCCCCGGAAATTTTAAATTGAAAATCGGTCTTAAGTAATATATATGTATATGAGGAAAATTACTGTTGTGAGATATGCGGTACAATATAAGAATACTCTTTGAGGAAAACGCTGGAAATCTTCATTTGCATTGAGTGAATCAAAGAACAAGTGGAAAATATATGCGGACTATGCGCAGTTGCAGGCTGTACGAGATCTTTTATTTTTTCGAATCGTAAATAACGCTGTGAGATAAATGGTACAAAACAAGAATAGGCATGAGGGGTATACGATACAAAATAACATATTGCTTGTAAAATATAAGTTACAAACGTACAAAAGTGTTTCTTTAAAACATGTTCAACTTATACCACGCACATAAAAGCCAAACTTGATTGACATAGGGTACAATAGAGAATGATTGTGAATCACTTGCGGATTGAACGAGAACTTTTATTTTTTCGAGCCGAAAATAACGCTGTGAGATAAATGGTGCAAGACAAGATTACGCATGAGAGATATAGGGTACAAAATAAGATACCGCCTCTAAAATAACTGCCTAAAAGTTAGTTTTTCTAATTTCTAATAGTTTTTTTTTAAAATTAATTTTCTAAAATATAATGCTAAAAATTAGTTTTCTAAAATATAATGCTAAAAATTAGTTTTCTAAAATATAATGCTAAAAATTAGTTTTTCTATTCTAGTTAATTAATAATTGTCAGCTGGCAATACAGAGACAGTTTTATTTTATGCCATAAGCAAGGACTGCACCGCTGTTACTCACTTGGCACTTCACAAGGGGCACGTGTAGCTTGAAGATAAGCTACGGGCGCGAGTAACACTATCTCCATAATCCTATTAGACCGGGACCTATGGTTTAAAGAGGATTCCAAATCACTATAAGCATCGATAGGACTCGAATATGAAACCTGTAGTATCGCGCGCCAGAGCCTTAGCCACTCGGCCATCAAGCCCTACTGTCCAAACATACGAAAGTGTTTCTTAACAGAACATTTATCTTATACCATGTGTATAAAAGCAAAACTTTATTGCTATAGGGTACATTAGAGAAAGACTGGGAATCACTTGCGGATTGTACGAAAGCTTTATGTTTTCGGCGTTGAGGAATATAGGCGAGAAATTGCTGTAGTCTGTTTTCGCCACAAAATAAGGTTCAAACTGGGGCCGGTTGAATCTGATCCTGTTTTCAATCAACACAGATAATGGGCCACTCATTTGCAAATTGCCCGGGCAAGAATTAATACGGCCACCACCACAAGTGGCTCGTAACCTAATGGGGAAATTGTCTCCCCCCAATTAATAATACAAGCGTCGTAAAATGCCTTCGGTTACTCCATTATCGGACAAAATGAATCGGAACAGAAGACAGTGGAAGGTTTGCTCTGGATGCACACACAATGGAGCCCGAAATTGATTCGGAAGGGGGAGGGAGGGGGGGTGCCAGCAATATTTTAAGTAACCAGAGGATGGGGTGTTGCCACATTCCGATCTCATTAATCTCCCGTTAATTAACGTTCGTCTTTCGGAAACTTTTCTAATCGAGTTCATTATGCAAATTAAGCAGTCATCTACAGACTAATTAATGATAACTGGCCAGAAAACCCTTATCCGTGCTGCATAGGTGGAGTATCGCAGCAGACGATTTGAGAAGGAATCTTTTGGCGAAGGAGAGGGGGGTGGAAAGATATTTTGACACTTTTCGGGAAGGGCTTTTGTTGCGTTCAACAGACTTCCATCGGCTTCGTTCGCGCTGTCGGTAGAATAAACTCAATTTCGGGGGTGGGGGGAGGAGAAGGGGGTTGAGGGGGGGGGGGGAGTTTGGGAAGTGACGAAGACGGACGTGATCGGCATCTTGGGGGGTGCTTTAAATTTGTTTCCTTGTTCGACAAAATAGTTTAGAGATTTGGGGTGGCCCACGAGACTTCTTTAAAAAAAAAAGAAGAATGCTGTAAGATATTCGATTGCATTGAAAACGAAATTTCAGGTAAAAGTACCGACTTTTTTAATTACTTAAAATAAAAAAAAAAATATTTAAAAATGAGTATAAAATAATGAATATAATAATTTCATATTAAGTTAATAAATATAAGCAATAATATAATTAAATTTATCAAGATAATAATCGCTCTGGCACTCGGTGCCACAGGTTTCGGGTTCGAGTCCCGGCGGTGCCATGGATGTTTGCAGAGATTTGGGGTGTCCTATGGGACTTCTTTTCAAAAAAAGAATGTTGTAAATTTTTCGACTACATTGAAAAACGAAATTTCAATTAAAAATACCTATTTTTTTTTTTAATTACGTTAAAATAATAAATATATAAATATGAGCATAAAATAATGAATATAATAATTTCATATTAAGTAAATAAGAATAAACAATAATATAATTAAATTTATTAAAATAATAATCGCTCTTGTTAGTGGTTATAGGTTTCGTGTTCTAGTCCCGACGGTGCCATGGATGTTTGTAACAGTTCAAAATTCACTTTAAAACCATAGATCCCTGTCTAATGGGATCGTAGGCAGTTGTGAAGGTAGTATTTCTATCGTCTGTAGGTAGTATTTCTATCGTCTGTAGGTAGTGTTTCTATACCTTCAAGCTACACGTGCCAATGGGTAGTTATGAATGAGTAGCAGCGGTGCAGTCCTTGCTCAAGGTATAAAGATTAACTGTCTATGTATTGCCAGCTGCATTAGAGAAACAATATAACTTATTTGTTTTATATTTCTTGCAAGTAAACACATAGTAGGGCCTGATGGCTGAGTGACTATCTCTCGGTTCCACAGCTTTTGAGTCCCGGCGATGCCTTGGATGCCTGTAGTGGTTTGAAATCCCCTTTAAACCGTAGGTCCCGGTCTAGAATGACTGCATAGGGCTAGTAACTCTAGTCCTTAAAAAGGAAACATCTCCTGTCACGAAATCTTCCAGTATGTAGAGCCTTGGCCCACCATGAGGTTATTGTGCCACTGAAGAAGATAAGAATCAATAAAACTGGCCGGATTATGTTGATAGTTAGCACATTGGATTTTCAGGTCAAGATAGCTTGGATCAAAACTTGATTACCTACCTCACTGCATGCAATAATGTTGTCCACTTACTGAACAGTGGCATCAAATTTCAAAATTTTCCAAACGTTTAAGGATTTAGTTTGATTGGCCCTCATAACAAAGGCAGCGTTTTAATAAGTATTCAGTTAAAACTTGCAGAATCTCAATTCTTATGCTTTCCCAACAAATTTGACCACCATTATTAAAAGAACATACGAATAGTGGTTTATGAAAACAGGGGTTTAACTATATCAATAGTTTATCTGTTTTGGTAAACCTATAAAAATCAAAACTGGAGATCAGATCAAAATATTTCCGAAACTTGAGTCGAATTTTTGATATCGACTCCTGAATCCCGATTCTTTACAATAATTTTATGAATATCGATCTTTACTAATGAATATAAAAAATCCCAAAAATCAAAAGCGACATCCAGTAGTGCACTCTTGAGCCCTAATTAAAAAAAATAAGTTGTTGATTATCCATTTAAAGAGAAGATTTAAAAGGGAGAAAACGATATTTTATGTGAACATACTTTATTGGATGAATGCACATGGGAGCATACCAATGTTTCATGACCCAAGAAATGTATGAAGCAATTAATCAAAATACTACAAGAACAAGACTTCTGCTTCTTTGTTTGGCGTTTTTCCCCCCTTGCAGTACCCTCATAAGCAAACAAAATGGCCGATACTGCTTTGGCGATTCCATTTGGCGGCGAAAGGAGACTTGGCGAAACCTGAACCCTAAAATGCAGAATCCCCACAAAAACTATCCTATTCAATAGCAACAGGAATATAACAAAATTGAATAACTCTTGAACTCCATAAAGAAGCAGTGGTTCAAATACTACATGAAGTACTACCCAATTCTGACGGAGAAGTTTGTTTATTGATGGTTCAATTAACTTTCATCAACATAAACTAATCCTTAAACACTATATTGAGGATATTGAAACAATAATCTATTTATATTTTGGAAGCCAAGCAATTCAAAATGAAGGACAGAGCACGTGACTTGATGTTGGTCAATCGTTATGAATAGCAACACATATTTCATGCTAGTTTTGAAATAGCACATGAATAAAATAACTCGAAAATCAACGTTTATTTTAAATAAAAGTTTCTCGTGTTGCAATAGGAGATGAGTCTGTTTTACATAATAACTTACGCTCTTACTTATTTTTTATTTTATAGTTTCACTTTTTTGGTGACGGCTCGGACCTTTAACCAGAACAACATCATTTCAATACCGTTATTTCTATTTATAAATAATAATATTCAAAATTATTTAATTAATTGTTTAGAAATAGTATTTCCAAAAAAATAATAGTAAAAACATGTTGTTTTATGATTTTTTTAAGCATGTTGTTTTATATAGTATTATAATAAACATGTTGTTTTTAAACAACATGAAAACATGCTTTATATTTGTTTTTTTGTAAAAACTTGTTGTTTTATAATGTAAACATGTTGAAAAATGTTGTTTTATAAATATTATATGTTATTTATATTATATATTGCTGTTAATTGTTTTATAAAGCATGTTGTTCATTGAGATTATTTACAATTAAAAGTAAATTCTAATTAATTTACAGTTAAAGGGTTCAAAAGCATTTAATTTTATCATTGTTAGAAATTTCCCTCCATTTTCCTTTTCGACTTTTACGAAAAAAACAAATAAAATTCCTTATTCTCTTTAAATGTGTGAAAATTAATATTCTTATACAGTGAAATGTAAGAGAATCATTATTATAGATGTCAAATATTTAATTGTTTGATGGATATTTAGCTCTTAATAAGCACTATCGAAAAGCCTCGCTTCCCTCAAAACACTTAATTACAGGTCTCTAAATAAACATTAGGTTTCCTTATTTTCTGCTTAACGTCCAAATTAATTTCGTTTAACATTGAAAAATAAATTTATGAATTTATTGTATTAAAGGAGCAATTTCTCTTTATACTATGCACTGTTTTTGAGTTGGTTGGTATAGTTTGGATTGAATAAGGAATTATTGTAAATTAAGATGGTTTTTAAGACCATTTAAAGTGATCATGTTTTGTCTAATATTTATTAATTAAAAATTTCAAACTTTTCCTTTTATGCTCAATAGTCATCTTTTAACACGATATTATAAAGAATTAGTAAAATAAATTCAAGGACTTTTATTAAACTCGTATATCTATAACTTTAAAGGTTATTTGCGCGTTATTTGTACTGGTTTAAAAGACATTCTTGTAATCTGTATTTGTTTACAAAAAATATATTTCTTATAAATGTGACGATACTTAATAGGTACCGAATTATACTGAATTATTATGGAATGGTAGCAAAAGATAACTGTATATTTTAATCATACAAACGCTATATTTGTATTACATTAAATTTTATTTGTTCTTATAATAGAATAGTCTTAATAGCTTCTTTCGTGCTTAATCCAAGAGAGTTTTTTATAAGCCTCAATGCTGAGAAAACTCTATCAACACTTACTTGCTTTTAAAGCAATAACTATATTTGATACTGAGTAAAGGAGTAGAACTGGATTACTTTTTTAACGTTTAGTTTTAACATGAATTTTTAGAATTTTGATAAAATAAAATTATTTTTATAAAAGAGGTGGAACCGACTCCTCATTACGGACTCACCATCTCTGATGACAAGAGCACGCCTTCTTTTATTAAGAAGTCATTTTTAAATGCACGGTTCTATTGACATTTGAACCAAATTGGAGTAGTTTATACTAAAACGAAACGATGCATTGCATTTATTTTTCTGATACTGTTTCCGCTTTCGATAGTTTAGGTGAAACTCATTAATCTCATGGCAGCAATTTTCACAATAATATTAATCACTAAAAGGGCTTTTTTATTCATTTAAAGCAACTACACACCCATTCTTAACTCGTGTATGAAATATGTAGCTGATAGTGGTAATGTCTGCAGATTGCATTTAATAGGAGCTAGACTTGAATCCATTGGCGGCGTCCGTTGCACTTATTGCATTCAAAAGCAAGGAAACATAATGGTTATTGGTACAACGCGTATTTCAAACATTTTGTATTTTTAAATTTCTGTTGCTGTTGTTTCTTATCCCACTTGATCGACAGCAGCGTCTAAACTAAGTTCATGAGCATGTGTGTTTTCATGGGAAGAAAGAAAAGGGCGCTGCTGTTGTGATGGTTTGGTTTGTCTATGGTCATTTTGTGAAAATTTTGGGCTAATTAGACCAGGACCTACAGTTTAACGTGGATTCCGAACCACTCATGAACATCCATGCCACCGCCAGGATTCGAAACTGAAGCCTGTGCTGTTGTGATGGAGCACCCGTAGGTAGAAGTCTGACTTTGCTCCATGACGCTGGAGAAGAAAGGTAGTGCCTTCCGGGAGGATTTTTAGGTAGAACTACCCCGCATTTTCGTATTCATTTACATTTCTAACGTTTCTTAGTGCAGCTCTGATACGTTAATGTTTCCGGCAATGGTTGTTTATAAATAAGTTTCTAAAAAAAACACAGGGCTTAAGATCGGGGGATTTCGGTATTAATTATATGAAATCATCATCACCAGCATATCTAATCCAGCGTTGTGGAAGCTCTTTATGTAAATAAATACTAAAATCCAATGATGTAGTAGCGTCCAATCCCAAATGATATGGAGTTCCAGAATGTGTTAAGACAAAATTTACACCGTCAGTCATCATGCAGTTTTGGATATAACCATATTTGCAACATATCCAGATAAATACTACTTGTTGCCCTTTTTTCGGTAAAAAAAATGGACCATACAATTTTCTGTGCGGGATACTATAGCATATCACTTTTGATAAAAAAAAAGCATTTTCTACTTTTTTCAAAATGGTTTTGTCATTGATGATTTCTAAACAAGATCTTTAATGTAATTCTATGGCGGAAGATAAGGAGATCTTGGTGGTCATGTGAATAAGAGTCAATCATTGTTATCAGTGCGTCAAATTCATGATATATGGATGCAGTAAATTATTAGCTCGGAAAGGACATTGTTTAAACTCGTATAGGAGAACAAGCTGAATTCCTATAACCGCCCACAGACATGCTATTTCAAGAATCCTCACAACCAAACATCAAAATAGACCTGCAATTTTCTGTGCGACGTGGAACAAAAAACATTCACTTTTGATGAGAAAAACATTTTTTTACTTTTTTTCAAAATGTTTTTGGCATTGGTGATTTCTAAACAAGATCTTTAACGTAATCTCACGGCGGAAGATAAGGAGATTTTGGTGGCCATGTGAATAAGAGTCAATCTTTTTCACCAGATCATCAAATTAATGTTACATGGGTGCAGTAAATCATTAGCTCGGAAAGACCTCTGTTTAAACTTTTATGGGAGGAGAACAAACTGTAGTCCTATAGCTGCAAGACATAAGATTTGTTAGGATAAGATTCTTAAGTCCCATGGACATTGGTGAAGATGAAAAGGAGAGAGGCACAACGTTCCTGAGCGAAACGTATTACTCAACTAAGAAACGACACATGAAGAAGAACGAAATATTACATAAAGGATCTAAATACGGTTACAGTCTGAACAGACATAAGATTTCAAGATTCCTCCCAATCAAACATCACATTGTGTAAAATGCAGTTTTGTCTAAGATCATTCTTATGTAGTATACCTTTTCAAAAGATGATTGCCGTATTAGTGTAATTTAGCAATTTCCTTATGGTATATCCTTGCAAAGATCAAATCCTTAAATATACTACATGTCTATTGTTCTATTCTCTTCAGAGACCTCAAATTAAAGTATTCCAAAGCAGCAAAATATGCAAAAAAATTGTTTTTCACTTTGGAAAATCTTAATAAAAATAAATTTAATGATTTAAAGCTCCTGTCACGGGTAGCTTATTTTTAGAGTTTGCCCATGAACAATAGGTATTTAATTGATTTTCTGTAACCAAATTAACTAATTAGCCGCTTGAAAAGATAAAAGCATCTTTTTTTTTGGTGGGTAAGGGCGCTAATTGATGTTAGCGTGCATTTAATTAATGATAAGCGAGATCCCCTTGTAGACAAAACGTTATTAATCAGTTGACAACTTTTCTCAGTACCACAGTCTACTGTCAAAACAGCTGAAAGTAATAATTTTTGGAGTTAAAATTTCCATTAAGTCCGAAGTTATTAAATGTGAGATGAAATTTAATTAAATAATTTACGCTTCATAAAGTCTGCACAGGAGAACTTGATACTAAGTTTATATATTGTGGGAGGGAAAGTAAATCTTTATGCCATAAAATATGCTTCCGAATTTAAGCGTACTAAATAATTCATTAAACAATATCATAAAATTCAAGATGATTCATAAAATGATAAAATTCATAAAGTATTTTAAGAACCCATATCTTAATATAGTAAACGATTATATCATTTAATAAGAATCGAGGGCCTGAATGGCCAAGTGCCTAGCGCTCTGGCTCTCGGTGCCCCAGGTTGCGGTGCCATAGATATTTGTAGTGGTTCTTTAAACCGTAGGTCCCTGTCTAATATGACTTTAGAGCATTGAACGTTTGGTTGACATCCCTACCCCGTAAAAAAAACATCTCATGTTTTGGAACCTGGCAGTAGGCTGTTGCGCCATTGAAGAAGTCGTAGGAGGATCGTAGAGTGTTGTCTTGAAGTTTAGACAGTCTTTAGCCCTCATGGTTTCTCGTTAAAGTGAAGCTGCATATTACCCTTAGCCATGGACCAGTCGCCTGTGACGGGGTCTTTTGGACCTGGTGCTGGTCTTCCTGCATCAGGGGGATTAGTAAGAACAATAATCAGAATCGATTTTATAGAAATTCGAAATTTTAATTTAGTTGTGTAAGATAAATATTGCATACATACCATAAATCTAAAAAGAATCTTTATATTAATGTATAATTTTTTAAAATTTATTTAACATCTAAGGTGATCGACAGTAGTTTGATTTGTGTTTGCATTTAAAGTCTTAAACTGATTAAATCAGTTCGATCAACTATTGTGTAAAAAATTTATTAGCTGCCAAAACAAACGCCATAACAGGGATACAAAGGTATTTTCGGTAAAGATATTTACAATAAAAAAAATTAATTTTTAATAATTGAAACCTTAAATTAAATTATATTAAGAGGAATGACAATTTGAAAAAAAAATTTCTCAATAACCATTAAACTTTTTTTTAGCTTATGTCTGACTAGCAACCCTAGCAATAATCGATTCGCCCGTTTCCGCCTTTAAACCGGATGTTTACCTTTTCACATGATCAGTGGTCCAACTATAGTCATCAACATTTTTGTGATTTAAACTAATCATATTAACAAATTCATAACCTAATTAAACTGTTATATATAGCAAATGTTAATAATAATAATAAAGTATTGTAAAAACAAATCAGGGGATTTACATATTAATATTCAGTAAAAGACAAATATTTGTATGCAGCCAAGAAAATATTTCAAAATATTAATAACAGATGGCACTGCTGTAGAGAAAACAAAGATATATGATGTGAAGTTGAAATCTGATGGATCAATGCTGCGCCCACGGCATTTCATTGTTGAGTGAGTTAATACTAGTAGCGCCAACTTACGAACATTTCAGCGCACCTTTTATCAATGGAAATGATTAATATCTCTTGTGGAAGGAAGTTTCTTTATGGGTATGTGTTTTCAAGAATCCTTACAACAACACATCACACGGTTTTAGTTCTGATAATCTCACTGGCCATTCTTGTGTACCATTGACCATTCTATAGGTTTTAATTCTGGCAAACCATTCTTGTATACTATGTCACTTTGATATACGACCAATATTAAAGGTTTTTTTGTGTGTGTGTACAAAAGAGCTACAACAAATGAGATGATATGAACCAATTCTTACCTTCATAAAATGCGTTCTTTTGCAATCATAATGCTTACAAGTACTACTACACCACATCATATCATATCACGCCACATCATTGTGCCTAGAGCTGAGTTGCCCCTTTACAGTTTGAGAATGACGTGGGTAAGAAGTCTGATTGGGCTCCGTGACGCTCTTATTGTCATATGAAATCGGTTCCTACGGCTTAAAGTGGATTCCGAACCACTACAAACATCCATGGCACCACCATGATTCGAGCCCGAAACCTGTGGTACCAAGCAGCCAGAGAGCTAGCCACTCGGCCATCAGGCCCCCAATCATAAGTCATAAAGAACTGCTGTGGTTTGGAGACATTACACATGTGTTTTAGGGTTGTTTTTGTTGTTAAAAAATTTCCTGTAATAATTTTTATTTGCCAAGAAAAATTCGTGTTCTACTTTTTGAATTTTTTATTGCTGCAAAAAAAGGCCGGAACACTTGGTAGATTGGTTGGTGAATTTATAAATAAGAGAAGTCCAGTTCGAAACCTGAGAATCCCAAATCTCAGACGGAAAGTATATCCAAATGCCCTTTCCATAGGTTAGACCAGTTTCTTGCAAACTTGAGACAACGAGCTATATTTCATAGTATAAGTTAATTTAATGTAACTTTGTATCAGTAATATACATATATGAGTAGCATTTTTTTCAACAATGCTCACTGTTATTGAGATATTTATTTACTTTTTTTTGCTGCATTACACAATTTTGTACTTCGATGAATATTTATGTCTGTTGGGCGTAAGGCTGATAACCCTACCAGTTAAAAAAAATCTCCTGTCCAGAAAACTGCCAATAGACAAACGGCGTTGGTCCACCATGGGGCTGTTGCGCAACTGATAAGGATGAATAATAATTAATATAACAATTAATAAAACCTTTTATTGAAACCGGTAGTTTGAAATATTTCTTTGGTATATTTCTGAAAGTCTTTAACATAAACCTGAACAAAAGAGTATTTATTTGAATCTAATTTTTTAGATCAATTAACAAGATGCTCGAATAAATTTCTTTGTTGCAGTGTTTTCCCAAAAGAATATAAATTAAATCAGTTAATCAGATTATCAGTAATCAGTAATCAGATATCAAATTGAAAATGATAATAATGTATATGTTTTTAAAGTATGCAAAGCATCTAGTTCAAATAAAACTTAAGCAAAATAATTAAGTATTTATTAAATAGTTTTATGGGTAACTTGTATATCGGTTCGCTTTGACACTCAATGCCACAGGTTTCGTGACACAGTCCCAGGGGTGCCATGGATGTTTGAAATGGTTTGGAATCCCTTTTAAACAGTAGGTCCTGGTCTAATATCACTGTTAGGCGTAGAGCTGACAGCCCTATCTCGTAAAGACAAAACCAGAAATCGGCGAGTAGGCCCACCATGGGGCAGTTGTGCCACTGATGATGATGAATAATAAATAATATTATAATTACTAAATCTTTTTATTGAAACTGATAATTTGAAATACTTCTGAAACTCTCTAGCATAAACCTGAGCAAATGAGTATTTATTTGAATTCTATTTTTTCAATTCCTTCTATTAGCTCACACTCTCCGTATATATATATCTTGTTCACATTTCCAATCGTTCATGAAATAATTTTTATTCATCCACTCGAGTTCAAATACATTTCTTTGAGCTTGTAGTGGATGACACTGGATGTGAATACAGTTCTTTCAAATGTAAATTCATTCATTAAATTTAATTCATTAATATAATTTTTTTTAGTTTTAAGTTGCATATATCTACCAAAAGATGGCGCCAGATAAACTTAAAAAAATGAATGAAAAGTATTTATAAAGGGCTTTCTGCAATATAGTGAAAACAAAAATCGGAATTGACTTTAAATTTTTTTTTTATATTACTTGTTTAGATTAATTAACAAGATGCTCTAATAACTTTGTCCGTTGCAGTATTTTCCCAAAAGCATAATTGAATTTAAACTGTAACCACATGCACTTATACATTCACACAACTTGTCGATTCCTTTTTACATGCAGAATCAATAAACACATTCTCAAAAAAAAAAAAAAAAAATCCCCAGATCCATAAAAAGAAGGGGGGGATGCTTGTCGAAGATTCCACCCACAACCTGAAGAAGCAGCAGCACAAGAGAGCAGAACAACCCTCCCGATTTCTGTTTCCTCTCCTCTCTCGCGGATATGCTCTTTTTTAAATAAAAATAAATTCTCAGCCCTGAGGAGCTCTGCCGGAATTGATGACGCCAGAGAATTTCTTCCTCCTCCTCCTACTCCTACAACAACAACAACAATAACAACAACAACAGGTTTTTCTATTTGTGCGGCCGGGCTTTTAGGTGGCATCCCAAATGCCCGATCATGCATCAAGGAGGCTGCTTTTGAATGGGAACGTGTCGTGATGAGCTCCGTTCGAGAATGCTCCGCTTTTGGGGGTGTTCTGTCACAAGGAATGATGGTAAGGGAGGGGGTGGGGGAGTTATGGGAGCATTTGTTAGAAGTATTCAAACATTTGTGGGAATTTTTTCCCTCGCTGTTGAAGGTTTTTCTGTTGTAATTTCTATTTCCCAACGAAAATTCATGCTCTACCTTTTAAATTTCTCATTGAAATTTGATCCGGCAATATTATTGATAGCGTATTGAGTTTTTTGAGTTCAATTTGGAACCTGAGAAGCACATGTGATCTGAAATCTCAGATGAATTGGATATCCGTAGGTAGGATAAATTCCATTCTTCTAGATCTGTGCGTGGCCTGGTGGCCAAATGGCTAGCCCTCTGGCCTCTGGTATCCCAGGCTTCATGTTCGAATCCCGGCGGTGGAATGGATGTTTGTGAGTGGTTCGGAATTCACGTTAAACTGTAGGTCCCGGTCTGTTTAGCCCAAAGTGTGCACAAGATAACCGAGGAGCGACAAACCAAATCTAGTTCTGTGTATGTTTTCCTCTGGACCTGAATGGCCGAGTGTCTGGTGCTCGGTCCACAGAGTTCGAGTCCCGACGGTGCAATGGATGTTTGTAGTGGATGTGCAATGGAGGCCGGTGACATGGATGTTTGTAGTACAATGGATGAATTAAAGTGATTCGGAATCCACTTTAAACCATAGGCCCCCGTCTAATATGATCGTAGAGATTTGTCTTGAGGTTTAATCAGTCTTCAGCTCGGTAATATTCAGCTTCCTCGCTAAAGAGAAGCTGAATATTATCCCCAGCCATGGACCAGTCGCCTGCGAAGAAGGTTCTGGACCTGGTGTAGGCTTTCCTGCACTAGGCGGATTGGTAACAATATATCTTCCTTTTAAGTTAAATGTTCTTTCATGGGAGTCGAGACAGCAACTTGGGCAACTCAATTTTTTTAAGAAAGTGGGCAGGACCATTTTGCTCATTTTGTGCTCGTCTATGCACGTACGTTATCACTTCCTGTGTACATTGTTAGTACGGAAATCTGTCAGTTTCATCAGAATAAGGATCGCTTCAGCATGTTGTGGTTGTTTGTATTTCTTTCACCTGCTTTACAACGAATTGTATTCAAAACAACGATTCTATTCAGAATAGAGTTTTGATCATGATTTTGAAAAATCTAATACCCTGTATCTTTTGCACCAAATGTGTTTCAAATGAAGAGTTTTTATTTCATATTTCATTCATCAGATGCTTATTATATTTTTCCTGAGCAACGAAGATAGTGATTAATTAGTTCATATTATCTATAATATATTAGATCTCGTCAATAATACTTGAAATTTTAATTATTTTTCCACCACAGACACAACAAAAGAGTGCCCAACTCGTAGTAATATGCGCCGCTGGTGAACAAGAGGACTGCGGTTATATCTGCTGGTGGCTTTGTTGTAGACACTGTTGCAAAAACGATTCGATGGTTCGGCATTTTGCCTCGTGATTCCGACTATCTGCAGGAAGTTTCTTCCATACGATACGCAATTGTGCCCTGAAATTCCTTCTGGAAGGCTCTGCCCTCCTTCTTCATCAACTCGGAGCCAAGTTAGACTTCTACCTACGGGTGCTCCATCACAGCAAAAGCTGTCCGCTTTCTCATGGGGTATTCTTCATCTCTCATCTGTCTACGCTAGTGGTGTTTATAATAGGCATCCCGACCCCAGGGGGCTGTCACCAAATATCCTTTTTGGGTGCTCACGAAAAAATTTAGAAATACGTTATATAAGCCAGTATTTTAACTTTTTGTTATAAATGTATTTTTTTCTTTATTTAATTTTTTTTTTTGCAATGTTGTAAATATTATAGTCATCTAAATTATATAGATATTATTAAATTAGATATATATGTATATATAACATTAAATATATATGTCATTGCATCTAATTTTTAGTTCTGATTAATTACACAATTTTTTCAAATATATTTTATTACATTGATAAATAAAATACATATATAATAGGACGTTATTTTCATATTGCTTTACACATGATGAAGGGCAGGGGGCTGCAAAATTTTAAATATGCAATAATCAAAAAAGACGAACTAAGCAAAATATTCTACTAGGATCACTGCTCTAGGCTAAAAATAAAACAAGACAATTTGATTACTTTTGGTACTATTAGGTCTCTGGTGCACAGGATTCGGGTTCGAGTCCCAACGGTGCCATGGATATTTGTAGTGGTTCGGAATCCACTTTAAGCCGTAGGTCCCGGACTAATACGATCGTAGACAGTTGCGGGGGCATTGCTACTCCGCCTCCGTGGTTTATCTTCAAGTTACACACGTTCCCTGAGTAGTGCTAAGTGAGTAACGTCGGTGCAGCCCTTATGACATAAAAGATCACTGTATTTGCTAGATGCATTAGAAAAAAAAAGGCACTATTAGGTTAACTAGAAAATGAATCAAACCAATCAAATTGTTGGCACGTACATACTTTAATGTTTCAATTTCATGTATATTAAAATACTTGTAGATCAATTGCAAATAAAGCATATCAGCGAATACGTCAATCTCAGAGAAAGGTAATAGTATAAATTAAAATAGAGAGAGAGAAAAAAAATGTTTTTTGAATACTTTAAAAATAAAATGTATAAGTATGAAATGAGGAGAAACTATAACAATAGGAGGCGGCCCACCATCCAGTGGGTCATGCAGTAAGGGCACTTCAGATGAAAGAATGAGGGGAAAAAAACTACGGATTATATGTTAAAAACAGTATTCGGTCTTTTTCTATTTTTGAAAAAACAAATATCGCACCTAGGAAGAGAATTTAAAACCGAATTGCAAGTGTGAGAAAGATTGTCGTAGAAATTTTTAGAAATTTTAAGTTTAAAATGGCAAATGTTTGAAAGTTAAGCGATTGTCTAATATCCTGAAGTATCAACGACAGTTTGTGATCATCCGAAGGATTGTGTTATCAAGTCTTTGGATGATTTCCAAGTTACTTTTTGCTGCTGAGTCCCAAACTGGGACGCATGTAATATATACAAATACGCATTTTGTTATGTACTGATAGGTTAGAGTTTCTACAAATCAGAGGACAATAGATGCGGATAGCTATATTAAATTTATTTCGGAGGTTTTTAATATGTTGAGAGTAAGTGAGATTTTTATCAAGAAGGATGCCAAGATATTTAACTTGTTTTCAAGAAATATTGACTTATTAACATAATCAAACACTTAACTTTTACGCGCACTTTTAAGACACTTTTAAAGCATTTTACATTACAAATCTGATAAATTAAACGATTTAAAGAAATGTTACTCAAAGCATCTGTAAAATATTTATAAACATTACTAATAAAAAAACAATATTTATAACATAACATTATTTATAAACATTACATTGCATTAAAAACATCATTATTAAATTAGCAAATGATCATATATTCATAAGGAATTTTATAATAATATAGTAATATGTATAAATAATATAGTTAGGAATAAAGTAATGTATTCATATTTTTTGAAAAACAAAAGGTTTTTTTGTAGCTCATGTAATATTTTAAGTATATTTTATTATTACTAATAAACAAACTTTATTTAAAAGAATAGATTTTTTTTTTAAGTAGACTCCATATTAAGTACTAAGAAAATGAAACCATGTAAACTAAATCGTTTTTATCTCTCTATTAATCTCCTTAATATCTGAAACGTTATCTCGTGAATACTTGTGATAAAATTATACGCATAAAAATATAAAAACAAATATTGTCACAAAAGATGTTTTTGCGTCTAGACTTGAGAAAGTTATGAAAGTATTAGGAACTTTTATTGGGCAATACCACTGCATATTACACTCAAAATTCTAGGCGACTTTTTTTTATCGAAACTTCAAGTATTGCTGATCAAAAACATCTGTTTTTGAGAAATGGGACATATTTAGATGTTCTACGTAAAAGTTTACTGGTATATATATATATCGTGGTCTGGGATGCACTTGGATCCATCGTGATCTGGGAAGTACTTTTAATGTGTGTGATATGGTTGTTTTTGAATCAAATTTATGAACTATTCTGCATGTTGATTTACTGTGCTAACCTTCGTCTGGAGGTTAGCAGAGTAAATCAACATGCAGAATAACAATTTTCAGGACATGCAGAATAACAAGCAGGTTAAAATTTTTTTTATTATTTCCAGAAAAAAATAGAATATGATAATAGAGTACCATATGCAAGTCAGGCTTCAGAAATAAAAGTTATGGGTTCGAAATTGTTGTTGTGATTAATCCTCAGCATCAGGCAGAGCGAGACGGACACCCCATGAGTAATCTACTCAAGGATCTCTACATCCATGAGTAGAGGAAAAGGCGGCTGGGGGCAGCTTCTGTTGTGATGGTGTACCATAGGTAGAAGTCTGACTTGACTCCGTGTCGCTGAAGAAGAAGGACAGAGCCTTCCGGAAGGACTTTTTAGGGCATCTATCCCGCATTTCCGTATCATATGGGAGAAACCCCGGAAAATTCCGACCAGGTAGTCCGACTGATGAGGCAAGCTGCTGACCCTAACCAAATGCACACGTTGCCACTGAGCCACGAGTTGAGCTCTGTTCGAAATTAAATTATTTAATTGTATCGAAAATTGTATATGTACAATAAGGAAGGGAGGGGGGCTATATATTCATGTAATCTGTAACCCATTAACTTCGTACATTTTTAAAGGTTTGAAATCCCTTCTCCTGGAACCCAATGAACAAACTAATCAGGACTGCGACTATTAGTGGTCGCGATAAGAAAAAGACTACAAGGACAAATCCAAATAAGAGTGGTCAAAATGTAAAAATATGCATTTTACCTTCTTTGGAAGGATTATCACACCAAAGAGTAGTGGTTCGGAGTACCATTTCTGACTCTCTTATCTATAGATATATTGAAAAGAAAAAGCTTATCTTAAATCAGCTTGGAAAGCAACGGACTAGAATAGCATATCATCAGTAAAGCCGGGTCCTTTACGTAAGCAGTCATTCAAGGCGGGGGAAAGGTAGTGTTTTGCATGAGAGCCTGCCATCGAAGACTACTGGCCGCTTTTATCTAGTAAATATAAACATGTTATGAAGTGATTTTAGGGGCCTGAATGGCCGACTGTCTAGCGCTCTGGCGCACGGTACCACAGGTTTCGGGTTCGAGTCCCGGCGGTACAATGGATGTTTGTAATGGTTCGGAATTCACTTTAAACCGTAGGTCCCGGTCTTATTGGGATCGTAGAGCGTTCCGGGGGCATTGTTACTCCACGTCCGTGGCTTACCTTCAAGTGACACGCGCCCCCTGGGTAATGCAAAGTGAGTAACATCTGTGCAGCGGTTGCCTTAAGGCATACAAGACCAAGCTGTTTAACGGTGTTTGCCAGCTGCATTAGAACAAAAAAAAAAAAAAAAAAAAATGTAGCGATTTTAAAAATTTTGAGAAATTCTTCTTCTCATGTCGAACATTTATTAAACTGTGTGCTTCTTTTCCTTCAATGGCGCAACAGCCCCATGATGGACCAAGGGCGTCTGTCTAATAGCAGCCTCTAACCTCTGTTCAAAAATATTATGGAATATATTTCGTCCTTTTTGGTGCGTTTTGATTGAATAAATTTTCAAAGTAAACAATATTCGATCAATATTTTTTTTCTTTATTGTGAAATATTTCTTTTTTATTTGTACATAGTTTTTCGTAAGGGCCAAAAGGGAAAGATTTCAGAAATTAGTACACAAAATGACCTGTCTTCAAAATTATTATGGAATAAACTTCATTGATTATAGTGCATTTTCATGGCTCAAAATGTTCAAAGCAAACGATATCTAATCAATGTTTTCATTTTCTATTCTTTATTGGAAAGCATTTCTTTTTTATCTGTATACATCTGTATTTATCTGTCTTCAAAATAATTATGGAACATTTTTGTAGGACTTTTAGAACGGAGAAACTTTTGTCGAAGATTGTAGATTGTTTGGAAGACACGTTGTTGATTGTAGAAGGATCTATATGATGAGTTGCAATTGCATTAAATATTTTTCTACTAAACTAGGTATTTTATAATTATTTTTTCCCAACTGAACAAAATTTTATGTGACAATATGCAAAATTCTATCCCAAGTTGCGCTAATTTCTAAGTTTTAATTTTTGTTACTTTTTCTCTTATTAGCTCAACTTTTGGATGAAAATATTCTCACTCCAGAAAGCATCTTGGGATTCAAAGAAAAATGAAAAATAATGAAAAGATCAAAAGAAAATCATTAAAAAGAGATTTTTATTTCTAATTCACGTTTTATTTTCCTCCTAAACGATTTTTGAAATATTACTCACGAATACTTCACGTATTAAATTATGTTATTAACAAAATGATTTAGGTTAGATGAATTAGTGTTTTTTTTCTTTCTTCAAAGACAATAAACGGCGAATTCCTTTTCAATTCGCTCGGAAAGTCTGCGACTTAAAGGACAAACGTACATTTTAAGTGTCTCCCATTGAATCACGCCTGCTGAACTTGCAGTTCCAAACAAAAGTGCCAACTCAGGAAGTAAGAAAGGGAATTTAATCTGTGCGTGAAATAAATGCCCCTATTAAAGACGGGCTTCTTTGGCGGCGGCCTCCGTGCAAAAGGAAGCTTGTTTGTGTTACGGGCTCATCCTACTCGTGGACTCAAAACAGCACGAACCTGTTTTCATGAGCGAGTGCTTCCCATTCAATTAGCTTGCGGAATTTTGCTTACCGAGCGATTAATGCGCATTAAATGCGCTCTTCGAGTGGTTGAGGTGGAGGCTCTTGTTTGCGTTTGTCTTCGAGTTTTGTTTAAGGAAAAATCTATCATAAGTAATTGCGTTCTGCTTCCAGTTTCTTGGCGTGCAGTTTATTACGAATCTCTGATTTATGTCGATGGTTCTCTCGGCTGGCAAGTTCCTTTTGGATCTTATGTTTACGCAAGATATGACTGTGATCACAGTTACTCATATCACCACTCACTGACCTAAAAAGAACTGAAAATAATGAACTGAATGAATTATATAACTGAATAATGTAACTGGGGAATAGTGTGCTAATAATGAACTTATTGAAATGAACTGAATGAACAATATAACTGTGAGTGAATATATATGTTTACATCATGTTCATATGGTTAAATACTTATGATTACTTATAATGGGATTGTAATAAACATTGATGTAACTATGAAATGTGTTAAACTGACAAAATGAGTAAGTGAATAAAACAATAGATCGTAATAACCGTAACTTTTGGTTACTTATAATGGGATTGTTAGAAACATTGAAATGAGTAACTATGATGGGAGTAATGTGATGTGTAAATAAGTAATTGAATGAATAATATAACGAATATAAAGTGAGTGAATAATGAACTGAATGAATTATATAATTGGGTTACTTAACTAGTGAACAGTGATTGAATAATGAATTGAATGAATAATATAACTGGTGAAGAGTGAGTGCATAATGAACTGAATAAATAACTAATGAATGTAATAGTGCATAATGAACTGAATGAACAATATAACTAGTGAATAGGGAAAGAATAATCTTACTGTGAGTGAATATACGTGTTCTTAACGTGTTCATAATCAAATACTTATGTTTATTTATAATTTGACTGCGATAGACTGGGATGTAACATGGGGTCTTATAAAGGGATTATAATAAACATTGATGCGTATAATGAAGTGAGTTAAACTGACTTTAATATGAGTGAATAAAACATCGACGTACACATAGAAGTTTTATATCTATCACATATAATTAAATAATCGTAACTTTTGTTTACTTATAATTTGATTGCGATGAATTGCAATGTAATTTATGGTTACTTATAAAGGGATTGTAATAAATACTGATGTGGGTAACTGTGAAGTGAGTTAAAGTGACTATAACATTCTATTTGTATTAAAAATACAGGAAGTGATCTTACCAAGGTAATCACTAAGATAAGTGGGGAAAAGCATATTATAAAGATTTATGAAAAGCTTATGATTTAAAACAGTTTAATGCAGTGTTAAATTGGATTTTTCAACAACAAAGCGGCCTGATGGCCAATTGGCTAGTGCTCTGGCATTTGGTACTACAGGCTTTAGATGTGAATCTTGATTTGAATGAGATTTGATGTAACTTGACAAAGATTTGGTTTGTCGCTCTATGGTCATTTTTTGCACACTCATGGCTAATTAGACCAAGACCTACAGTTTAACGTGCATTCCGAATCACTCATAATCACCCAAACTGCCGCCAAGATTCACATCTAAAGGCTGTAGTACCAAAGGCCAGAGCACTAGCCAATTGGCCATCAGGCCGCTTTGTTGGTGAAAAATCCAATTCAATACTGCATTAAACTGTTTTAAATCATAAGCAGGTATGTATTTTTGAATTAAAAATTTTATGCCATCTTAATTGTGTTAGCAATATTAAAGCGATGTTGTCAAAGCAATCACTGAGATAAAAACAAGATAGAGTAAATATATTATATGGAAAATTAGAATTGTCACAAAATGTTTACCATTTAATTACTCAAAATAATGTTTCGTTCATTCAAAGAGTTTTTCTTTTTCATTAAAAAATGAATTCAAAAAAAAAATCTAACAAAAATAAGAACGGGCAAAGAGTTAATTTTAAAAATATTTTTAAATCTCCTGCACTTCAAGCGGAAACTGATTTTTCAGTAATGGACATTTTCGAATTACTTTTAATGAACTTTGTAGTCTAGGAATAGTAGGATATTTTTCCCCCTCTTAGGGAAAAAAAAGGGAAATCAAAAAAGTTCTTTGATTTGTTTTTAAAAAGCAAAGTACAGATTCGATTTTCCAATTTAATTCAAGTGTTGGAAAGGGAATTGGATTAAAATGAAATGCAACTTGGACATCATTAATAATTCGAATGTATTTTATTCGAATTAGATTATTACAATGTTGTGTAATGATTCAAAACTTTCGGCGTACTATTGGGGCAATATGAAGTTGTTTCAATTTGCATTCTTCGAAATTCCTCAAGTATTTATGTGTGATTTAGATTGGGATAAATCTCAGCAGAATGATATCCGCTGCTATGTACGTGAAATGTTTAAAATTTAATGAATCTCCATTTCTGAAGTTGTAAAAGTAAAAGAAGTATAAGTTAAGGTAGATTGAAAAAAGTATGGGTAAAAAAGGTAAAGGGAGAGTACTGAAAAGTAATGATCTGATATTTACAATTTGCATTTATAGACAAGCTTTTAAAAAATAAGAATGAATAATTTTTTTCTTCTTTTGTGCTGCAAAATCTTTGCTGTGCTTGTGTCCATTTTATCATTATCTTTGAAATAAATAATTTCTCTCTTACTGACTGCAAAGTATTGAGCTATACATACTTTTTCATACTCGCGATAATAAAGATATTTATTTTACAGTTGTCTAATAACTGTAAGTCAATTGCCTCATTATTCTGAGAAGTTTAGGAAGGTGCTTATTCACAATTGAACCTGACTATTTAGAAATGTTATAATTTGTAGTTATTTAGATATACCAGGTGGGCTGAAACGTTCGTAGGCTGACACATAGATGGCTCTACTAGTATTAAATCCATATGATTTTTAGTTAGCCCTAACCTTCAAAAGACACGTGTATAGATTTGACAGCTGTTGCACTATTAGTATGTGAGTTACAGCATTTTTAGTGAAGCAACTTTTGTTAGTTTGAAAAAAATGGATAAAAAGGAATTTCGTGTGTTAATAAAGCATTGCTTTTTGGCGAAAAAAAATACTATTGAAGCAAAGGCTTGGCTTGATAAACATTATTCGGACTTTGCACCAGGAAAATCAACCGTAGAGAAGTGGTTTGCTAAATTTAAACTCACATACTAATAGTGCAACAGCTGTCTAATTTATACATGTGGCTTTTGAAGGTTAGGGCTAACTAAAAATCATATTGATTTAATACTAGTAGCGCCATCTATGTGTCAGCCTACGAACGTTTCAGCCCACCTATTATTGATATGAACTATTGATAATCACAATAAATAGATTAAAAAGTGTAATTAGGGCATTAAAGGGTGGCATTTTGCTCGAACGAACTAGTTCTTTTTCGAATACTTCTAGAATCTATCCCTTTCACCAGATATTTCCAGACCCTAGTATTGCAAAAATGAAGATGCATTTTATGTCCATTTTTCCTGGTTATTTCTCACATACCTTTTGATTTATTTTTATGTTTTTTTTAAAATTATTTGCCCTGAGAATTGTTCTGAAGGGGTACAATTTCATTTGAAATAAAAAGAGAACATTCTTTATGTTGCACAGGTAATAAAATACGATTTTCAAGTTACATTTTTTAAAAAATTTTAACATTAATAAATTATAGTTTAAAAAAACTAGGAAACACGCTTTTAAAGTTAATCAAACTAAAAAGTAAAAAATAATTGTTAACATAAGAATAAAAGGACTGACGAGAAAATGAATGTCCCTGTTCTAAAATCGTGGGGTCCTCGATATCAATCGTTATAATTTTTCACTAGTTTCATTCCGAATTGCAGAGTTAGTTTAAAAAAGTCATTCTAAGCACCCCACGCTTTTAGAACAGTGACAGTAATTATCTCGTCAGTCATTTTATTCTTATGTCAACAATTATTTTTTTACTTTTTAGTTTGATTAACTCTAAAAGCGTGTTTCCTAGTTTTTTTAAACTATAATTTGTTTTTTACTTTTTAGTTTGATTAACTCTAAAAGTGTGTTTGTTAGTGTTTTTAAACTATAATATTTAAATGAGGTCCCGATACGGAGGACTGGAACTATAGTTCTTACAATAATTGAATTGTGAGTAAAACAAAGGCTAAATGCGAATAGGGCGAGCCAGCCAGGATTCGAACTGGGAATCTCCTGATCCGTAGTCAGGCGCGTTATCCGTTGTGCCATTGTCCCACCTCGGTTTGAATATCTTAGGTACTTTCATTCTACATGGTTTAAATTGTTCTTCATAAGTTAAAATAAAATCACTCATCCTGGCGATCCTAATCATGATGAGATAATAAACTTATCAAAATATTTTAGTGTTGTCGGTCCTTGATAAGTCTACAACGTTTAAATTGAATCTGAGCGCTTAAAGTAGGGCAAAATCGAGCCCAAAGAGTCAGTTACAAACAAACATACAGGTGAAACTAATAAAAGCTTATTAAAAATTAAAAACTGAATTGTGTTTTATTTAAATTAACTCACAATATTGATTAACAACTTTTAAAATCAATAAGCACCATACTTTTGTAAAACAATAATGTATAATATTAAAATAAGAAAAATATTTTTTTTACTATTATGAATTATTATATATTATTTAATTAATTTTATTTATTGTATTAGTTAACTACGGTAACTAATGCAAAAATAAAAGTGCTAAATTTCTACAACTACATCTTATAAATTAAATATAGAAAGTGTATAAAACTTTAGAAGTAATTAAATTTATTAGTTTGCAGTTTTATTTTTTTTCAACAATATGATGAGAGATTTCCTTTCTTCTTGAAGTATATCAAATCCTGGCATCTCTAAAACCTATAGCATAACCTATGGCATCTCTAAACCATAATTTTTTAAATATTTAATTGTGCGTTGTATAAATTTGATGAAAAATTAAAATTTGGAACAGTTAAAACCCATGTGCGTCATTTTCTGTCAAATAATCAAATAAAATTTTTTTTTTCATTTATAGTACCTAATTCAAAAATAAAGGTGCTAAATTTCCATAACATCATCTCGTAAATTCAATATAAATAAATACTTTCATAGCTTTGGTTCCTTTTTTTTCCTAACAAATATGATGAGAGATTTCTTTCGACGTATATCAAATCCCTGCATCTTCAAAACCAATCCTACCGCTCTGGTAACAGGAAATGATCTACAAGTTCTTTATCTGTACCGAAATAAATGTAAAAACAGAGAACAGACGGAAACTATAACCGTGTTTTACGATGTTCTACTTTACTGGCTGATAAATACAATCCGGAAAACCTCTCGGCTTATTATTGATGATACAACATAAAACGATGATATCGCCGGCGTTATGACTTTTACTTAGAGCACCGATGCGAAAAAAGAAGATCTTTTTGGGTATCGCCGGCCATTCTTTATGTCTCTATTTCTATACGGCAGATGGCTCAGATTCGGTAAATATCTTAATAAATTTTAGTTTGGATACATTTAATGATATTCGATATTTTTTTAAACATCCACAAAGATTGCCAAATTAAAATCCTAATGAATTCCGCAAAGAAAGATTGTCAAGATATTAAAGAATCTCAACATGATAGATTTTTATGTCTGTACATAATTAGTGCAATAATATTTGAAAAAATATATAATCTGATACTCATAGAAAGCGTAGTCATATATATTATTAATTCAGGAAAAAAAAGAAAAATTTTGTATGTTTTGTTTTCTTACATCGCAGATAACATAGCTACTTGATTAGCAACAAGAATGAGATGTCTGGTTTATATAGAATATAAAAATTTAATTACGTTATCATATAGCATGTCTATGAACATCTATGGACATCCATCACTCTACATCCAACATCCATCCATCTATGGACCGTATTTATAACATCTTTTCACTTGTCTTTGGAATAAATTTTTGAAATTGTAAAGATATTTTATGATTTCAAAAATTAATGTTGATTATTATAAAGGCAACTGAAAAGATAGAAAAGCTTAAATTATTTCAAAATGGTACGTATATGTTTGAGTTTTATTTCTGGGTTTAATTTAAATTTAATTTATTTTAATACATTTCAATATGAGCGCCATTAGTTGCTCATCAAGAAGCTATTCTTGCCATATTCGCTGTAGCATACGTTGATCAACGGTAGCAATGCCATTTACTACCTTACATGAGTCACGTCCAGTGCCTTTGTTCCATATCTATAACATTACCCTGGATACCTCGCACACCAAATATTCCTCTCCTCGACATCTTTCTATGGGGTTATGTTAAAGATATGGAACAAAGATATGGGCCATGATTCATCTATAGCAGAGGACTGTTGTATGACATTGACACCATTGATGATGGTAAGCAACAGCGAACTTAACAAGAAATCAAATATCATCTTTATTCGACGACTAATGGTGCCCATATAGATATGGGCATCATTAAAAAAATAGTATGGATATATATATGTATATGGTATTATATATAGTAAATAGTAAAATAGTATTTTATAATTATTAAATTATATTTTAAATTAAATGAGGTCACAAAAAAATTTAAATATACACATCTAATTTTGTAATAATTTTCACATATATATCTTTTCATTTGCCTTTAAAATAAATTTTTGAAATTTCGCCCTTTATGCCCTTTATGATAATAAAAACTTTGATTTTGAAAATAACTCAAGCGTAAACAAGAGCGTATTATTTGAAACAATGCCAACTGTTTTTAAAACTACTCAATGCTTAGAGGTCAGACATGAATGTACTTACAAAAACAGACACAAAACAAATTATCCCAAACCTTTTTATGAATACACACCAATTACTATTATTTTCTTAAATCCGTCTTCTTATAATTTGTTAAATAAGTTGGAATTTTTATTTATAACAAATATATTTGAAGTGTTTTGGTATATTTTTCATATATTTATGTATGTTTTCTTTATGAAAAATCTGTTAGTTTCGTGTCACCACATAACAATACGCAAATGACGGTCTTTTACTTGACAGTACTTATTTTGATTGATTGTTGAGGATATACATATCATCAACACTCAATCAAAGGACAAAAACTTTCAAGAGGACATTTGGTTGATTGTTGAGGATAAATATAGTATGAACTATCAACCAAAGGGCAATAGCTTCCAAGAAGACATCCCCCCATTTGCGTATTTTTGTATGGTATAAAAAAATCCAGAAAACTATCAAAAATCATATATTACCATAAAAAAAATATCAGCATTTGAAGTTTTTTATGCATAATTTTTCATCTTGATCATATACATATAAATATATAATGTTATAATTTTGAAATCACTTTGCAAAAAGGTACTGAATAATTTTGGGCAGGAAACAAAGACACACTATTTGCAGAGGTATTTTGTAAATGACACAGAAAATTAAAGAGAGAATCATATGTCTAAAAAAACAATATTTTGGTATTACTTTTACAGTGACGCTAACTCTTCGTCTGATTCGATGTGTCCACAAAATGTAAAATTTAGCGTTTGTGTAGCCGTAACGACATGCAAAAGCAATCTAGAATGTGAAGATTGAATACCATAATTTTGAAGATCATCATTGAAATTTCATTGAATAAAATTTTGCAATTTAAACACTTTATGAAATAAGTGCATATTTCCCCAGATCAATATCTCGCTATTTATTAATTTAAAACACTAGCCAATTTTAATTTTTGTTTAGAATGCTTTACTTTACATGATTGCATAATAAATAAATGAGCAATAGTAAATAATAACTAGCAGAAATTCTATATCCGAGACATAAATATAACTCAGCAATAAAAATATAAAAAAAATAAAATTTATACTCATTCAACATTATTGCACATTGAGGAGAGAACACATAAATTACACAATTTACCAAGAAAACATATTTTGAATCCAATTTCGGTGGATTTTAGATGTTATTTGAACAGAAGGTGCAAAATTAATAATAATTTTAATTAACCATAAAGTTAATAAGTAAGTCTAGTGTAAAGTTCTTGCTTATTTCAATAATCAGCCATTTGACAACCAGGTACGCTTTGAATAATAATAAAAAAGGATGAAAAAGAAAATGAAAAGCTCAATTTTACACCTTATGTGTAAATCAGTCAGTAAAAATAATTACATGCATCTTAATCAAAATACTGAGCATCTTTGCTAACAAATTCGATGTATAATATATTCAGAAGTGGTATTTATCAAACATACAGCAGCCTGTCGATTCTAGTAGAATGTTTTTTTCTGTAGGAGGCATTGTAGGAAAAATATTTTAAGGAGACAGACTGTACTCTGTGTCTGTTTGTCTTGTGTCTGTCTTGTTTTACGTAATTTTTAGATAATAAAAGGAAAAAAGTCTTCTTGTCTGTGATGATCATAACAACGAGAAAGGTTTGGAATTGGAACAGAAAATTAAAATTAAACAACATAAATTAAATTATATTCTTTGAGGTTTGCTTTTAGTGTTTATTTGATTCAGGATATATATCTTAATTATATATTATTTTGCTAAATTTGTTAATACTGATCGTAATTTCTGGGTTTTTTTAATATTTTATATAATTGTCAGAAAAGTATGCATGTTATCAAAAGTGTAATTTTATGAATTAACGTAATTCTTTCAAATAATGAGTTAAGTAAAGAATGGGCCTGAATGGCACAGTGTCTGGCGCTCGGAGCCACAGGTTTCGGATTCGAGTCCCGGCGATGCAATACATGTTTGTAGTGGTCGGAATTCACTTCAAGCCGTAGATCCCGGTCTCATATGAACCAAGGAACCACGTCGCACTTCTACCTACGAGGTGGCCTGAGGGCCAATTGACAAGCGCTCTGGCCTATGGTACCACGGGCTTCAGGTTCGAATCCTGGCGGTGGTATGGATGTTTGTGATTGGTTCGGAATCGACTTTAAACTGTAGGTCCCGGTCTACTTAGTCCAAAGTATGCAGAAAATGACCGTAGAGCGACACACCAAAACGAAATCTACCTACTTCTGCTAAATCACAACAGAAGCTGCCCTCCCCCTCTTTCTCTTCAACCATGAGTACATACTGGTTCGTGGGCTTGGTTTAGATGACTACCAAGTGGGATAAGTAACAACAGGTAAAGAATCGGAAAAATCATTAAAATATCAAAATAAAATTAAGCAAATAAATTTGGAGAAGAAATACTAAATATTTATGTAGTTAATCTACGTTTAATTTAAAGGATCTGTACATTCCATCTTGAAAAAGCTTTCAAGTCATTTAATCTGTTGTTTCAGATCTACATGCTTATATAATTCGACTTTTTTACATTAACTTTCATCAACTTACACTAACAGATATTATTTAAAAGCATAGCAAATTTCAAAAAATCAGAAAATCAACACGGCATCAAAAAGCAACAAATGCACCCGCTAAAAGATGTCTAAATAAGTTAATAAGTAACACTACTTAATAAGTAAACAACGTACTTAAGAGAAAGAATCTGCCCTGTTTTAAGAAAACATCTTTTTGAATCCAATTTCCGCTGAATTATTGATGCTATACAAACCTGAAGGTATGAGGTTAATAATAATCTTAATTAACCGTAAAGCTAATAAGTAAGCCTAGTTTAAAGCTCTGGTTTATTTTAATAATCAGCCGGCTGCCAACGCCTTGAATAATACTAAATAGAAAAAAAGCAAAGATCGGGGCGCGTGAAAAGCTTAATTTTAGACCTTGTATGCAAATGAGGCAGTAAAAATAATTACATGTCCTTTAATGAAACTTCTCGGCATCATTACCAAACAAATTCGAGGCATAATGTATTCAGAGGCTGTTTCTAACTAAACATACTACATCATTCTCTCGCTGCTTTGCGAGGTTTTTATTTTTCTTGGTAACAAGCATTGTTGTGAAAGCAGAATGTAAAATTCTTTTAAAAGAGATGGGACTCTTATCTCCTTGGGGTGTTCGTGCAATTTTTGGGAGATACGGGAAAGAAATGGGTGCTGTCTGCGTTGATCACAGAGATCCTTCTTCTTTTTCTTGTTTCTTTTTATTTCATGGATGGAAATTTATTTACTGTTTGTATTGAATATTGTAAATTGTGTTTTATCTCAGTTTTTCAAATCACATTTTTCGTGAAATGAATCAAAGTGTTTTTTGTAGTTTTATTTTAAACCAGGTCCGAAGTCTATTAAAGTCTGATCCTTAAAACAAAGATCACACTTTAGATTAATTACATCACATTAATTTTCAGGTTTGTCGAATGTTTTATAAATTGATTCAACAATAGGATGAAAAAAATAATAGATCAAAAAACAATAGGATCCAAATTGTTTCTCAATTTGGACGGTTACAGAACAACAGGCGGTTATAAAACAAAAAAATTATAACTATCTAAGTTGAGAGACAATTTTAGAGAAAGAAAACGAAAAATTTGAAGATCTGAAAAATTTTTATAAAAATTTATGTAAAAGTTTTACGAAAAACGTTTTGATCCTATTGGTAAATCAATTTATAAAACATTTGACAACATGAAAATTGACATGATGTAATTAATCTGTGATCTTTGTGAATTAAAGTGAGATCTTTGTTTTAAAGATCTCAGTTTAATAGACTTCAGACATGCTTTAAAATAAAACTACAAAAAATACTTCAATTCTTTTCACGAAAAATGTGATTTTGAGCAGTCATTTAATAGGTTATCTTAAAAGTACATTGGTCTTCAATAAATATTTATATATTTAACAAATAAGTGCAATGGTAAACAGCATTGGAAAGCACCTAAAACCCTAAATTTAAATAAAAACCCCTTTTGACATTTTTCACCGCTGTTTCTATTATTGGAAAAAGTTTTTTTTGCCAGTAGTACAAGAAATGCTCAATAGATAGCGCAAGAGTATAGAATATAAGGCATCTTCTTTGTCATTAGTTTACATTTTACTGACTTTTGAAGTTTAAAATGATAAAACAAACATATATTACTTTTTCACCTGAAATCTTCTTTTAGCGATTTTTTTTTCTTTTAATATTTCAATCGTATTTTTAAAGTGTTATTGTAGTAGATGTCGGTTTGTTTGTACAGCTCGGTCTGTATATGGTCAAGTCACTAAAACACACATTTAAAAAAGAGCACCACTTTAATTACCAGAGCACGACGCACTACAAAGATTAATATACAACAGACATTTAATGACATATACTTATATTTAAGTTGTATCTCCACTTCTAAGTTGTAAATAAAGTTACTCAGGTACACGCTGGATAGCGAAATATCCTTCCTCTCTGGATGAGAGTCTGTATGCCAATTGATGTACATGAGGGTGCTAACTATATTTTCTCTCGGGGTGAGAGACTGTAAACTAAACGTCTTTGAGATAGCAGCTGATTATACAGTTGTGGAAGGATTCCACTTCTACCTCTCGGGATTGGAACTGATAACTAACGGCAGAGCCTTTTTTGCCGTACGTCCTCTCTGGCGAGAGTCTCGGAGCCTACTGACGATTTCTTCTGTACGACGCAAGGGGTCCTCTTGCAGTGCGTAGGAGGAGCATGGTTGCGTAGGTGGAACCACGGTTACATTATGATATAAAAACGTACTACTCAAGTAACTTTTAGAAAACTGTGATGATAATATTGTCTATCTATAATTTTTGAATAAAAATTAAAAATATTCTATTACAATTATATTTTTTAAATAATTTTATCAACTCGCGATACTTATTTAAGAACTAATAGATAATATTTCATAAATTTAAATACTAAAAAAAGTTTTCAGTTTATGTTTTTTAATAAAATGGCTATTTGTTGATTATGATATTTTAAGTTCACATATCATAAATAGTTATTTGCAAATGTCAGTAAAAGTATTATTAAGTATAAATTTCTGTTGTTGAAAAATATCAATTGTAACAACATTTTTTTTACTAATATATATTTGTCAACAAAAGTATAATTAAGTATAAATTTCTGTTGTTGAAAAATATCAACTGTAACAACAAAATATTTTACTGATATATATTTGTCAACAAAAGTATTATTAAGTATAAATTTCTGTTGTTGAAAAACATAAATTGTAACAACAAAATGTTTTACCGATATTTTTTTTTATTTTAATGAAAAAATTATTTTAAACGCTGTATCAAGAAATACTTATTGAAATGAAATGAAAAGATATTATTAATGAAATATTCATGAATTCAAGCACTATTGCCTATTTATGGTTACAATAAATGACTTCCCTTCAAATATTTCCGATATTAATATCGAAAATGTATTTTTTTTTTAAAACTGGAAGTAAATTTGGCATCTCTACTTTGAAATGCACCAAAACGTCCAAAGAAGACAATTCTAGTATTTCGTCCATACAGCTTGTCTTCGTCTCAGAAAAAGTCTTCAATTGAAGGGGACATAGAATGCAGCAAGGAATTGTTCTAAATTTTATTTAATTTTTTTTTCACTGTGCTTGAATTTTATGTTCGCTGTGTTTTGAATTCAAAACGATAGATTTTTTTCCCCATTTTCCTATGTTTTTCGTGGACAGCATTCTTGTTATGCAGTACGCGAGGAATTTTATCTTAAACTTCGAAACAAATTTATATTATGTGAGCATAAAAGTGTTCTTATGTGCATATTCTAAAATTGAAAAGTAAAATTTTGAAAACTTTCGAATCAAATTTCAGCTATTATTATATGTAGGAGACAATAATTTAATATATTAACTTTACTTTAACTTTCAACTAAGTATATTTTTTTAGATATATATAATTAACAAAAATAACATTGAATAAATTGAATTGCTTAATTTTTGTATCAGTTATTTTTAATAATTGACGTAAACGATAGCTTTAATTTCTATTGCTTGATTGAAGGTAGTAATCTATATAAGTTTTGATTAAAAGCCATAAAAAAATGAAATTTTACACTAATATTTATAAATATATATTTATAAATATATTATATCGAAGGCGCACAAAAATTATCTTCATATTTTTTTATTAAAAAAAATTTTTTTTTTAATTTAAATTTAAAAAAAGGTTACTGTCATTAAAGTATTCCTCCAAAAATTAACTTTTACTGATTTAATCATTTATTAAGAGAAACATATTCTAATAATAAAATAAACGATATCTATTCCATTTTTATAAAATAATATTGAAAACATCAAATTAGATATCAGTATTATTTAGGAGACATAAATTTAAGTGCTTTTAATATTTCAAAATTATACAAATGATTTTTTTTTTAAATTTTTAATTGAAAATTTTGGTGATTTGATAATTCAATACTAGCATATTTAACGAATTGCAACAAAATTATCTTAAGTTTATACTCTTTCATTATATAATCTATATTTAATTGGAAAATACTTAGTTAAATGAATTTCAATCAAAAATTAATTAAATTTCAAATTTAATTTGATTTTCTAAAATTTTAGTTAAAGTACAGGAATTCAAACATTCCACAGATTGTTCAGTTCTAATTTGATAGTGATTTTAATCGAAGTACAGGGATTGAACGTTCCACTGTGTTCAGTTTTAAATTGGTGGTGATTTTTTATTGAAGTATTTGAAATTAAATATTCTGCTGAGTGATTCATTTATAATTCTATTGTTGAAAAATATCAATTGTAGCAACAAAATCTTTTTCTGATATATATTTTCTGATATAGATATGATTTTAATTAAAGTACAAAGATTAAAACTTTCCTGTGAGTTTATTTTTAATTTATTGGTAATTTTAGTTCAATACATGAATTGAAACATTTTGCTGAGTGTTCAGTTCTAATTTTATAGTTATTTTAATTAAAACACAAAGATTAAAACTTTCCTGTATGTTCATTTTTAATTTTATAATATTTTTTAGTTAAAGTTCATAAATTAAAACATTCCGCAGAGGGTTTAGTTCTAATTTTATGGAGATTTTAATTAAAGTACATGGATTAAACTTTCCGATGTGTTCATGTCTAATTTGATAGTGGTTTTAGTTAAAGTACATGAATTAAAACATTCCGCAGAGTGTTCAGCTTCTAATTCGATGGTGGTTTTAATTAAAATACACAAATTAAAACATTGCGTTGAGTGTTCAATTCTAATTTTATAGAGATTTTAATTAAAGTACAAATATTAAACTTTTCGGTGTGTTCATTTATATTTGTTGGGGATTTTAGTTAAAGTACATGAATTAAAACATTCTTAACAATAAAATGGTGTATTGGAACTAAAATTTTGAAAATTATTGACCCAAAATTATGCAATATAAATTATTTTATTAATAGTTTAAAAGATTTAATAATGTATCCTTAAAGTGTTTCAATAGTTACACAAATTTTATTAAGTTAAAAAAAAAATGTTTGAAATTTAAATTCCAGTAAAAAAGGAGGTTGTAGGATACCGAAAAAATCAACAATGGTTTTAAAATACGATATGAAAATATGGTAGAACATGGTATCCAGATAATGTCATAGCATTAAATCTATGGAAAATAAAATAAACAAAATAGTATTGTTTACAGTGGAAGATTGGATGCCGAGAATGCAGTTAGTATTTCGATGATAATGATTTCTTGGCATGACGAATGATTCTTTTTCTTCTGCAAAGTTTATTAAACTAATGGTTTCTTTTTAATCTCATGGATGAATTGGTAGTTAGGTTTCCATTCCAGTGAGTATAAAATTGTCTAGAAAGATACTTAAAATGCAAAGATTCAGTTAATACAAGTGGTTACTTAATAGGTTGTCATACAATTTCTCCACGCGGAAAGAAAAAAGATTAATGAATGATGAGTGTAATTTTATATGATTTTCAATTTTATTTTTCAAAGAAATATAATAATATAATTTAACTGATAATATAAGTGATCTATCAATATAATTTAAAAGATAATATAGCAGTATAGATAATTTAAGTGATCTGTCAATATGATTTAAGTGATAATAGAAGTGATATAGCAATATAACTTAAGAAATAATATAAGTGAGGAATCAATATATTTTAAGAAATAATATAAGCGATATAGCAATATAATTTAAGTAATCTATTAGTGTGATTTAAGTGATAATATAAGTTGTTGTTGTTGTTATCCTGTCTCTCATGGGAAGAGGGGTGCAGCTTCTGTTCTGATGGAGCGCTCGTAGAAGTCTGACTTCTGCTCCGTGACGCTCTTACAGTCATAGGAGACCGGAACGTACAGCTTAAAGTAGTTTCCGAACCACTACAAACATCCATGGCACCGCCGGGACTCGAACCCGAAACATGTGGCACCGAGCGCCAGAGCGCTAGACACTCGGCCATTCAGGCCCCGATATTATAAGTGATATATCAATATATTTTGTGATAATAAAAGTAATATAGCGATCTAATTTAAGAGTTAATATAAGCATAAAGCAATACAATTTAAGAGATAATATAAATGATATAGAAATATAATTTAAAAGATTATATAAGTGTTATAACAATATAATTTAAGATATAATATAAGATATCCATAAATATAATTTAATTGGTAATGTAGTGATTTTTAAAACTGATATAGCAATATAATATAATAATTATGTTATAATTAAGGTGATTGATTGAACTGATACAGCAAATTTACATTAGATTTTCCCACCCAATTTTACCAGATTTTATCATTCCTGAAATCAGTGATCGTTCTTTATAACTTCTAACCTTATATACCCCGCTAGTCTAAATTCATATCATTTAGCACCATTGGCCACAAGAATCTCTAAAATTGTTTCAACATCATCTGCCCAAACTGCGCACGAGCAAAGACGTTGACAGTTGTGTTCGATTCCAGGCCCGTCTGATTTTCCTGAGAGCAATCCTATAGTGCCGGTTTCGAAGCAGCCCGTATTTCGATATGCAAATTCTTTTTTCTGCTTTCTTTTAAAGTCTCGTGTTCACTTTAAAAATTCGACGTCAACGTCAACTTTAGCGTTATTGGATGTACTCGGAGCGAGGCCTCCGTACTTCTGCTGAGAAATATTTGCTCCCGAGAATCAAAAATTTTGTCGAGGGACTGTCTCCAACTTGCTAATGCAAATCTTAAAATATATTTTTTTAATACTAGTTAATATAAAAATCTGTTTAATATTTTTAATTAATTTCATGTTCAATTCTGTTTATTAAAAAAAGAAACCACTCGTTCTCTTTTTTATTATGATTCGTTTTAACAATGTTTAAAAATGATATAAAAAAAGAAACAAATTGCAAATTCTGTTAATAAAAATAAAGTGAATTTAATAAGAAATTAAAAATGTATTTAGAAACGAAATTATATTCACACAACATTTTCAAAAAATAGCGGAAATAGTCATTGTTTTTAGTCTATATACTGTTATTAAACAGTATACAGATTAAAAGCAACAGTATATAGTCGAACAGGGCATATCCGAACAGAATATAACAACAATATATATATAAATAGGAACAGTATAATAATGTGCATTTACAACAGTATAATAGCATATATCTGCAACAGTATAATAGCACATATATACAACAGTATAATAGTACATGTTTGCAATAATATAATAGCACATAGTTCCAACAGTATTAATATCATATATTTGTAACACTATAATAGCACATATGTATATGCAACAGTATACGAGTAATAGCATATATTTGCAACAGTATAATAGCACATATTTCCAACAATATAATAATAGCAGCAACATTATAACAGTTTAACAGAATAACAATATAACCAAACAGCAACATTATCACACTTTAACTGAATGGTAATATAACTGAAAAGCAACAGTATATAGCTGGATAGTCTTATTACAATATTAGACATTCCTGCGGTTTAACCAAATATATAGCTTAACCGAATAGCATGTATAATGTATGCAGTTTAAAATACCTTAGTTAACCGATAACATAAATAATATATAGAGTTTAACGGAATAACATTATAACCAAACTGCAACATTAGAACAGTTTTACTGACAATATAACCGAATAGCAACAGTATAGTCGAATAGCCATAATATGATATTGGTATATTCCTGTGGTTTAACCAAATAACATAAATATATATAGCTTACAATAAGTTATTGTAAGCTTTATATATTTATGTTATTGTTAACCGATAATATATAAATATAGATAGTTTACAATAACTTAGTTAACATATCATCATCATCATCATTGGCGCAACAGCCCAGTGTGGGCTAAGGCCGTCTACCTACTGGTAGATTTCGAGACGAGAGATGCTTTTCTTTTTTACGGGGTAGGGCTGTCAGCTCTACGCCCAACGATCAACAGTCATGCGAGACCGGGACCTACGGTTTAAAGTGGATTCCGAACCACTACAAACATCCAGGGTACCGCCGGGACTCGAACCCAAAACCTGTGGTACCAAGCGCCAGAGGGTTAACCAATAACACATATAATATATGTTTAAAAGAATAAAATATAATCAAATAACAACATTATAATAATTTAACCGAATTGCAACAGTTAACAGCATACAGCTAAATAGTCATAATATAATATTGGAATATTCCTGTGGCTATTGAATTCGCTAATGATATATTAACATATTATTTTTAATAATATTTTTAACAATTACTTCTCTGACATTATAGGGTTACGATATGATTCCATAGCTATTGAATTTGGTAATTTTTGTAGTATTCTGGACAATTGTTGCATTATTTTCGCAGGTTATTGAATTTTGTTATATTTCGTGTATATAAAATTTAGTTGTGTTTCTTCTAGCATTTCGAAGAATTCTTCTTCCCGAAGTTCTAAGATTATCAAAATTTGGTACATTCCCGCCACTTTTGAATTTATTAGTATTCTGACCTCCATAAATGTCTTTTCTCCCACGTGTCTCGCAAATTAAGTTCACTCATGCTGAACTGAAACTCGTGAGCAGATTTCAGTTTTCATATTTATATTAATTTAGTTTACATGGTATTTTATTTAATTAATTTTTCTGTTCAATATAATTATTTAAATATAAGTTTGAAGTACTATCAGAAATAATAAGTAAGATAATTAGAGAGTTAATTTTATTTCGTTGAAAATAAACTAGGAATATATTTGTAATAACTTTTATTTTAATATTGATATATTAAAATAAACGATATTAAATGTAGGGGCCTGATGACCTAGTGACTAGCGCTCTGGTGCTCGGTACCACAGTATTCGGATTCGAGTCCCGGCGGTGCCATGGATGTTTGTAGTGGCTCGGACTCCGTTTTAAACTATGATCCCGGTCTAATAGGATCGTAGAGCTTTGTGGGGGTAGTTTTATTAGCGTCCGTAGCCGATCTTCAAGCTACACGTGCCCCCCTGGATAGTTGTCAATGAGTAACAACAGTGCAGACTTATGGCAGAAAGATTAACTCTCTATGTACTGCCAGCTGCATTAGAATAACAACAACAGGATATTAACTATATTCCCATCAATTAATATTCGATCAATAATGAGTTGTTTTTATATTTTAGAATTTAATTTAACTGCTTGATTATTTTATGAGGTGATAGGACATAATTTTAAATTAACTGTTAGTTTGATTTAATTTTCTGAGTAGTATGAAGAGTTAGATGAATTTATGCATACTACAAAAAACTTAATTTAAAAATTAATTGCGTTTATCTTTAAAAATATCAAACATTTTTCTTATCATTAATATTTAATAATAATTACAAATATATTTCTCATCCCCCATTATTAATAACAAAAGAATAGAGAAAGAAAAATTACCAATTTTCAAAAATATTTGTTGTTACGAAACACTGAATTTTATTAAAACTACCTGGTTTTTTTTCTTAAAGTGTATTTAACTTCTTAAATGCAACCTTTAACGAGCTACTTTTATTTTTAACAACAGAATACTTAATTTTATCTAAGCTTCTTTAATGCTAGCAAGATTTTTTTATTTATTTATTTGTGTTTTAAGTTTAGCAGCATAATTTAATTAGTGAAATACGCTAGGAAATTATTCAACTTTTAAATTTATTCAATAACTTTATTTTTCTTTAGCAGTGACATATACTCACTTCTTTAAATTTGTAACAAACATATTCCGACAGTAATGGTAGCAGTTATTCATACCAGTTGTAAAAGAAGATGATATAGCAAAATATTTTGAAAAATAAAAATCTTTCATCATGTTTGAACATGATGATGCCCTGATAGAGATTCTCAGTGACTTCAGGGGGAAAAAAAGGATATTATTTAAACAAGTAGTATAAAAAATTTTTTTAAAGTCAACTCCTATTTTTTTAAGTTGAAATTTTTCTCTTACATCTGGTGCCATCTATTGGTAGATACATGCAACTTAAATCTAAAAAAAAAACCAAAATTAATTAATTAAATTTAATTACTGAATTAATAGTTGAAAAAACTGTATTAGCATCCAGTGTCATCCACTACAAGTTTAAAAGAAAAATGTATCTTGAAGTTGAGTGGATGAATAAAAAGTATTTTATGAACGATTGAAAATGTGAACAAGATACATATAGGGAGAGTGTGAGCTAATAGAAGGAATTGAATAATTTATTATTTAAAAAAGATTAATCTCATCGGGAATCATCAGAATCTTACATTTCAAAACGTTTATTTAAAAGTAAACGTTGATTTTCATGTGTGTTTAAAAAACTGCCATGAAATATGTGTTGCGATAGATTATAAAATGGAAATATGTGTTGCGATTGCTCCCTATGCAGACAATTGTTTCAATCCTCAATGTAGTGTTTAAGAATTAGCTTATGTTTATAAAAGTTAATTGCACCATCACTTCTCTGTTTGAATTGGGTAGTGCCTCTTGTAGTATTTATGCAGTTGCTTCTTCATATAGCTGCCTGATGTCCAATTGGCTAGCGCTCTGTCATTTGGTACCACAGATGGCCGCCAGCAGATTGGAACCTAAGCCCTGCTATCCTATAACTGAGCTCGTTACTACTATGCCACAAATTGGACTATAAAATGAGTTAGAAAAGTTTTAACATCAGTCTCGTGTTTAAAAATCGCATCCGTCTAGACATTACTGCAATGACAAGTACTTATTATTTTAAACATTTTTATTTAATGAAAATAAAACACATAGATTTCGGAAAAGTAAGGATTATGTGTGAGATTAATATACAACTACAGTAAGCGTTCTTTAAACCGACATTCGATGACTCGGCACTTTGTATAATCCGGCATCGGATCGAGCCGTTCGCTTTCGAATTTTTTTTATGTAGATTCGGAAGATTGTTTATTCTGATAGTCAATTGCAAGTCATACGGTGCTGCTGGCATTTTCACTTAGTGTTTATCGTAACTAACAGTTTTCATTTCAGTATAATGTATAATTCATAGACTTGTATATAAATCGTAGCAATCTTCTGAAGAAGAGCTCCGAATCAGGAAAGCAACACGGTGTCAGATGCTTTTTTAAGCAGTAAGGCAGGATCATGAGTATATGCTATATTGAAAGCTCTTATAGGATATGTTTTTGCCATAGAGTAGCTTATTAGAGCTTGTTTTAACTACAATGATTCTTCTTTTGTGCTGTGCTTTTATCAATACAAAAATATCCAATTAAATTAATGTTCAGTGACGGATTTAAGTTCGATAGCGCCCTAAGCCCAAGTTAATGTGACGCCCTTGTATAATAATAATAATAATACGAATAGTAATAATGGATTCGAATTAAATTTAGGTATTGAATTTAGGCATGAATTAAATATATGTATATATAAAATAAAATGTAATATATATATATTTTTTTTTAATTTTTTTTTGGCATAACAACTAAACCTCGGACAAAGGTATAATTAAATATGGAGGAGCTAATATTTTGTGTTATAATAATGAGCAAACAAACGCTACATTTAGATTTTTTTAAGAAAGATTTATGAAAAATCTAATGTCAATAAATAAATGCTATACTTTACGAAAATTTCTTTTAGTACCCATTTGTTATATATTTTAAATTTGACTACTTACACGATTAAATAGTTTCAAAAATAATTCTACCCTTTAAATATTAACATCTTGAGGTTGTCAAAGCAAGAAAAGAAACATTCAAATTCGGTCTTACAGTTGATAAAAAAGACAAAATCGATTTCAAATTTTTGCCGCCTTGAAATTTTTAGCGCCCCTAAAAATTTGCCGCCTTAGGATCGAGCCTCGTGGGCCTAAGCCTAAATCCGTCACTGTTAATGTTCAATGTTTATAGTTGACAGAATGATGTTTATATTTATATATTTATATCTACCTTTGTTTATATATACCTTTGTTATTTATATCGTCTACAAAGGTTCAGAATGTGACAAACACTTTAAATATATATATATTCTAATTGTTAAAATTCCCGTCTATGATTTAGCTTTGGTATTCCCGTTTAAATATATTGATTCTCGATAATCCAATACGGCCGTCGTCTCGAACCTACTGGATTAAACAGCGCTTACTGTAACATACAATCACTTCTGAATGGATCCTTCATATACCATAATTATAATTATTCAGATAATTTTATAATTATTCAGATAATTTAATAATTATTCAGATAACGTAATTATAGGAACACTACTATTATATGTCAGTGTTATTTCTTATTCATTATCGTAATGTGTTTAGAAGGACTTTGAGGAAATAACTGTGCCACATTTCCTAATTGCATGGGATAAACATGGACATTTTCTATCATATAATGAGATTGTGAAGCGCAATACATTTTGCCATCAAGTAGAATTCCTTAAATTGAAAAATAGTTTCTAATAAAAGCAAGGAATAGGAACATGATATTTATATTTAGCATCCCATTCTTCACTATCATGATGTCTATATTTAACATCCTATACTACACTATTATGATGTCTATTTTCAATATCGTATTCTATGCTATCATGTATACACTCAAGAGCCAAAACATTATGACCACCTGTCAAGTTGGCCCACCTTTGGCGCGCAATAAAGTTTCTACCCGCCTTGGCATGGATGCCACAAGTCCTTGGTAGATGGCCGGAGACAGATTGTACCAGATGTTTAAGCAACGGTCACGCAAATCCAAGATATTGCGAATTGGCGGTCTTTGAACTCTCAGCTGCCGTCCCAGGACAACCCAAATGTGTTCTATCGGATTGTGATGCGGTGAGTTAGGCGGCTAGGACATTAACTGGAATTCAGCATCATGTTTCTGGAACCACTCCAACACAATTTTAGCCTTGTGACAAGGGGCGTTGTCCTGTTGGAAAATTCCATTTCCAGCAGGAAAAACAGAGGCCATGTAAGGGTGCAACTGGTCCGCAATGATGTTCAGATACCCTGTAGCATTCATGGTCTGCTCTACCACAACCACGGGTCCCAGAGACGCCCAGGAGAACGTCCCCCAAAGCATAATACCGCCCCCACCGGCCTGTGTATGACCTAGTGTACATTGAGGAAGCAACTGTTTGCCTGGAAGACGGCGTATCCTGACACGGTCATCGGCGTGATGAATGACAAACCGTGATTCATCTGACCAGGCAACTCTCTCCCACTGATCCATGGACCAGTCACGATGTTCGCGGGCCCAGCGCAGGCGTAGTTGGCGATGACGCTTGGTCAGCAAAGAGACAAAGGCTGCGTAGCACCATATCCAATAGTGTCCGCTGAACAGAGTGCTCCGATACTATTCTACTTGGCCCTGCATTGTATTGGGCTATCAGCTGAGCCACTGTCTGGCTCCGGTTTTGCTTCACCATGCGAGACAGTCTCCGACGGCCTTTTTTTTTTTGATAGCGTGTGGACGTGCAACACCATGTCGTCTACTGCTGGTTTCACCGTCATTCGTCCACTTTGCATAAGTACTAATAACTGTAGATCGCGAACAACCCACGAGTCGGGCAGTTTCGGAAATACTCGTTCCGAGCCATTACAATCAGCCCTCTATAAAAGTCGCTTAGATCCGCAGCCTTTCCCATCACACACAGAAGTAAGTGAAAGAATGATTCTTCAGACTCTCCAGCAGCAGTTAAATACCACTTCCACCTGATCACGTGCCTTCCACGTCATCCAGGCGAGTTCATTGCAAAATGTAGAGGTGGTCATAATGCTTTGGCTCTTGAGTGTATATTTAACATTCTATATACTATATATATATATATATATATACTATATACTTATACTTCTATATACTATATACTTATCTATATACTATATATACTATATATATTTAGCATTATATTCTACGCTACCATGATGTTCGTATTTAGCATCATATTCTACAGTATTATATTTGTATTTAGCATCCTATTCTACACTATCATATTTGTATTTAGCATTCTATTCTACACTATCATGATGTTTGAATTTAGCATCCTATTCTACACTATCATGATGTTTGAATTCAGCATCCTATTCTACACTATCATATTTGCATTTCCTATCATATTCTACATAATTAAGATGTCTATGTTTAGCAACCCATTCTATATTGTCATGATGTTTGCATTTAGCCTCCTATTCTGCAATGTCATGATATCTATGTTTAGCATCCTATTCTATATAATCGACATGCCTATGTTAGCATCAAGATAGGAATAAACATGATATCTATTGCATATTCACCTTTTAAATAAAATTGCTTCAACTCAAGTAGGTATTTTAAAGTTTGAAAATTACACAATCAGAAAAAAAGTCTTGAACGTTATCTTTCCATATCTAATCGGGTTGTAAATAATTGCAATTGTTTAACCTCCAGTGAATCAGACTCCCTAAAAATTCGCCTTTTTTAACATAAAATTTTTAATATCACATAATTTACCATACACATAAAACCATAAATTTTTTATCAAAATTTTCAATACCACGGACCATAAATATTTTTTAAAAAACAGGCTTGCTTATTACTGTGTTTTTTCAAAAATTAATAATTATTTGTTTACGTAATTTTTAAGAATTTTAAATAAATTATATTGTAAATTGAATACTTTTTTTTATTTGGCCATTCGTTTGTTAATCATTGAAAAAAATTCTAAAGAAAAAGCAATTTGCTCTCTCTGAAATCTAATAAATAATTTAATATGGCCAAATTAAATGATTTCGATAAGAATATTCGTTCGAAAATTTGTTTATCCAATGAAATTCGTTTAGATAATGAATTCTCTCTGGATTTTGTTCAAGAGCCCCTTTTTCCCAGAAAACCACCAAGTGAAACTAAGTTTGGTTTGAACCTATCGCAACCTTGTTAAAAAAAAAGAAGACTCCAACATTCTCAAACAAAAAGTCCTTGATACCATAGATAAGTTCTCACAAGATAATCTTGCAATAGTATACACCAATAATGGACGATGGATGACAAATTCCTCAATAAGGGAGGTGCAGGCATCTTCTTTCATAAAGTGAGCACAGGCCTGATAGCTTCAAAGTTCACCAGCGAGCTCATGGCAATTAAAAATGCTGTTGCTTTATATCTAAATGACTCAAATATTACAGGCCTCACTCACGGGTTAGTGATTTTTTCTGACTGCAAGTCGGCCCTGGAAGCAATTAAAAAGGTAGATACTAGCATCACTTCTGCGATAAATGTTCTGCTGGAGACCCTACACTGTAGAGGCAAATCATGTCATCTTCAATGGATTCCTGCACATTTCAACATTGAGGGCAACGAATGCGCTGACTCCTTAGCCAAAGAAGGCAGGGACAATGATGAACCCAGGACTACCATCACACTTGCAGATGCTAACGCGGTTGCCAAAAGCCGATTCATTCCTCATAACTTTAAGAAGTCACTCATCATGGACTTCAACTGCCCTAGGAAGTTGACATCAGTTATTAGCAGACTCAGAACTCATCATTACAGAGGGATGAAGATTCTCCCAGAAAAGACCAGGGAATGCATCCCCTGCAGAAATTGCCCCAACGCTTTCCTAACACCTAAGCACATTCTAGAGTGCCCAGCACTCACTCCCTATGATTTGCAATTGGGTAGGGTGCCAATCGAGGCTAACTTAAGAGAAGTCCTGTAGAGTGAAGCGGCGCCGTTGCTAGCGGCCGCTATCGTGAAGACTTTTGACTTGATCTAACTTTTATATTTATATTTTAAATCTATGGACAACAACAACAACATTTAAATAAGAATGTTCTAAGAGAGGCTTCATGATGAGAATGCTTCATAAAAATATTTAAGTAAAATATTCGTGAATATTCTAGTATTAACGTTAGATTAGAATATTTAAATACGAATGTTTTGTGAGAATATTCCAATATTAATGTTAAATTACAGTAATCAAATAAGAATATTATAAGAATGTTCCATGAGAATATTTCAATGACAACATTCTATGAGAATATATAAATTTTGCTATTTCATAACACTTTTATATAACGATAGGCATAAGCAGCATTTTATATCAGTTGCGATATTCATGTAACTGTTTGGTGATAGTTCTTGTACACAAATTAAAAAAATTTCCGAATGGAATGAATACAGCAAAGGTTGCATAATTTCAGGTAGTTTGCAAAGTAAAAGCATTTTATTCCCAAAACGAAAGGAAAACAATGTAGAACAATCACATGTGATTGGTGAATTTTACAGAAGCAGTCACCACACCATAGAATCCTATTTAAATTGCATTATAGAATCATATAAAATTTTAAATTTTACAGAAAAATAACATGCTATAAATAAACACAGAACTACAGTTAAAAAAATTCCAGAAAAAAGGCATTATAATATGAAAAAATACATATCAAATAGATAAAATTAACTTGATGACTTTAATCTTTTTGAAAAACAAATGGGCAGCTTAAAGACATAAAAATAAAAATAAACCTTAATGTTGCTCAAAAGAAAGTAAAACTGATTAACTGCGAAAATGAAGAAAATTATATGCAACTCACATACTAAATTATGTAGATAATAAATCTAGGTAAAAAGTGTTCATAATTTGATTTTGCAAATTGATAAGATTAATTCATATTCGATAAGAGCTTCAATTTTCTACAACCGTAATTTTTATATTTAAGAAACTGGGGCCTGAATGGCCGAGTGGCTAGCGCTCTGGCGCTCGGTACCATAGGTTTCGGGTTCGAGTCCCGGCGGTGCCATGGATGTTTGTAGTGGTTCGGAATCCACGTTAAACTGTAGGTCCCGGTCTAATAGAATCGTAGAGCGTCGCGGGGGCATTGTTACTCCGCGTCCGTGGCTTATCTTCAAGTTACACGAGCCCCCTGGGTAAAGCAAAGTGAGTACATCTGTGCAGCGCTTGCCTTAAGGCATCCATTACCAAGCTGTCTAAGTGTTTGCCAGCTGCATTAGAAAAAAAATATTTAAGAAACTTTTAGACTGAAATTTTCCCACAGTGTTGAAATCGAGTAAGTGTATTTAGTGTAACACAATGTTAAAATAGTTGTAAAGAATATTTTTATAATTTTTTTTAATGAAATATTTCAAAGAACGAAGCAGAACTAATAATTTCATATCTCGAGTTTTCATATCGCTTAGCAGTTGAAAGTTAATTTATATTAGCTAATATGCCAGTAGTTTTGTTGTCATCTTTTATTCAAACTTCATGCTTAACGCAGCATGCCAAATTTGGCAACAGTATTGGGTGATTTATCACCGAATTTGGCAACCTGCCATCGCTGAATAATTTAGACATTATGGAGCTTTTCACAGCGAGTATCGTTAAAATAACAATGGCATGTTCAATTCAATTTAATTTTCTTATGTTTCAGTATACTCTTATACCGATGAAAGCATCCATTTTAAAAAGCAGTATACTTGTAAATAATATTATAAATGCGTCCTTTTTGCGTCAGTTACGTATTGTTCTTTATTTTTTTATAATTTTTAATCAGAAAAGTGATTGAATTATTTTCTTCAAAATATATAGTATAATATCGATTTTATACCTCTTTCGAATAAGCTTTCTTGGAATATCCTTTTGTAATATTTTTTATCCTCAAGAACTCTGTGTTATTCTAAAAGTACAAGATTTTGTTTTCTTCAGAATAAACAAAAATATAATTATGCATTCAATCCTAAAAACGTTGGAGAAAATTTCGAAATTTCCGACACCAAATAGAGTAATTCAAAAAAATTATTTTTAACTCTATCTCAGTAAGTTTATTTTGTGATTCGATCTTAATACTCTAATTTTACTCTCTGTCTTAATTTTAAGACATTATCAACAAGTATAATCTGTCACTCAAATTCAATACTTTGTCTGTAAGTTTACTTTCTTCAATCTCAAGAAAGTTTTAACAAATTTTAATTTTGATTTTTTTCTCAAAAACATGCAAACAAGTTTATTCTGTTACTCAAATTCGATACTCTGTCTGCAAGTTTTTTTGTCTTCTTAAATCTCATGAAACAGTTTCATCAAATTTGTTCTCTAATTTTTTTCTCGAGAATAAGCAAACAAATTTAATCCTTTATTCAAATACAAGTCTGCAAGTTTTTTTTCTTCCTCAATCTCAAGATAGTTTCAACAAATCTGCTTTCTGATTTTTTTTCTCATCAATATACAAACAAGTTTAATCTCTCACTCAATACCTTGTCTGCAAGTTTACTTTTCTCAATCTCAAGACAGTTTCAACAAGTTTGCTTTCTGATTTTTTTTTCTCAAGAATATGTCAGCAAGTTTAATCTGTCAATTAAATTCGAGACTCAATTCAGTGTGCAAATTCACTTTCTGTTTCAATCTTGTGTATGTTCCAAAGCATTAACTCTCTCACTCATATTCAAGATTCTGCCAACAACTGCATTTCTCGAAGACAAACTCAACATATCCACTCACATAAATGTCGTTTTTGAACATGTTTACTCATAACACAACCTCCACCGCAAATGGAGAGGTATGGTTGTCAATTGGTCAGCGCTATGTGCTTTGGTACCACAGACATTATTTGGTACTTTATTTTGGACTTTATTTGGTACCACAGACACAGGTTCCAATTCTGGCTGTGGCATGGATAGTTGTGAATGGTTCGGAATCTACGTTAACTGTATGTCCCGGTCTAATTAGCCCAAAGTGTGTAAAAAAATGACCGCAGAGCGACAAATCAAATCTCCATTTGCGGGAATTGGTCCACACACGTGGACTTATATGCACTCTATTTCCATTGTACAGCAGGAGTTGAGTTCAATATAACATAAGTTGAATTTTCGAGTTATAATATCATGTCTTTTATTATAAATGTACCACAAATGCATGGTATGTGTTGCAAATAAATTTTTTAAGAATGGTCGCCATTAGTTGCAGAATTATGTTTCATTTTTTGTATCTGAATTTCTTGTCTCTTTTTTTTTCGTCCGTCTTGCTTAACCTTCAAGGACCTAATAAAAATACATTACCCATCCTTAATTGAACCCTATAAAGACATCAAGTACGGAAGCACAAAAAAGAAAGAGAAAAAAAATCCCAAGCGATGTCTGAGAAGTAGCTTTTATTGGGAGACAGACTTCAGCAGTTGGAAGATTGGCTTTTTTTTCTGGTAGCACAGCTTCCATTCTTCTCAATTAAGTAAGGCAGCTCTAAAGATTCCGATAAACATACATTCCCGGTAAACTTATAGTGAAATGAAAGATAAAGAGTCCGATTTCAGTTTAATACTTATCTATACGTTTCTTTAGAAGCTGATAAATGTATTGTTTTTACCAGAATGGGGACTTCATGTATTACTTCTGGATTGACTGATGTTCATTGTGTCTTAGATCTGCAACATGATACAATTATATTTAAAAGATATAAAAAAGTTAGACAAATATTGTTTACTGCAGATTTATCCTCACGTTTACTTACAGCTTTCACACAATCGTTGTAGAATAAACAGTATATTGATTAAAATATCTCTTAAATTTATTAAAGCATGTTTAATACATTGTCTGTATATCATCATCCCTATATTTATGTATATATACATATATTATAAAATGCTACATCTGCAATACAATAATGAGGTTTAAGAAATGTATTCACTCATCAAATATTGCTAACAGCAAATTTCTTCTACAGCTACTTATTTCTGTCACATAATCCTTGTAGAACAATTAGTATGGGAAGTATCTTAAAAAAATATCTCGGGAATTTATTACTGTTCATATAATCGTATGTACACTATTATCTGTGTGTCGTTGGTATTGTATTTTTATTTTTTCTAAATGTGTTGGGATTAATTTTTTTTTCTAAGCGAGAAAGACCTTCTTTTTATAGCTTCTGAATACGTTGATAGAGAATTCAGAAGCCATTATGAAAAAGTATACTTTTCTTTAATATTTTTTACATTGACTTTGAAATAAAAGCTAAAGCTGAAACTTTCAATATAAAAGCTTCTTCTTCTTATAAAGAAGATGGTACATTTCATAATCGACAATAAAAACGAAAATAGGTTGGTATGCAATTTAAAAAATACAAATAGACTGTTAATTTATCATAATGGTAGATCCTTCTCAAAAAAGACATGATATATTTATTAAAGTATATACCACAGATTAGTAATATAATAGAGCGACCATCAGGATTGCCAGCTTGGAGCAAACAAATTCCTCACGTGATTTTAGCAATCATCATTATCTACTATCAGGTATTAGGTAATGGCCTGCCACGTTGCTGAAGAAAAACGAGCTCACATTGCGCTGTGGATTATACTGCCCACATTTAGAATTAGTCTTAGACAGGTGTTTCAGGGTTCTGCAGGTTAACATACGCAATGATAGTTTGGCGATTTCGGCTAACAATCTTCACAGACGGCCATTGTTACCTCATGCTGTTGGAATGAAGGTAGAAAAAAGTCTAAAGAAATAGTAGGAAAAAAAAATGATTTTCAATTAAAATTTCAAACAAAAAGCAGCTGTACATAAATAACTTTAATTTTTCTAATTTAATTTTAGCATTTAAATTCTATTAACAAATTTTTGTGTAATATTTCCCGCAATATGATTAAAAATTAAACCATTCATTTATATGAATTTTTTTGTTATGTTGTAGTGTGTTGTTGTTTTAATGCAGCTGGCAATACAGAGGCAGTTAATCTTTATGCCATAAGCAACGGTTGCACCGCTGTGACTCATTTAGCACCACCCAGGGGACACGTGTAGCTTGAAGATAGGCTACGGACGCGAGTCACACTACTCCGAACAACGCTCTATGATCCTGTTAGGCCATGACCTACGGTTTAAAGTGGATTCCGAACCACTACAAGCATCCATGGGATCGCCGGAATCGGGCCTGAAACCTGTGTTACCGAGCGCCAAAGCGCTAGCCACTCAGCCGTTAGGCCCCTTATGTTGCATTCTATTTCATACAAAATGGTCAGTGTTGAAAACAAACTAACATTTCTTGTATCCATTTATCTTTAGTAAGCACATAGTTAAATAAATACATGACTTGAGAAGAAGAATTTCTCGGAATGTTCAGAATCGTTTCGTAACATGTTTATGCTTTCTAAATAAATGCGCATAGAGAAAAGTAGAAAATGGGCGATGCAGCGCCAACTCCAGTACGAAAAGGACGTGAGATGTTTGTATAAAGTTTCTGTTTCTTTAGAATAGGGAGACTCGCTCTATTTTATTACTGCACTATGTTATATGCATCAAATAAAACACGCCTTTTACAGGATATTAAAATTTACATTTTGAGACCAAACTTGAAAAAGGCAGGTTTGCTATAATGAATACAATAGTTATGACAACAAATGTTACTTGGTTATTCTTTGATAAATTAATTTATTTCTTCAGCTGCCAAATGTGTAAGATTTTACAAAAATTTTAAGATGCTGTCATTATCCTAATAAATATTTACATCCTGTTATATATATACAGGGAGATTATAATTAGAGTCCCACTTTCAAAATGCTGTTAAAAAAGAACCACTCGTCACAGTGTGTTCAAATTTGAACTAAAGATACTTGAAGAAGGGGGAAAAGATACGGAATCAAAAAAAGTTCCACCGATTTTTCCCATCCAATTGGGTATGACCTTGCCGTGGTGGATGGACTTTCCACCTGCACACTGGACACTGGTTGCCGAATTCACTTTCTTCATGCCGCTTACAGTATCATCTGTTAATACACTTTGAAACTTTTTTGACCGTATCCCTCTTCTTCAAGTATCTTCAGTCCAAATTTGAACTCATTGGAACGAGTGGTTGTTTTTTACAGCATTTTAAAGTGGGACTTCTAAATGGCCATTCTAAAAAAATTTAATTAAATATCGTTATATATGATATATTTGTTACCTGTTTAAATAAAATGGAAATCTGATGCCAGAAATTGCATCTATTTTAAGAATATTTGATTTGCATAAAATTATTTAATTAATTTTAAGTTTTAAATAAACAACACAAGTTATATTATAATTTAATGATAGAATATTGAAATCAATCTGTAAAATTAAAATTATTGTACAATAAGTCTTGTAGCAATTATTTATTACCACTATTGTAGAACAAAATCGAAAAGTATTGGTGTACAAATATTTGTATGAATGTTTATAATTTTTATTAGTTTACAGATGTTACTTTTACATTTCAAATCTTTTTTTGTTAATTTTGACAAATTGGAATAAAAAAAGGGCGAAAATATATTTATTATTATTATTATTAATGTTTTCATTATTAATTTTGAACCAACGGATAAATATTAAAATTATTTTATATGAATTGTAAGGTCATTAATTATGAATTCCAGTCATAATTTATTAAGTTATAATATGTTTCATTTTAATTTAACTAATTTATCCTCGATATTAAAATTTTTAATGAATTCTAAGATTGTACTAAAATTATAGACACATAAAATTATTTTGTTGAATATATCCTTTTTTTCAAGAAGATATAATTATTAAGTTTATTGTTCAGCTTGTAGATCTTATAAATGATTAATAAATCAATGTTTGTATACAAAATACCTAAAACTTATTACTATTCATTATTGCTATAATTATTATTGTTTATATTACACACTATTAACTAAATGATTGATTCTGAAAAAATTAATTGAGTAGATATGCTGCAAGATTTTTTTTTATTATTTATCTATTTCATATTTAATAATTAATAATTGCTTATTTCTAAAAAAGTCATCAAACAATTCAACAGATGTGTCATCTATATATAAATGAACTAAATATTTTAACCATTCTATATCAATTTATTTTATCTGTCTACAGATTATTATATTATTATTATTAAACGGTGAAGTTAGTTACGATTGCTGTTTTTTTTTAAAAATGGCAAATGTAGGATATGTTACTTTTAGAAAATATTTGTTAAATGTCAAATAATTAATTATTAAATTGAATTGAATCGCTACATCTATAGTAAAACACAAATATTAATTATTTACAAAAAAAGAGAAACATATTTTGAAACAGAAAACATTTGGCATAGATTATTCATAAAATCTTGTTTTACAGACTAAAACAACCAAATTAATATTTGCACTAAATTAAAGTTATCGATCTATGTGGCGAAATACTTCAGAAAATTATTAGTTTGGTATCATAGTTATGTTATTCATAAACTTAAATAACATATAATATTATATAATATATTTAATAATATTAACATAATTAACTTATTAATATAATAAATAACTTATTAATATAGAATATTATATAAGATACATTTTTTAAAGAAATTTACAAAGAAAAAATTAAAGATCTTGTAATGTTCTAGATTTCTGAAATATGTTCTATAAAGAAAGTGGTCCAATTCGAGTTTTTAATATGATTGGATATAGGAATATTTTACTATATTGGATCTAGATGCTAAATTCTAATTAAAAAATGTGTCTAGTATTAAATTTATTCATGGATTGAGGATGTTTAAACACTTCATGTGAGAGTAATAAAAATTGTATAAAAAAATATCAGTTTTAATATTATATCCAATGATATTTTTGTATCAATTTCAAATAAAAAATATGTTTTGTTAACTGAACCAAAAACGATTTCAAGTAAAAGTCAATCTGATTAAAAAACACTTCCAACAGTTTATAGAACCTATTATGATTACAATTAATTTTTTTTCAAAATCATATACTAATTTTTTTTTTTTTAATTTTTCGTAAAAAAAATTAAAGGATTTCTAAAATTCGAAATTGTTAACATTTTATTTTCTATACTAGTTGCTGGTAAAACTATATTCTTTTTATTTTAATCTCAAGTGCAATTATTTTTTTAAAAAATTGCTACTTTTCTAGTAAAACAGATTACCTTTAACCAAAAATTATTTGAAATACTATTCTAAAATGGAATAATTCCTGAACAGTGGGCATATCTTAAAAATAAAAAAACAAACATTGCCTGAACCAAAAATATCCAAAATTCGTTTATTCGTTTATTCTTTGAGGTAAAATCTTCTACATTTTATGAAACTGCATACAAAAGTTAATTATTAGCATTTTGAATCAGCTACTTCCATTAAAAAATGCTGTAATAATTTCAATCAAAAAATTAATATGTCTCTAAGTGATTTCTTCAGAAAAAAGTTAACAAGAAAATTATCATTAACTTTTGAAAATCTTAATTTGGAATTTTAAATCTGAAATTAAAAATCTTAAATCTGGAATTAAAAATCTTAAATCTGGAATTAAAAATCTTAAATCTGAAATTAAAATCTTAAATCTTAAATCTGGAATTGTACTTAATATTGGACTTAAATTTAGTAATCTTCAAATCCATCTTTGAATGCTGTAACCATTTAATTAAGAAAAAATTGAATAAGGTTTATCAATGAGATTATATGAAATATATTAATACAATATTCTAATTAAAAAACAATGATAACGTGAAATCTGTGAACAGATACTTTTAAATTTAAAAAATCTACATTATGATGATTTATGAAATTCTACTAAGAATATTAACGAATAATAAAATAATTATTAAGATTTAATTTATTGAATTTAATTACTGAATTAATTATAATAATAATTATTTAATTATTTAATTTATAAAATTATTTTTTAACTAATTTTATAAATTCAAACTATAAAATAATGCTTTCTAAATTTATGAAATTAAATTAAGAAATTATGAACTTTTATTAAAAAAAAACTGTCTAAATTAATGGAATCTAAAATTATTTAGAATATTACATCACTGTTGTCAGTTTTCACTTTTTGCATAAAAAAAAGAATCACCGTTATTATTAAAATGGTCTTATTGATGAGAAATCATGTACTATTTAACCTGTAGTTACTTAAGATTTAATTCATAAAAAAAGTATCTAAAACAAAAATAGGTAAAAATCGCATGCAATTTGTTATCAAATTCTAAAATTGATCTAAAACTGAGAGGCAAAAATCGCATCTAATTAATTTTTTTTGTCTTTCCAAGTCCATATTTGCATTGAAAAAGGTTTTACTCGCTCCAAATAAATCATTTTGATTATTACATGTGGGATTTTTACAAAAATTTGCTAATATTATATTAATCAGAAGTCATTTCAAATATTATTCATAGGTTTTTTTAAAATACCATATTTTTATACTAAAAATAATTGAAAATGCTATTAAATTGAAATGGAATTGAATCATGCTCAAGTGATATTTTTATTTAACGAAATATTATGAAAAAAAAATTAATTGTATTAATTAATCGATTAAAAATATTATATTATGTTTAAGTTTAAATATTTACGCATAGAATAGTCAAAAATATTTTGTATAAACATATTCACTAGATATAAAAATATTTTTACAGGTGTAAACCAAATTCATGCTAAATACTGCATATCCTAAATGATAAATCATTCAAATTGAGGATTACAATTAAAGCAGTTGTAATTATTTCTTTAAAATAGTAATAATTGTAATAGTTTATTGTAATCTTTGTACTCTTGTAATTTCTTGTAATTAATTGATAAAAAACACCAGTCATGATTCTTCATTTCATTTCGTTATAGTTCAAACGATAAGATTAACCCTTTTTTTCTATTAATAGATTGTTCCTACCTTCCCTACCAATTAAAAAAAATAATTGCAAAGAAGTATTTACAGCTGGTTATTTCAAGCGATGCAAATATTTTTAATGCAATTATGGATTTTAAGGTTTATTATTTAGAATATGCAATAATTCTATTTTCATTGGTGAAAAAAAATACGAGGTATTGCTCAAGTTATTTCGTGTTGAGATCGTTATAGTTCACAGGGGATAAATATTTTATTTAAAAAAATCTAGAAATTTTAAGAAATAAAAAAAAGAAGATAAAAAAAGAAATTATTAAAAGATTATGCATGTTCTGAAATGATTGCTTTAAAAATATTGGAATCGCCTGAATTAAGCAACTGTAAATACTTCCCTGAAGATTTTTTTTTTAAATCGGTAGGAACAATTTTTTAATTTAAAAAATAGTGTTAATCTTGTCAAAGTGTTGATCTTAATCTTAATTGAACTATAACGAAATAAAACGAAGAATCCTGTCGGGTTTTTCTTAACAATGAAAATAGAAATACTGCATGTTTTAAATGATAAACAATCAAAATCCATGATTGCATTAAAAATATTGGAATCGCCTGAAATAAGCAGTTGCAAATACTTACCTACCGATTTTTTTGTTTTTAAATAAAAATCGGTAGGGAAGGTAGGAACAATTTTAATTAAAAAAAAGGCGTTAATTTTCGTTTGATTTATAACGAAATAAAATGAAGAATCATGACTGGTGTTATTTATCGATGAAAATATAAATACTCCATGTTCTAAATAATAATAAACTACTGTAGTCTACGATTGCATTAAAAATCTTTGAAACGCCTGAATGAAGCAGGCCCAAATACTTACATACCGACTTTTTTGTTTTTAAATAAAAATCGTTAGGGAAGTTAGGAACAATTTTTTAATAAAAAAAAGTATTAATTTTATTGTTTGAATTGTAACGAAATAAAATGAAGAATGATGATAGGTACTATTTATTGAAAATAGAAATACTGCATATTTTTAATAATAAACCATTTAAATCTGTGATTGCATGAAAAATACTGGAATCGCCTGAAATAACCAGGTGTAAATTCTTTCCAGAAGATTTTTTTTTAAATCGGTAGGAACAATTTTTTATTAAAAAAAAGTGTTGATCTTATCGTTTGAACTATAACGAAATAAAATGAAGAATCATGACTGGTATTTTTTACTAATGAAAATAGAAATGCTGCATATTCTAAATAATAAACCACTTAAATACGTGATTGCATTAAAAATATTTGAATCGCCTGAAATATGCAGTTGTAAATACTTCCCTGAAGATTTTTTTTTTTAAATCTGGAACAATTTTTGATAAAAAAAAGCAATTTTTAATAACAAAACAAAAACAACAAAAGAAAAAAAAAGTTTTTAAATAAAAAAAGCGTTAATTTTATCGCTTGAACTATAACGAAATAAGTTGAAGAATCATGCCTGGTGTTATTTATCAATGAAAATAGAAATACTGCATATTCTAAATAATAAACCATGGAATTCCATGATTGCACTAAAAATATTGGAATCACCTGAAATAAGCAGAAGATTTTTTTTAATGAAAAAATCGGCAGGGAAGGTAAGAACAATCTTTTAATAAAAAAAGTGTTAATTTTATCGCTTGAACTGTAACGAAATAAAATGAAGAATCACGACAGATACTTTTTATCAATGAAAATTGTACAACTGCATATTCTAAATAATAAACCATGGAATTCCATGATTGCATTAAAAATATTGGAATCACCTGAAATAAGCAGGTGTAAATACTTACCTACCGATTTTTTTGTTTTTAAATAAAAATCGGTAGGGAAGGTAGGAACAATTTTAATTAAAAAAAAGGCATTAATTTTATCGTTTGATCTAAAACGAAATAAAATGAAAAATCATAACCGATGTTATTTACCAATGAAAATAGTAATACTGCATATTCTAAATAATAAATACTTTAAATCTATGATTGCATTAAAAATATTTGAATCGCCTGAAATACGCAATTGTAAGTACTTCCCTGAAGATTTTTTTTTAAATAGGTAGGAACAATTTTTTTATTGTGTTAAAAAGGTGTTGTTAAAGTTAATTTTATCGTTTGATTTATAATGAAATAAAATGAAGAATCATGACTGGTGTTATTTACCAATGGAAATAGAAATACTGCATGTTCTAAACAATAAACTATTATTGCATTAAAAATATTTGCCTGGGAAAAAAATCACCTGATATAAGCAGTTATAAATACTACGAAGCCAATTTTTTTTTTTTTTTTTTTTTTTTTAAATAAAAATCGCTAGGGAAGGTAGGAACCATCTTTTTTTTTAAAAAAACAAACCGCTAATTTTATCGTTTGATCTATAACGAAATAAAATGAAGAATCTTGTCTAGTGTTTTTTATCAATGAAAATGGAACGATTTTTTTTAGCTGGAAATGACAAAAAGAGAGGGTGCGCTGGGACGTTCTCCATCTCGGAGGGATGGGCCCCTGTAGCCCCTCACCCCTGGAAAAACCAACCACCCGGTTAGCTCTCGAAAACACGCATGCGCCCTCGCGCCCACACGGGTCCAGCCGAATAACTGCATGCCGTAGATAACCCTGCCACCGTCGCCTTTCAAAATCGAGGCAGCTCGCTTTTCGAACGCAACAGGGAAGTAGTGCACCCCCCGTTTTCACAAAAGATTTCTGTTTTCGAGTGCCACTTAGCGGGGGAACGACACGCCGCCTCGATTCGAACACCCCCGCAAGTGCCCCGGATTATTCGCGGGAAAAAATTATATCGGAATTTAAAAAAGAAAATTAGAACAGAAGATTTCCTTCTTCCCCAAGTTTCGATTTTAATAAAACGGGACAGGTGTGAATACGCGCTGCATTGGATTTAATACGGAAGTTTTTGTTCGAAATCCGACGGATGCTTCTTCTGCTGTGTGTTCTTTTTATTTTTTCACCTGCCGTTGTGTTGTTTTTTTCGTTCTGTGTGTGTGCCGGTGGGATGTGTTTTTAAGTTTATTGCGCTGATTTTCATTCGTCGTTCGATTCGAGTGTGTGATTCAGATTCATCAAAGGATACATCGTTGTTGTTTTTTTTATATATCAAATTTTGAACTGTTTGTAATATATATCATTGTCGCATCTTTTAGAGTGATGAAGTTGATGTTTTGATGTAGTTTATCGGAAAATTTTCATTTCGAGTTTTGATGTTGGTGTTATCGTTGGCTGTTGATAAATGAACAGGTATTTTAAATCGTATAGCGCTCGCTCACAAAAAAATGGCAACAGTTTGAAGAAATATATATATGAAAAAAAATTAAATGTTGTTGTTTTGAATTGAATTTTATTCGTGTTTTTGGAAAAATGGCAATAATAGATGTAGACTATATTTTATTCAAAGTTTATGAAGCAGTTGAAGGATAAATCTGGTGTGCTATTGATAAGTTAGTGGTTGTTCATGTATTTAAATTGCAAACTTTTAAAAATCTGATTTACAGAATTTTTTTAAAATTTATTTTAAAATAAATGCTCTTAATTAAATTTATATTGTTGCTTTAAGAATAGGTTGAATTAAAGAAATTCCGTTTTGTGTTTTGCATCTGTTTACTGGATAAAAGAAGAATTTATAAGTACCAGTATTAATATTATTCGAATTAAAGTAAGTAAGCTTATAATTTATTGCTTATAAATTTTTTTCATAAAAATTTGATTTGTTATGTAAATTTGTATATGGAAACATTTGAAAAATGATCTTCATAATTTTTTTGAAAATAGTATTAATGGAATAAATTTTAAATCTCTTCTGTACAATGCTAATCATAAAAATATATTAGGCAATATTTCGATTGCTTGAAAATAGAAGTTACTATGTTTAATTTTAAAAACTCGAACCAATTGCTTTTAAGATTGCTTAATCTAAATTTTCCAGAAGTTTCGATTGAAAAAAGCATCGCAGGTGTGATTTTGTCACTGGAAGCACACTTGCAGTTTTTATATTTCAATAAATGCTTGTGCACACCATCAATAACAAATATAATTTGTAAACATATTTTCTCGTAGACATCACATTTTTCTACTTATGCAACGCCATACCAATTCAATATCGACTAGTTTCAGAGATCTTTATTACACTTCAAATACGTTATTCTAAACTAATCCGTACATAGATTTGAGAGCAATATTTTAGAATTTACTATACAACATAAGCTGATAATCTGCCTTTGCTTTCATATAATGTGATATCAAAGAAACTCATAGATGTAAGATAACTTGCATAGTAAACACGTGCCTGATATGTGGTTAACACATTCTTTTTCTGTTTATCAAAACTAAATATTTAGCTTAACAAAGTTGTTAATGCAAGAAAACTAATTTTTTATATACGGTTAAAAAAAAAAAAAAAAAAAAAGATCTTCTTTGGAGTGTAAGTTAACTAAGCCTTTAAAAAGTGGCCTCAATCCCAACTACTCACTACAATCATAGTTTAAACGTCCAAAAATAGTCGTCGACTATGTAAATTAGCAATATATGGACCACGAGGGTGAATCCCATTACCAATCTCTATGCAAATACGTTGCCAGATGCGCGTTCCTAAATGTTGAAGTTTTACTACCAGTAGCACCCGATCACAATGGCAGACAATCAATCCAACAAGAAGAAGGGGAAGAAGAGGAAGTCGTACATTAAGGACGGTGTCGTGCTCAAGGTGTCAGACATCGAGCGCGAGTGCGACAGGCTGAGAAGAAGACCGAGGGCCGCCTTGTACCCCTTGTTGCCAATCACTGAACCTCTAAAGCTCAAGCGAAAAAGCATCCACATCCAGAAAGGCAGGCGGAGACATCGCAAGCACTGCAGGAAGAGATTGGACCAGGTCGGCATCGAGAAGCGCAAGCCACCAATCAGTCGAGGACTGAACAGTCGCACAAGACTGGTGACCACGACCAGTGGCAGTGAGGTCAGCAGCCTCGCTTGCTCAAGGAACAGGGACCTCTTAGCTTTGCACAATCAGAAAGGCTCGCTCAACAAGCCCCACTGGGCGTCGGCAGAACTCTTCTGCGGAGATTGTTCTTTCGAAATCCCGAGAACATCATTCGGGGGCTTTGAGCACCCCAAGCATCACCACTACCACCACAAGAAGCAGAAACATCGAATTTGCCACCACGATCCACTTCTGATAGGGCACAGGACCTCAGTGACCACATCCCTCAAGGATCTGAGGGGTCAGACTGGCAGGCATCGCAGGAGGTGCCTGGACCCAGAGGCCGGGCTTGGAGACAGGGACAGCACGTCCAGCAACAGCAGGTCGCGAAAGATAGTGAGTGTCATAGTAGCTTCGGTGGCTTCTTTCATCTTGATGATGTGCGTCGCATTGGTGGCCGTCACCTTGAGGTTGACACCAGCCATCGATGAACTTGGTGAGTACTTGACTTTTCTGTATCTCATCTTAATTAGCAGTTCGCTGCCAGTTAATTCAGTATGCAATTCGTTGCCAATAATCTCAGTGTGCAATTTTATTGCACATTATCTCAGTATGCAATTTATTGCCAATTATCTCAGTATGCAATTTATTGCCAATTATCTCAGTATGCAATTTATTGCCAATTATCTCAGTATGCAATTTATTGCCAATTATCTCAGTATGCAATTCATTGCCAATTATCTCAGTATGCAATTCTTTGTCAATTATCTAATAGGCAATTCATTGCCTTTTATCTCAGCATGCAATTCATTGCCTATTATCTCAGTATGCAATTCATTGCCTGTTATCTCTTTTTACAATTCATTACCAATTATCTCAGTATGCAATTCATTGTCAATTAGTATGTTACTTTTTTTTAAAAATGCAGTAAATTAATTTGAAATAAATGAATAAGGAAATTATATAAATAATCTGAATTTTTTAAAAGTCTTAAATGCAAATTAAGATATTAAATATTTTAAATTAAATATATATCAATATAGTAATTTATCGAAACACAATTGAATAAATTTTAGAATATTCATGAAATATTTGGACTTTTTATTATTGTAAACTAGCAATATGATGAATTAGTATTATTAACAATTTTAAAAAATTCCATTTTATCAAATGTTTAGCACGGTTTTATAATTTTATTCTTTTATGCTAGTCATTGTTACCTTTTTAAATTTTAATAAATGCTAAAATGTTTCATTTAATTAAAAATAAAATAAATCAAATGAATAAATTATCTTGTACAAAAAAGTTTACATCAAATTCATTCAAATATTATCCAATGGAGAATAGTAACACTCAAATATAAATTATATAATTTATTTTATTAAATTTTTTACTATTGATTGCAATGTGATTTTAATAGAAAATTCATTTTTTTTCAAAAAATTACTGAAAAAAATGTAATATTTTTTTAATTAAACATTAAGCATGAACAACTAAACTAGAGTTCAAATAATCCCCATGTAAACAAAATTTCAGCCAGCGATTTATTTACAAATAAATTCGAAAATAAATGAAATATTTAACTAAATTTTGAATTCGCATTACATTTAAATATTTTTTTTAAATTATACTTTTTTTAAATTTAATCGTTTCCATTATTATTGTTACCTTATAAAATATATTTTCATGCATGTGAATAACTTACAAAACGCTCAATTCGCAAGAAATAATTAGTAGAAATTGTAAATTTTAATTCTATATTAAAGGTTATATTTATTATATTAGTGATAAACTATTATTATATATGTTTGAATAATTAATAAGATATCGAAAAAACTGTTAGCAATAAGAAAAATTTTATTATCATAAAAATGTGTTTTCTAGTTAGAATAAATGTGAAAATAAAGCAAAATTTATTACTTTTAAAAATCATTTAGCATGAATTTATTCCGCCTTAACAAAATTTGAATATTTTTCTCGTTTAACTTATTTATTCTATTTTTAGAAAATAATTTTGTATGAAAAATTTTACAGTAAAATCTGTTATTTTTTCTTTATCATTTCAAGTTCGTATGGGGTGCTAATAATAAATATTTTTATTGTATTATTTTATTAATCTTACTAAAACGTAAGTCAGCTACAAATTGCTAATGATAAATTTTAAAATAAATTAAAAAGAGGTTTACAATACAAAGTAATTTTATACTGACATTAAAATACTTTTCAGTTTTTATTATTTATCATTTAATAATATTCTGAATTTCAACTTATTAATGCTTTTTCAAGTTCATAAATAATACAAATAAAATAGGGATATTTTAAAAAATCTAACAAAACACATCATGCTGAAAATCAAGTTTTGTCAAAAACTGGCATTCAATAAATTTCATATTTTTTTAGTAACATATGTAAATTTTTATAAAAAATAGTTTATGCTTATAATGGCAATACAGTTTTTTAAGCTGTAAGCTTTTTTAAGTTATTTATTTATTTAATAATAATATTACTACATGACACTACACCTAAATTTTGGTAGTATGTTTAAAATTACAAAAAATGAAATTTTCATTTTATAAAAACTTCAGCGTTTTGTAGATTTTTGTTCTGTTTCTATTTATCAAGAAAATAATTTTAAAAGGTAAATATGCTTGAAAATTATAGCAGTATTATTAAATCCTAATTGAAAATTAATCTACAAGAATAAATTAATTTTTTTAATATTCTTATAAAGATATTATGCTTTGAAATTAAATAATTTTATTATGAGGAAGCTTACATTTTGATTTCAATTTCTTTTACAAATTATTCAAACAAAAACTTTGCAATTTATTCAACAAAAACATTTGCGCAATATAGATAAATATCTGGCTGTTCGATGTGGTTTTTTGTTAAATATGTTTTCAGGTATATATGACGATAAATGTTTTCTTTTAAGAAAATATGCTTTCCAAAAGATTTCGCTGTTAATAGAAATGAAAATGGCGAAAAGATTTTAAGTAATTTGAAAAGTTTTGAATATTTCAAGTGTATTTAAATAAGCTTATTTTTAAAGGATATTTTATATGCAATATAAGCAGCTTATGAAATTTATTTGCTATGAATTGCTTTTTAAAATAAAAAATATTTTGATATACACATATACCTTTAGAACAATTGTTGTTCCAAAAAATTGTTTAGAATATTTTCATCTAAGTATAATTGAATAAATAAGAATTCGTAATCAAAGTCGAGAAACAGTAGTATTACTTATAAGCATTTCGAATAATTTTATTAAAATAAGGATATTTTAAAAAATCCAATAAACCAGTCTGAAAATTTTGAAACTCATGTTCTGTCAAAAATTTATATTAATTAAATTTTGTATTTTTTTTTAGTAAATTTGTATAAAAATATTTTATGCTTAAAATGCAATACAGTACTTTATTCTGCATTATGCACTTATTTATCCCAAATAATAATTTTATTTAATGGCAAAATTACCTCAAATAATTAATACCTAAAATTTGGTAGTATGTTTAAAATTTAAAAAAGTGAATTTTTCATTTTATAAAAGTTTCAGGATTTGATAGATTTTTATTCTATTTATCTTTATCAAGAAAATAATGACAGTATTATTAAATCCTAATTGAAAATTAATCTACAAGAATGAAAAGATTTTTTTCATGAAGATATTATGCTTTGAAATTAAATAATTTTATTATGATGAAGCTTACATTTTGATTTTTTGATTTCAATTACTTTTACAAATTATTCAAAAAAACTTTGTATTTATTCAACAAAAAAATGTATTAATTTGCGCAATAAAGATAAATGTTTTGGTGTTCGAAATAACAATTATATAGTTTTGTTAAATAAGTTTTCTGATATATATGACGATAAATGTTTTCTTTTAAGAAAATAAGCTTTTCAAAAGATTTTATCGGTTAGAGAAATGCAAAAGGCGAAAAAAATCTCAAATAATTTTAAATGACTTCAAAATTTTTCGAGTGTATTTATAATGGATATTTTCTATGCAATATAAGCAGCTTATGAACGTCATTTGTCATGAATTGCTTTTAAAAATAAAATACATTTTGATATTTACAGATATCTTTAGAACAGTAATTATTCCAAAAAAATGTTTAGAATATTTTTATCCAACTATAATTGAATAAATAAGTATTCGTAATCAAAGTTGAAAAACAGTAATATTATTCATAAAAATTTCGAGTTCTTCAAAAAAAGTACTTTTTTTATAATCACATAAATCTTAATCTTTGTATTATAAATAGTAGATATTATAATAATCTAATATATATACTATTATATACCTTCATCTTTACGTATATTATGTTTGTACTATAAACAGGATATATATATATATATTATAATTTGAAAACATGCTTGAAATATTGTTCAGTAATTTTAAACATCTGTGTTAAACAAAATATCTCACATTAAAAGTTATATATTCTAAGCCCAATAGTTGTAAAAATACTATAAAATTTATTTTCAAAAACTTACAATTATATATGTTTCAATATTGTCAATTTTAAAAATAAAATAATCCAAAATTTGAATATTCTTATGACAAAAATTTTATTTTTTATATCATTACAAAAAATTTTGTAAATATTTTTACAAAAACATTAAAAACATTTTTTAATACTTAAAATTGTTTTCAATAAAGCTTTTTTATTTTAGAGACATGTTTATAATGATTTTTATGGATCCAAATATTTTAAATTATTACAGCTCATAAAGTATAATTTGATTTCATATATATTATATTTAAAATATATATTAGAATACATGCGACATCATGTTTACAATCCAATTAATTGATTATTTCAAAATTTCTTCTTAAAAAATTATCTGACTTTGCGATAAAAAGGAAATATCCCATTAATATGTATTTCCCAGCGAAAAAAATCAATTATCTCTTTGCAGCTCTTTATTATCGTAATTCTAATTTTTAATTTTATTATAGTATTTATTAAATTAAATCCAAAATCAACTTTAATTTTTTAAAATAAACTAATTAATTGCCTTGGATTGCATTCATTTTTAATTATTTTAATTAATGCTCAATAATTAATCTTAATCAACTCCAAAGTAAAAACAACTGAATGATTATAAATAAAATAGATTCGAAGTTTTCTCGTTTATTATAAAAAAAAAGTAATTATTAATAATTACTTTTTAAAACAGCAATTAATTTCGGTTTGTTGAAAAAAATTTTTTTTTCCTTTTATTATTTATGTATTTTAGCAATTTTCGTACGCAATAATTCTTTTTTATTTATCCACTTATTATGTTACGTTTGTACATGTAAAATTTTATTTTAACTTTTTGTTAAATTTTTTTCATAAATATAAATATTTATAATGCAATGTTAAATATAATAAGTTGTCTATTTATATGGTGATAATTATAAGTATAATGACAAATATAACAATTTGTTATGATTACATAATTTAGCATTCAATTATATTTCGGTAAATGTTAATATGGCTGTCTTTTTAATATATTATGTTTATTTGAGATCGATTATGACTTTAATTTTTTTATATTTTTTTATTTATTTATTTATTTATTATTTTTTTTTTTGAAAATACGCAACAATGCATACATTTATATATTTCATGTATTTAATCAAATTTTCATGTCCTTCATTAAATGTTCTTTAAATTTTTGATTTTTATATAAAAATTACTTGTAATTTGCTAGTTAACTTCAAAATCATTATTTTGTAGGGAAATTCTATTACAAAATTCGATTCGATAAAAAAAAAATCTATTGATTTTATTCTCGATAAATTTCCATTATAGAGAATCATTATAGATGGAAAATTTCACTTATAGGTTATCTTTTACTGATTGAATTCATCTTGAAAATATGTAAATAAACATAATAAAATAACAAGCTCGAGAACAATTCGTACAGTGACCATTTTGTCAGTTATATTCGTAGCCTTCATTCCTTTTGCTAATATTTTTAAAAATTATAATTAATTGGAATTACGTTGACAAATTAAATTTATCAAGAATTAAAAAAATCTATTGAAGGAAATTTCATTCAAAAAAATTTATCAAAAAATAAACATTGTATAGTATTTATTTATTCATTCAATCAACTTATAAAGTAAAGTTATTATTAATAATTTGTGTTTCTGTAAGAATTTATTATTTTTTTTAGTATATTTATTCAAAGATTGATGAACACGAAAATAATGAGACTCTTTAATTATAACTTTCATTAACAATGTATAGTTTTTAATTGCAAAAATGATTAAAAACAAAACATTGAATGTTATTCATTTTTATAAGTAATATAACCTGGAGTTTTCTTTCAGTTTTAATACTGTTGTAGTTTCATTTATTTTATTTTTAAATATTATTGGCAATATTATGTCTAGAATAATACATATGATAATACTCTTAGATGTGCAATAATTTTAATCTAGGAATTAGTTTTGAAATTCTTTAAAAATGTTAACATTATTTATTATTAAATGCAATTTTTCTGCATTTATTTATCTTACATTTAAATTGGTTCTTAATAATATTATCATATGTATCTTTTTTAACAAGATAATTAAAACATATTAATTAAAATTTTGCGGTAGGCGAATTTTTTAAACAACTTCTTTTTTCATTTATTATTGAAATTTATTATAATAATTATTTACTTATTTAATATTTATTATAATGTTATTTTGAACATAGTGCTATAATAATTTATTTCATTTACTAGAGTCCTATATTCAAAATAATTTATATAATTTTAATGTTTTTGATATAGATAAAAACGTTTATGTAATATAGTTCATGGAATTCAAAATTTGTAACAGTATTTGTAGCTGTGATTAGATAATTATTAGAAAAAAGAAGTTAATAGATGTAAATATCGAACTATTGTAGTTTTTTTCTTAAGATGTGTATGTCAACATTATAGTAAAACATTGAGAAATGGTTAAAACACTTTAATTATCACAGCATAGCAGTTAAAAATCTGATAAACCTTAATAAAAAATACTTGTATCGGACAACAAAACGTCATCATTTAGTTTAATTTTAATTTGTTTTTCATTCATGTTTTTATGATTGTGTTTTAATGTTTTTCATTAATATTTTGGCATATTTGCTATAAATTTATTGCATCCAAACTGTCATTGCAAGGAGATTTTTCCTTGAACATTGTATTTATGAAGTCTAAGAACTTCACAATTTATAATGTTATATAAATTTTAATTGCATTGTAATTTTTGATAATGATTAAACATTTACAATTACAATTTAAATCAAAAACATTTATATTGTACAAATTGATTCTAAAATTTAACCCATAACTTTTATGAAGAGAAACTTCTGCGAATATGTATTAGTTATAGAATTTTAGTTTTAAAATTTGGTTTTTGTCTTTACATTTCACAGATAAGAAAATGGCGATAGAATGACTGAAATTATAGCAATATGTTTCAATTCGAAGAAGTATTTGTAGAAATAAACTGGGAAATTTAACAAAATACACACTTTAAAATTTTTCTACACTCAGTATATAAGTACCTATCACTATTTCAAGTACATTTTGATATCTTTGATAAAAAATATCATTTCTGTCTCAAAAGTAAGATTGAGAGGAATATATTCCCTTCGAAATTTTTCCATCGGCTTCAGCCAAGAAACGAGTTTTTTTTTTTTTTTTGGAATGACTTCGACATCTGCAATGCTCACTTCTGAATTTGCGAGAAGTACAGATATTAGCGAAGAGTTTTTCCAAGTAATTGGCACAAGTAAACATATTTCCGCGTCATTAGCTATCAGAAAGTTGAGAAACACATCGCGAGGAGTTTCTTAGGATGAGAAATAATTTTGTTCAACGACATTTTTTACGTTTGTTTAAATTGCTGCACTTGTATGCAGACACATGAGACATCATTTCGGAAATGGCATTGAGTAATTCATCTTCTTTTAACTAGAAAAAAAATCCAGTATTTTACATGGAAACATCATACCTAGAATACTTGTGTTTTATTTCATCCATTCCACTTTTCGCAAGTTTGCAAATGTATACCACAGTATTTTCTTAATTATGACTGAAATATACAATTTTATAGCTGTTTTATAAACAATCATGTTAAAAAAAGGTTCTGGATTGTAAGTTTAAATAATGTTTTCTTATTTTATTTATTAAACTAATATCGTTTTGAATTGCCAATTTCTACTAATAATCAAGTTGAAAATCAAATCATATCCAGTTAAATTGAAGACTTTAAGTTTATAAACCTATGTTAACATCATATGTGTTTTTTAAACATACGATATAAACCTATGATAACTGAATTTCTTAACATATGTTAACTAAATAAGCCTTTGAATACCTACGATATTTCCTTAGTAAGCGATGCAAAAATTTATTTATTTTAAATCGCAGTATAACATGTCAATATTGGAGCAATTAAACTTGCAATTTGCCAGAATATCTATCTATCCCTCTCTCTATATATAATCTATATATAATTATATATAGAGAGAGGTAGGATATAATATATATATATATATATATTACGAATTACAATTATATGGTAAAACTGACGTTAAAAAATAAATTAATTTAAAAATATCTAATTTGATTTAACATTTAATATCGGAAATATACTTATATCCAACAAAATAAAATTTATTTTCATTAAATTAGAAAACAAATTGTAACAAACAAGATTAAATAAAATTAATGGATGAACTTTATATGAACATACGAAACATACGAGTACGTCTTTACATACGAGTAAATTTCAGGAATTTTAAAAAGAAGAAATTCTTGGATGTTCCATTAACTGAAATTAAGGATTAATCTCTTTTTTTATTTTAATATGGAAAACTGGAGATTAACACAAATCATGACTGAGTTTGAGGAGCCAGAGAATAACATTTTATACATATACTTTTTTTTATGATTTTGAAATTCTTCTTAAAACATGTTTTATTTGTCTTTCATATTGAGTACTTTCTTCGTTTTCATGAAGGAAAGACGAAATTCGAACGAATATTGGAGCGGAAAGTAATAAATATCTTTAATTTTATTATGTCTTAACCTATTATTACCAATTAATAAATAAATCGAAATTGTTCGCAATATTACTATATATTTCAGTTCTTAAATAATATTTTTCCCTATTTAGGAAATTTTACTCATCTCTTATTAATTTTTAGAATGTAAAATAAGAAAATAGTTTAATTACTTATTCAAAATATTTTTGATATTAAAATCACTATTTTTTGCACCTAATTTTAAATTAAATAAACAGTTTAGCTTTATTTTTATTTTAACTTAATAAATAAACATTAAAAATTGCATTAATTTTCTTGTTGTATTTTATTTTACAAATCAACATAAAATTCTTAATTTCCTTATTCACTTATTTTAGAATATTCATAAGCGGAAAAACATTTTAATTAATTTTCAGTTCATCCATATTTAATTAAATTTTCTTCTGCGATTGTATATTAATTTTTCCATACAAAGACTAATAATTTTTTTTCTAAATTTAAACTTTCTTTATTAGTGCAGTCTTTTTTTTTTTATTTTTAGCCTTTCAAACAAGATTAAATAATGAAAATAGTAAAATGATTTCATTATTTTTCTCAGGGATAATCTGTTATAGATGAGAACTTTAATATTCTAAGCCAGTTTTTATATAATCTATAAGCCACAAATGTGGTATAATAGTTTTGATAATAATTGGAGAGAAATAACGACTATGGTTTGATTCTTATTTTAGGTGCGAGCTACAATCATTACTTTTAAAACAAATAGATTCGTTGACGATTGCAACAAATTGTAAAATAAATCGAATTGTTGATTAGAATTTTTTGGAACTCAAATTTAAATTTTAATTGAAATTTTTTTAATTTCAATTATATTTTAATTTGTTGAACATCTGTGTTTCTTTATTCTTCATCAGTTTTATGTTGAACATTGTTGTGGTATTTTACTATTTTGGTTTAACGTTGCTGTGCTTTGTGCTCTGTTATTTTTTGATGAACATCAGTGAACCTTGTATCCTATATATACTATGTATACTCTCCTTATACAGAGTCTAAGAAGAGTATACTTAGAGTACTCTCCTTATACTCTGTACTTTGTATGATTTTTTATCGAACAGTGTTCCTTGTGTATAGTTATTTTTGTTGAATATTAGTGAGACATGTCCACTATTATTTCTTGTTGAACATCGATATTTTTTGTATTCTGTTATTTTCGCTGAACATTGGCCGGTTATGTACATTATTTTTTTTGTTGAACATTGGCCGGTTATGTACATTTTTTTTTTTTTTTTTTGTTGAACATTGGCCGGTTATGTACATTATTTTTTTTGTTGAACATTGTTGTGCGTTGTAATTATTTCTTGTTGAACATCAATATTCCTATTATTTTTGTATAACATCGGTGGGCCTTGTACAATATTATTTTTGTATAACATCGGTGGGCCTTGTATTGTAGTTTTGTTGAACATCGGTGCCTTATACTTTTTTTTTCTGTTGAACATTGATCGGCCTTATAAGACCCTCATGTTTACTGCGTTAACACCACCAATGTGTAAGAGGGGAAAACATTTAAAGGCAATTATCTCACATTTGCAAGTTATATGAGAGAAAATATAGAAAACATATGCAAGCAGAAAATGTATGTAGATAATAATCGATGTGAGTTAATTTTACACACGTTGTCACAATCACCATCGAAACTTCTCATTTCTAAAAGCAATGGCTGTAACGACGGTAGCTCCTCTAGCGGATTCGAACCTAATTTCTCCTGCACATTAGCTCTGGGCCTAGAGTCGGACTATCTTAATTATTAAAAGCAAAAATCAATTTTGATTTTTGTATGATCACTAGGCAAAACTGTTAATCTGAAAACGGTCATAATTTAAGTTGGGATTACCCATAGCCATCCTTAGACCTACAGGATTTTTTAATTTAGCCAGCACTTAGATGACGAGTGTTATTGAAGCAAATGATATTTTTATTTAATAATTTTGAAAATTATAAATATTTAATTTATTTCAAAAAGTGGAGATGCCCAAATCACAGTCCATCGATGCATTTCTTATGTTTCTTCTTACCATCAGTACATTTTACTTACTAGAAAAACAGTTATAATTTTCTTTTAAATTTTGATGGTTAAAACAGGGAACATGATCCAGCTTTAGTTTAATAAAAAAATAAGCATTTAAATATCAAAAATATCAATCACTATTATCAAAAATATTTATAATTTTAATATCAAATAGGTCTCCCACTTTTCTGCAGAATAAAAATTCAAATCCTTTATGCAACACTGTGTTAGCCTAGAGCTGGGGTGGCCAACCCAAATTATCTTGCGGGACGCTTTGGAAATGCATCCTAACTCCGCGGACCGCATATAAAATTATATATCCCCAAATTAGATTGAGACCCACTCTAGACATTTTTATATTCATTTTACAACCTGTTATATTAGATGTTGCAAGATGCGCGCTCATCATGAGTTCGCAGAATATAATTTAATTATTCTGCGAACTCATAAATAAAACAGGCAATATCTGTCCTATATTCGCAAGAATATTATTTTAAAATCAAAGTTAATTTTTTCTCGTCATTTAGGCAGTTAATTTTGGAATATAGTGATGCACAACATGGTGTATTTTTTAATACATTGGTTTTTACTGGCCATTATAAAATAAATATACATTGTAAAAGTGTGATAAACCTCACGGGCCGGAAAAATGAGTACCTGCGGGTTGACCACCCCTGTCCTAGAGACAGGATCCTTATCTAACATTTCTTCATGTCTGTTATATTTATTGCCAAGCATACATACAGTTTCATTAACTGCTCTCAACAAAGAAGATGCAATAGTTGTTAAATAATAAATTACAATGCATGTTTGCATGAACACATATTTGTAAAACAAGCATATGTGAGTGAAGAAAAACGAATACAAAAAACAATTTGACTGACCATTGGCATTTATTTACAAAATATTTGTCTAATCACTATTTGTTGTTTATCATTACAAAAACCAAATCAAATCGAATATTAATACATTTATTATAATTTAAACTCTATTATAATATGTTTTTCATTAATAAATTGTTGCATTTAATTTGAAACAGCATTTTTTTTTTTTTACAATATTTCTTCATTCTGTTATATTTATTGTCAAACATACGTACAATTTCATTAACTGTTCTCAATAAAGAAGATGTGGTAGTTGTAAAATAATAAATTACAATACATAAGCATGTTTGCATGAACACGTATATGTGAACAAACATGTGTGAAACATTCAGAATATATGAACACAAAAAACAATTTGGCTGATCACTGCTATTTATTCACAAAATATTTGTCTAATCATCTATAAAAATCAAATCAAATCAAATACTAATACATTTATTATAATTTAATTTCTATTGTAATATGCTTTCATTAATAAACTGTTGTATTTAATTTGGAACAACATTTATTCTTTTACAGATTTCCTAAATTTAAACACGTTGCATGTATGTAAATCACTAAGCTTGATATTTTCTATGCATGTATTTCATTGAAACATCAGAATCCAATATCAATTTCTGAATTCGCGGCATTTTTTATTACAAAGCTACTTACTACGAGACGGAAAATTTGAGTGTAAATATTTCAGTTCAATTCTTCTTCAAAATGGTGGCATCACTAAATAGAATGATTTATGACCGTTAAACTTTCTGCCTTTTTTGTGGCAACAACGCTGCGTTCCAAAAATAAATAGCACCTGCATGTTTCTTTTCTTTTCTTTTTTTTTTTTTTCTCTTCTAGACAGCTGGTTTTACATTCTTAAATTTTAAAAACAGAACAAAATCTACATGAAAAAAAAATGTCTTCGATAAATATAAAGCCATGCTGGTGTCTTTTTGTTACGAATTTTTCGTTCCAATGTATAATCAAAATAAAAAGTAATAGAATGCATTTTTCCTAAACAGGAAATTCTATTTTTTTTTTTTTTTTTTTTTTTTTTTTTTAAATTCTTTCTGTTTTCGAATTTGAATATGCTCAAAACATTCGTATTTTTTTTCTTTTTGAGCTTTTATCATGTCTTCGTTACATTTTCTTTTCTTTTTTTTTTTTCCCTTTTTTTATTTTGTCATAAATTTCATTTTATGCGATAGTTTTTTGTTTTATTAAATATGCAAGGAATGCTAAAAGTTCTACAAAAGTCCTTTTGAAAAACTTGACTTCAATGAAACCAGAAAGCGTAAGATTCTTAGTTTTACCAACAAAATAATTTGTTAGATTTTCTTGATATCTTTCATTAGATGTCTTTTTCATTTTCATAACATTCTTCTTTCAATATTTTATACACGATTTCATTCTATTTTTTTAAATTTTTTTTTTATTTTATGTGTGTCGACAATAAGTCAGTAGGATCAGATATTTTAAAAATATTATAATTAATACAGAAAATATGTTATGTGAATTCGTTATTTGAATTTGTAATAATTGTGTAAAAAAATCCCTTGTGTCTCTATTTATTAAAGTATTAGTAATTTTTTATAAATATAGCTATTTAAATAACTTGCTACAAAAATGCAATTTATATCAAGACGGTATAAATATTTTTAAGAAAATGAAGAGAAATTTTAAATAACATTTTATTTCTAATTTAAATTAGAAATATTGACTCTAAATTAAGTTTTTATTTACTATTTTCATGCTTAAATCTCAAAAAAGATATTTTTTAATTTTTCGAAAATTTAAATTTAGTAACTTTTTATGTCCATTGATTAAAATTATTTCATTTAATTATTTTAATTATACTAGTGTATAATTTCCTGTAATTTTAATTATACTAAAGTATAATTTCATGCAATTATTTTAATTATATCAGAGTATAATTTCATGTAATTATACTAGGTATAATTTCATGTCATTATTTTAATAATACTAATGTATAATTTCGTGTAATTATTTTAACTATACAATTTTTCAAGCAACTATTTTAATCCTACTAGTGTATAATTTTATGTAATTGTTTTAATTATACTAGTGTATAATTTGATGCAATCGTTTTAATTATGCTAGTGTATAATTTGATGCAATCGTTTTAATTATGCTAGTGTATAATTTGATGCAATCGTTTTAATTATGCTAGTGTATAATTTGATGCAATCGTTTTAATTATGCTAGTGTATAATTTGATGCAATCGTTTTAATTATGCTAGTGTATAATTTGATGCAATCGTTTTAATTATACTAGTGTATAATTTGATGCAATCGTTTTAATTATACTAGTGTATAATTTGATGCAATCGTTTTAATTATACTAGTGTATAATTTGATGCAATCGTTTTAATTATACTAGTGTATAATTTGATGCAATCGTTTTAATTATACTAGTGTATAATTTGATGCAATCGTTTTAATTATACTAGTGTATAATTTGATGCAATCGTTTTAATTATACTAGTGTATAATTTGATGCAATCGTTTTAATTATACTAGTGTATAATTTCATGTAATTGTTTTAATTATATTCTGTTTTAAATCTTGTTAATGTACCTCAAATTTAAAGTTAACAAAATTCCTTAACATACATAAATTTAGTTGCAATCATTTAGGTTATCGTTATCATAAAAGCAAATTTTGAAATGGATATATAACAAAAAAATTCTAAGTAATTTATAATTAGTACAATATTATGTATAATAAATATGGATTGCTCAACAAATCAAAACATGAATAAAGATTTTCCAGGCTATTTTTGTAAAACTATATTTGGCCAGCAATTCAAAGAAGAGATAAATCCATTTTAAAAATAATAGGTATATACTGTAAAATCCCGCTTAACACTGTTTCCGTATTACGCAGATTATTATTAGGATTCCCAGAAATCCCAAATTTTAAAGCTTATTATTTGAAGGTTTATATTCGGGAAACACCTGATACAACCGATGGAGAAAATAAAGCAACCCATTAGATGCTTTCGGGGAAAAACTATTATATCATGGATGGCGTAGGTAACATCAATCTTTTCTGGAATGAGGTGATCGACAAATGTTTGAAAAGAGTGTAGAAGAATGCATGTCGCAAGGATGTTAGCTCATGAGAATACAGTGTGGATGTGGACGAAATTGTCAATTATCTAATGAAAAATAGTTAGATAATATAAATGCGCAGAATATTGAAGTTATAACTGGTGATAGTATCTCCAACGATGACCTTGAATTAATAGAAAAAGTGTACGGAGAAGACGAAATTAACGCTTCTGAAGATGAAGAATAATCTTTCAATGGATATTTTTAAAAATAAAAGGTTTAGCCACTATAACGGAAATAATGAATCCATTTATATAAAATAATTTAAATTCTAATAGAAGTTCAAAGGTAAGTCTATTACTTAACAGGTAAAGGTTAAACGATGTTATATGACATCATTACAAAAAATATGTCGAATTAATGAGAATCTTTCTTCTTAAAAGCATAAGCGGCTTGATGGCCAATTGGCTAGCGCTCTGGCCTTTGGTTCTACAGGCTTCAGATTCGAATCCTGGCGATGGCACGGATATTTGTGAGTAGTTCGGAATCCACGTTAAACAGTAGGTCTCGATCTAATTAGTGTAAAGTGTGCAAAAAATGACCGTAGAGTGACAAACCAAACCGAACCTCAAAAGCATAACTTTGTTAGGCGTATTATATATATTTGTGGAACACGGCGTTGTTGCCACAAAAAAAGCAGTAAGTTTAACAGTCATAAATCATTCTATATGATTTTGCTGAATGTTTTTCGAATAAATATCGATATTATCAATAATCAGTTAATCTAATAGAAAAGTATTAACCTATAAATGTTACAATATAAATTTACATATCGTATTCTCTTTTGCTATCAAATGTTCAAATTCATGATTAGATTCAGGTTTCGGGAAATCAGGTTCGAAACTCTAAATATCTTATTAAACCTCCCGCGTCTCAAATGAGCCCAAAGAAATCTATAAGAGAGAGAAATCTAACCTATCGTATTTAATCCAACCTCGCAGCCACATTAGCGACAATCTACAAAATACGGCGCTTTGCCATATTTTTCTGCAATTTTTATAAACAAACTCGTTTAATTATTATATACGTGCACTATTTTTTCTTTCTCATTGTGGACGCCAGACAGTAAATAAGAAATTATGATTACAAATGGAAATTATTATTTTTAATTTTACATAGTCACAAAATAAATCTTAAATTGTAGAAATTATTGAAAGCAAGAAATTTATTATTGAATATGCTATAAAACCAAATATTGATATATAAAACCAGATTGTTGTTTCGTGTAGTACAATAAATATTTGAATGTTTAACTTATACATAACTGTGATCTTACTAAAAAATACTATGACAATCGAAGCGGTAGGCCTGAGCGGTGAAAGAGCGAGATGTATTATCGCCAAAACTAAGGTGAACTAATTATAATTTTTTTCAACAGGTAGAAATAATTGTTAAATCGTCAGATATTTCTTTATTATGTCATTTTAACTATATTACTTCATATTTATTTAATTATACTGCCAACTAATAAAATTCGTATCCGAAATTGGAATTTATTCCTTGATTTCACTCTCATTATTTAACTATTCGTGATTTTCCATTTTTAAATAAAAATACAATAGCTATTTATTTTGCGATTTTATTTGGTGTAATTTTGTCGACAAAAGTAGCCATTTTCATACATCTGCATGATGTGGGATAAAATGAATAATGTACCATTTTTTTTAACTATAGTTCACTTTTCTTTACTTTATATTTTTAACATAATATGCATGCATTAATAAATAAATTTAAAAAAAAATAAAGTCTTGCATATCTTTGCAAGCCATAATTCAGCGATTCATAATACACATTAAAGCGTTACCTTGTATTATGTGTGCAAAAATTGATTTTTATGGCGGTCTCTCTCCTTAAATGCCCGTTTGAAGGAAACTCTCCTCTATAATTCAAATGCAAATCGCATTTCGCAATCCCCCGCGATTTCCACCAACTTTCCGAAGTGAATTAAAGAAGTTTTGCCTTCGGTTTCACAATTTATTCAGTAAAAACACTGCGATCTTTTTGGGGAAAATATTGCTTTAGGGTAGACTTTTATAAGTTGCCGCAGATGGAAGGCATAAATGTCCAAATTTTGGGATATGGTAAATCAATTTATCTTGATTCTAATTTAAATTTATGAAGATGAAAATGAGACTTGCATAATTTCATAAATTTTTGAGATTCATTATTGCTTTCTTATATAGAACGGTAAAAAAAGTTATTATGAATAAGCAAGGGAATTATTAGTTTGTAACTTTCTCTTTTTTTTTAACTATGAAAATTTTAAATAATTTTTATTTACATTTTTGATAGTTAAAAGTAAGAATTAACATAAGAGTTCATCAATAGAACAATTTTTCTGACCTGAGCTCTAAAAAGCACTACATAAAATCATTCTTTAAAATATATTGCTATACTAATAGAAGTTGGCACACGATTGGTTGTGAAGAAACGTCTTCTATCAGTTAGGAACAGATGATTAGTTTATACGAAAATCTTCTTCCGTCCCATAATCCTCTGTTGAAATGTCATAGTTGGTGTGTTGCTAAGTTAGCCGTTTGTTATACATGTTAATATACAATTGGTGACATTTAAACTAGTGGTGCATAAAAAAATCTTTATTGTATGTTCTTTATTTTATTATAGATATTTATAATAGTTTTTTTAATCCTCTAAAATTTTCAATTAATAAATTAAAAATATAAGAATTTTAGAATATGACGAAATTTTGATTTATCGTGTGTTGAACATATTTTAACACTCATTTCAGCTAACGGAATATGTTAATGCAATGTTAAGTGATGGTTCAATTCACTTTTTCATTAACATAACTGATTCTTAAGACACTTTTTTTAGGAAATTGAAACAATAACCTATTCAAAATGAAATACAGAGACTATTCAAAATGAAATACTGAAATGGGACTAAAGACTATTTAAATGAAATATTGAAATGGCACTACAGATTATTCAAAATGAAATATTGAAATGAGACTAAAGACTATTCAAAAGGAAATATTGAAAGGGGACTAAAGACTATTCAAAATGAAATATTGTAATGAGACTATAGGCTATTCAAAATAAAATAAAGAGTGCGGGAATTGATATTGGCAGATCACCAGCTTTAGCAGCATGTATTTCGCGTTCATTTTTAAAACAGCACATAATTGAAATCGCATGGACGATAAGTGTTTATTTTAAATACAAGTTTTTAAATTTGTTAAGTACAAGTTTTTAAATTAGTTATTAATACAAGTTTTAATTAGTTTTTATTTACTATTTTAAAAATAACTTTTACATTTACTTATTTGCTTCTCCACCATTGTTTGTGGACGTCATAAGGCACACATTAGAATGACTTAATGTTCTAATTGAACGACTTAATGATGTTAATTTAAAACCAAACTTAGATGTCAACGAATCGAGATAAAAAAAATCCATTTTTAAATAAAGGAAATAAAAAAGGCCATTATTTATAGTTACTGGACAAAATAAAGTGCATCACCGCACTAAGCTATTTCCTCTTTTCTAAACCTTTCCTTAACAAGCATTGTGATGTGCAACACGAATTTCCAAAACTTTTCGAAGCATTTTCTCATCGTCAAGTGGACTGCAAATCGTTTGGCACAAATCACATGCACACGCAATCCATCTAAAGAGGGTTGACTTATGGAATGGCCATTGTTACAGCCTACCCGAAGGTAGGAGTCGAGAAAAATAGGAGAGAAAGGGAAGCTTTTATGTATCTAGTCGCCGAGGGCAGGTAAATAAATTGCTGTTTCACAGCCCTCTATCCCATCAGACACTTTTTAGTATGACGCCGTTTTGGACGCAAATTGGCAATTTGTAAACTTTCCCCCACCTTTTAAAGCTTCTAAGCGGAATTTTCTACTTGAGCTACAAAGACACCTTCAGAAAAAAAAAAGAGGGGTAAGATCTTTACTTAAGTTTATCGATATATCTCACCAAAATGAAGTGAGAAAACGGTAACATCAGCTCTTTCTTTGGCAGAGACTGTTAAACAGAAACGTCTTTGATATAGAAACCGGATCTCTTAGACTAAGAAGTTATATAAATCGCTTATATACTGATCTTTGGTTTCTTCGCCTATAAGATGCATCAACTGATCTGGGAAATACTAGATGGCTGAAATGAAATTGGGATGCGTGTGTGTGTCTGTCTGTGCCCTGCATGTGTGTGTGTATATATATATATATATAGCTATATTTATACATGAAAATGATGTTACTTTTGAATGCCAGACATTTTGATCTGAATTTATTCCTCACTACAATGATAAATACCTAGAAGATTCAGCGTTACTCAGTGTGCACCATAGAAGAGCCTATTCCATTGCACTCCCCACATTGTGCAACCACAATCTTAAAGAACACTCTCAAGGGCATCTGGTGGGCCACATGCTTCACCTCAAGCCAAATGGGCGGCCTGCTATAGGTCTAATTTTTATAGTTGATACCTAAGTAACTATAAAAATTAGACCTATAGCAGGCCGCCCATTTGGCTTGAAGTGAAGCATGTGGCCCACCAGATGCCCTTGAGAGTGTTCTTTAAGATTGTGGTTGCACAATGTGGGGAGTGCAATGGAATAGCAACCTTATAAAAATTCACTATTCATAAGAAAATTATTACAATAAACCTCTTTTTCTTTATTTATACTAATCTTAAAATGAGCATGCTGAACGGTTTTTATTGAATTTTAATCCAATTTAAAGAACAAGAATTATATCAACCCATTGAATCACAGCAAACTCCTAAGATAACTTAAGACAGTTCTTTATTTTTATTTATTTATCTATACTCCCTCCATTGATTTTTTTCCTTTATTTTACAACTAAAACACATGAAAATTTATTCATTCTTGAAAATTATTAAAATGAAGTAAAATGCCTTAATTTTCAACTAAAATTCCTCTAAATAAATAAAATTAAAAAAATACTTTTTCGTTTGCGTCAATAACGTGATATAAATTTGGAGTTCCTTTAACAAATTTTAATTTTATTCGGTAATCAATAAAAAATTTACAGTTTACGTTTCGAATATGGAATTCGTAATAATCTGTTCTCCATTTTGCCCTAAATATCCCATTCCATTCCACAGCGATGATGCCAAAATCGTTTAACTTAATAATCAACCAACCAAATAAGGTATGTAAATAATTACTGTTTGTTGTAGCGATTGCACGTTGGCATCAGTAATGAAATAACCGACTCTGCAGAATGTGGTAGAGATCTGTGGCTCCATTTAAATTTCTGCACCATTTAAATTTAAAATAAGAATGAAATTAGACTCTTGTTGGTCTTGTCTTTTTGTGAATTTTACTGAAAACATGAAATTGATGTTTGATTACGTGATCGAACAAAACTAATATTTGCGTCAGATTATTTAATTTCTAAGATATTTTGTGCTGTTTTTTGTTGAAATTCGTTTGTAGGTTTTCATCAAAAAAATACAAATGACGTTAGTGTCTTGTTGGCTAAATAGTGTCACGTTAGTATCCTGTTGGAATTGAATGAAAACATGCAAATAAAGTTTAGATTTATGTTTAATTATTTTGCGACAAAAGTAAGTATTTTTTGTCCTTTCGGTGTTTTGTTGCGTTTTAATAATAATTATTTTGTTCCACGCTGCTTATTTTATTTTGTTTAACACCATGGTTGAGCCAAGAACGTCTGCCTACTGGTAGATTTAGAGACAGGAGATGATTTTCTTACAACGTAGTAGGGTTAACAAACCTACGCCGAACGCTCTACAGTCATATTAGACCGGGACCTGCGGTTTAAAGTGGATTCCGAACCAATACAAACTTCCATGACACCGCAGAATTCAGGTTTGAACAAGTAGCATGTGGCACCGAGCGCCAGAGAGCTAGTCACTCTGCCATCAGGCCCATGTTTTATTTAGTTACACATTTTATTGTTTAAGATATTTACTTTAATATTTTTTATTTGTATATATTTCTCTCTGCTTGTCAAAGGCACACGATTGGCTGAAATTGTCGTCTTCTGGAATTTCCTGCAAGATTCTTCAAAGTTAGCACGATATCAAGTTGCCGCAATACCATTTGTAGAATTCAACAAAATCGGGAATGAACGTAGTGTTTTATTGAACTAGTACCAATTGAAAACTTGATGTATTTCACAAATGATACATTTTGGCAGTTTTTTAGTTTCTTAGCTTTACTGATAAATTATATAAATTTTATCTAATTATATTAATATAATAATATTATTAATTATATTAATATAATAATATTATTAATTATATTAATATTTATATAATTATATTAAATTTATTGGTTGATAAATTCCTAAAAGCATTGGATAAATATGAAGTAATTGATAAACATTTGTTACAACAACGCCAAAAAAAAATACGTTGAATGAATAATTATTAGAAAAATTCAATGTTGTAAGAAAGAAAAAAAAATGTAATAATAATAGGACTAGTAACACAATTATTTTTTGCATCAAAGAATATAGTAGATGTATCAAAACTAGAATAATTAAAAGTGTCGTTTGTCGAAAAAAATACCGAAATATTTCAAAAGTAGAATTAATTATAAAAACTAATAAAATTAAAATGTATCAAATATAGAATTATTTCAGAAAGCTAATTATTGCAATAGAAAATAAATGTATCAATCGCAGAATTATTGAAGTAAGCAATTATTATCTAAAAGAAAATAAATGTATTAGAGGTAAAATTATTAGGATTGCCAATTGTTGAAAAAAAAAAAGAATTAATTATAAAAACTAAATGTTATCACATGTAGTATACTATAATTTAGAAAATTAATAATTGCAATAGAAAAATAAATGTATCAAATTCAGAATTATTGAGATAAACAATTATTATGGAAAATAAAATAAAAATAGTTAAAATTATTAGGATTAGCCAATCTTTGAAAAAGATAAATGTATCAATCCTAGTATTATTAAGAAGTCCAATTGCTGTCGGAAATAAATGCATCAAATGAAGAATTATTATAATAATTTGTTATAGTCGTAATAAGTAAGTTTTTATGATACTAGATCAGCTTTGAGGCATGATGGCCGAATGACTAGCGCTCTGGCACTCGGTGCCATGGATATTTGTAGTGGTTCGGAACCCACTTTAACCGTAGGTCCTGGTCTAATATGGTTGTTGAGCGTAGGGCTGGCAACCCTACCCCGTAAAAAGAAAACAGCTCGCGTCTCGAATTTGCCTCTAGGCAGATGGCATCATGATCTTTATTGCGTCACGATGATGATGATGATAGATCAACTTTAAGTTCCATGAATCAAATAACTAACCATTTTCATAATTATATTAAATCATTTATTAACATTAAAAGGCATATAATTGAAGTCTCATTTTTTGTGCTTGTTTTAGTTTTAAGAATGATGCAAAAACCATAAATAATGTTAATAATGCTGATCCACCCACTAATCTTATGTATAACGTTAAATTACGCAAAAAAATGTATTATTAAAGGAATGAAATTTTTTTTAAATAGAACGTTTATTGATTTTTTCCCCTCTTTTTCATAAGAAAGAGAAAATAAATTTTTCGTCTAATATCTAGTTTATGCATTAAAGAGAAATTTTATGTTTTACTATACTATACTATACATCTTTTAGAACTACAAGAGAACGATCAAATATTTAATTTTAACTGTGAGTATCCTCTTGATGAGATTCACGTACCTAAGGGAAGAGTTCTCGAATGAAAAGGAAAATGAAATGGAAACAATACATTCCCTTTGAAATATTTCCAGGAATTCGCTATTCTTCATTCAGCTTTCTGGATATTTTTTCTTGCTATTTTTTCCACCCTCAAACTTAGTTTATCTTTGAGGCATGTGTACAGAATTCATGTCATGTATTTTTTTTATCTAGTATATTCACAAGGTGAATAACCTTTTAGTTAACCTTTTTTTTTTAATTTCAATATTACGTAATTTCCTGAAAAAAAATATATAACTATCAAAAAAGTAATGGAAATATAAAGCAAATATATAATTATGTAATATTTATAATTATAAAAAAAATAATCGAAAAATAAAACAAATATATAACTATCGAAAAAAATAATTGAAATATAAAACAATTTTATAACTATACAAATATTTATAATTATCCAAAAATAATTGTAATGTATAACAAATATATGACTAGCTAAACATACATTACTATCGAAAAAATTATTGAAATATAAAACTAAATATAATTATCGAAAAATAATTAACTAACAAATAATAACTAACAAATATATAACTATCGAGATAATAATTGAAATGTAAAACAAATATATAACTATATAAATAATTATAATTATCGAAAAATAATTGAAATGTAAAACAAATATATAAATAATTATAATTATCGAAAAATAATTGAAATATAAAGCAAATATAAACTAACTAAACAAATAAAACTATCGATATATTAAGAGTTTTGTAGCGTTTTATTAAATTTTTTTTTTTCTCCCATATTAAAGGAACCTGTAAATAAGCGTTATACTTAAAAATGTCCTCTGTTGCTGCTACAATATTCACATGAAAATTATGAACGCTTTTTTGAAAAGTTTATTTCAACTAATTTGTTTCAAATAATAAACATTCTGAAGAAGAGAAGTAGCAGCCTGGCTTTTACTTGCCCAATAAGAAAAAAAAAATACGAATCCAATCGTGCATGTCGACTTTTTATGTAGCAACCACTTTCGCAATGTCCATTCTATTATGAGTTTTCAAAGTTGTGAATTGTTTCGCTTGTCGACAGCAGGACCGAAGCCTTGCTTCTCTTGCAACCCAAATCGTATGGGTTACCATTGAGCCTCAAATGTGACTGTATTTAGACTTCCCTGCTTGCTACACATTTCTTAATCTAGTTTTTGATATCAAATTCATTTGAACTGCCATTTTTGCAGTAGTTACTATAAGAAGACTTTTAAGGGTGATTGCCCGCAATTTAAGGGTAATTGTTCTCTAAATTACAAAAAGTTCCCAAAACCCTCATCAGGCAATATGATTGTTGACTGCGAGACTTTTATTATATGACATAACAATCGGTATTCAGTATCCAGTCCAATCAGTATTTATTTATATTTTTTTCTGAAAGCAATAATTGCAACTTACTGGATTCGAACTTAAGTTAACTCACATGGTGGCTGCCATCTTTATGAACAAACGCGATAAGCAGATGATGTGCTTATTTTTACTTTAAAATCACATGGACTTTACAAGTTGATGCTTGTATTCATAATATTTCTTTAAAGAACAGTCTTCAGTCTTGTATGAACATTATCAGAAGTCAATGCATTTGGTTACTTCCTAAATATACCAACAGATAGTCAAAGGATAAAGTGTCCTGGATGTCTCTTAATGGAATCCACTGATGCGTCTGTAGTTTTCATTGCTTTCGGAAACGACGAGACTCGGATGCTGATTTAGACAGCATTCGTAGGAGCTCAAAACCGATAGTTTGGTGGAAGTTTACCGGATTTTCACGCATATTCGGAGCAATTACCTAAAAGGTCCTTCCTGAACGTAGTGTACTCCTTTCATCAAATGTCTGTGAGCTGTTCGCGTCATACATCAGGGAAATGCGATTCACATATGTACCAAAAAAAAAAAAAAAATTAAGCTCGATGCATGACTAATCGACTTGATACTCCCCCCGCCCCACACACTATATATCATACCCGGAAAAATATTTATGGTAAACAATCTAGAAAATAACATTTGCTATAAATGTGTTTGGGGTATACATAAGTGAGACAAGGCAATTGTAATCCCTGATGAGCAAAATTATTACTATGTCAATAACTTGAGCCAAATATCTAACTAACTTGAAACTAATTTCCTTTTTTTGTTTAGAAACTGTTATCTTTACATATCTTTATATCATATGCGAGATTTTCGCAACTGCAAATGAACTAAATATTTCCATTGTGGAGCTCATAATAGTTTTTCAATACTCACATAGCTATCAGTTACTTCTTTAGAACTTTTAGTCCATTGATAAATTGCATCCAAGATATTGTGATGATTCTCTAAAAATGGCGACAGTGCATTTATTGGTTTTCATTGACATCTTCCTTCGATTTTTCGGAATGGAAGATCGTTGATCACACATACAAAAAAAGAAGAAAAAAAAAAAAACTTGAATCGATGGATAAACGATCGTTTCGACCTTTTGTCCTACTCTTCTTTAAGAAAAGGACCTGCCAGAAAAAACTCTTGTTCCAAAAAAATATGGAGACGCCATCTTTCACGCTTGGCAAATAAATCTAGCATAAAAGACATTGTCACACTCAAAACTGTGTTGTTATTTATTGCTTACATCACCTAATAACACGTTTGTTGTATAGGAATTTATTCGAAATCGATATTGTATATTTATATCAGAAATGTATATTTATTTTTATGCGATTGTAAATAATGATAATACTATGCATAAGAATTTATTTTATAGTAAAGTTTTATTAAATAGAGGGCCTGAATGGCCGAGTGGCTAGCGCTCTGGCGTTCGGTACCACAGATTTCGGGTTCGAATCTCGGCGGTGCCATGGATGTTTGTAGTGGTTCGGAATCCACTTTAAACCGTAGGTCCCGGTCCTAATAGGATCGTAGAGCGTTGCGGGGGGCATTGTTGCTTCGTGGCTTATCTTCAAGTTACACGCGCCCCCTGGGTAATGCAAAGTGAGTAACGTCTGTGCAGCGCTTGCCTTAAGGCATCCAAGACAATTGTTTAAGTGCTCGTACATGTATATATGAAATTATTATTATGGGGGCCAAAACAGCCTTTAGAGTTTCCAAATTAGGTTCAAAACTTTAGTTCTATACTGCCAAGTTTGAAACTGAAAGTGAAGCTATCAGGAAAGCTCCTTTGCCTATCCTGTGTTTGACACATGCTTTCATAGTATAGAATGATCCTTTTTTACTGGAGCAAGTTATAAACCCACAACCTTCTACACTCGGGAGTGCTCATTTAAAGTTGAGATGGTACAATGTGAGTTTCGTGCAGCAGGCTCCACTCGATTCAACCTTATAACGCTGAATCTGCTGTATATATTTGTCGTTGAAGGGTCGAATGCATCCAGCTTTTGAAATAAACAAGAAACTGAAATTTTATTGTAAATATGAGTGGAAATCATTCAAAACTGATATTATTAATTCATTAAATGTCGCTAGACTGATACGATAGTATATCTACCCGTGTACATAAATTTGAGATTATGCGTGTATGCCCATACATCAGTTTTCTTAATACACGTGCTATCTCTACGTCTGATATCGTGTTATCTCTGTTTCTACACGAATTTAAGTTACACGTGTATACTTGTACATCCATTTTCTTAATACTCATGTCGACTGATATCGATCTATGTATACTAATTGAGATAGTGAAAAAAAAATAACAAACGCATACATGAATGCATCCTTCTTTTTAAATCCGTGCGTCAATCTTTTAATACACATGCTGACGTATACGTATTATTTCTATTCATGTACACGAATTGAGATAAACGTGTGCATGCATGCATCCATCCATCTCCCTTTAGTTTTTTGAATGAATAGTATAGTATCTCTAAACGTGTATACGGATTTGAGATACATTTGTACATCAATGCATCAATTTTCTTAATACACATGTAGATGATGTGTTATCATTATCCATGTATACGAATTGAAATGGACGCATAATCTCCTTTTTACATTCGTGCATCAATCTTCATAACACCCGTATTATCTCTACCTCTGATATTGTGTTATCTCTATGTTTGTACGCGAATTTAAGATACACATGTATACCAATTTTCTTAATACACATGTTGACTGATATCGTGTTATATCTATCTATTTATACGAATTGAGATAGTGAAAAACAATTAACAAACGCATACATAAATGCATCCTTCTTTTTAAATCTGTGCACCAATCTTTTTAATACACATGTTGACGTATACTGTGTTATTTCTATTCATATACATGAATTGAGATAAAAGTGTACATGCATGCATCCATCTCCCTTTAGCACTGTTAGATGAATAATATAGTATCTCTGCTCGTGTACAGGAATTTGAGATACACGTGCACACCCGTGCATCAATCTTCTTATCACACATGTAGATGAAAGCGTTATCTCTATCCATGTACACGAATTGAGATGGACGCATAATGTCCTTTTTACATCCATGCATCAATCTTCTTAATAGGCATGTCGACGAATACTGTGTTATTTCTTTTCATGGACACGAATTGAGATATTCATGCATCCATCTCCTTTTTGCACTATTAGATGGATACTATAGTATATTTATACATCTACATGAATTTGAGATATACGTGTAGACGAATGTGTTATCTCTATCCATGTATACATTATCTCTATCCATGTATATGTATCCCTTTAACACTGTTAGATGGATAGTATATTATTTCTACCCGTGTACACAAATTTGAGATACACAAGTATACCCGTGCATCAATCTTCTTCTTAATATACATGCAGATGGAGGTGTTATCTCTCAACATGCATACGAATTGAGATGAACGTATGCATCCATGGTGCTTATGTTCTACAATATAGTTATAATATTTCTACTTTTTTTCACTAATTTAAGATGAATCTGTATTATCTTCTCAATCATCGCATGTCTTCTTAATATACAAGTAGATGAGTACACAAATTGAAATTCACTAGTATTTTTTTGGTTTTGGTTTGTTGCTTTACTGTCATTTTGTGCTCACTTTAGGCTAATCAGACCGGGGCCTACAATTTAAAGTGGATTCCGAATCACTCTCTCAACGGCCAGAGTGCTAGCCAATTGGCCATCAGGCTGCATTCACTAATGTGCGCAACTGTTGTCATTGCTTCCTAATACACGAATCCAATTACAAGCACAATTTAATACACAAATTAAAACTATTCAGTAAAAAAACCTGTTGTAATATAAAAAAATATAAACAAAATGTTTTCAACAAAAAAAAGTTTTGCTTAGGTAATATTAAAAGTTACTATTACTTTTGAAGAAAAAGATTAACTTTCCGTTTTGAAAAAGCTGTCAATTATATATAGAAAAAAATGAACACTTTCCACAACAAAAGACTGGACACTCAAAAACAAACAGCGGCGTTTTTTCCCAGAGAAGTGAAATCAATTAAGTATTAATTTCCAAGTTTAATGCGCATTTAGTGAACCTTCGCAAAAGTGCAAATGACTCCGGAAAGAAGCTCAGAATGGGGATAATTAAAATAATTATTTATGACACCAGGAAATGATTGCACTTCCGATGCAGAAAGTTATTCGAAAAGGCGATACTTGGAAAAGTTAACTGCGCCATTCGCTGCATCCTTCGGGAGAAATAAATTAGAAAGCTGAGAGGTGTTCGTCCGAAAACTCTGTTCTGATATCCCTATAATTATTTAAATTGAGATAGTGGCAACAATTCGGTTCACAATTAACAACTTTGTAAATGCCACTTTATAAAGTTTCAAATGCGGGAATTGTGTGTCGTTTTATTGAATGTTTAAATTTATATGTTATTATGAGATTTGTTTGGTACATATAATTAATTTGTTCCTATAAAAATGTTTCCTTGTTGGTATATTATACATTGGAGTCCTGGCGATTCCATGGATGTTTGTAGTGATTCGGAATCCACTTTAAACCGTAAAGAGAAATTTTTTTGGATTCATGAGGAGTCGAGATATTATTGCGTGTAAATTTGTTTAATCACGAGCTCTGAGAATTGCATGCATTCATAACTTTCAAATGAATTTCTGAAAACTGTATTTGTTTTTCCAACACCGATTTAAGATACAAGTTATAAATGCTGCTGTTGTTTCTTATCCCACTTGGTAGACATCTAGACCACCCCACAAACCCGCATGGACTCATGGATGGAGGGAAAGAGGGCAGATTCTGTTGTGATGGAGCATCCATAGGTAGAAGTCTGACTTGACTCAGTGACGCTCTACAGTCATATGGGATCGGGACCGATGGCGTAAAGTGAATTCCGAATCAGTACAAACCTCTATGGTACCACCTACTCGAGCCGAGACCTGTGGCAGCGAGTGCCAGACTCGGCCATTCAGGCCCAGTCATGAATGGGGCTATGGGGTCTGATGTTCGAGTGATTAGTGCACGGTGCCACACGTTTAAGGTTTGAGTTCCGGCGTGTTATGGATGTTTGTAGTGGTTCCAGATCCACTTTAAACTGTAGGTCCTGGTCTAATATGCTGTGGATCGTTGGGCGTAAGGCTGACAACCATACCCAATAAAAAGAAAATATCTCCTGTTTCGAAATCTGCTAATAATCAGAAGGCCGCGGTCCAACATGAACTGTAGAGTCGGGGAGTTGTTTAGTTAATTAGCGGAAATTACTTCAGGATGCAGTACCAATTTTTTAAAAAAAAACCCGGAATACAACCATTCATGTCTTATTAGGTTTTGGTCTCTTCAAAAATTGATTGATGGAATTTAATTCTTCTTGTTTGGAATTCAATCTATCTCACTGTTTGTGATGATCCTTTGACTAATATAATCCTGGTGTTGGAATGGATGTTTGTGAATGGTTCAGAATCCATTTTAAACAGTAGGTCCCGGTCTGTTTAGCCCTCGTGTGCACAAGATGACAGTACAGCGACAAACCAAACTAAACCTTTGACTAATAATTCCTTATAATATCACTTTCATCTAATGCTTCAAAAAATTCTCCTATTTCGGAATCTGATAGTAAGCAGACGAACATGGTCCAACATGAACTGTACTGCCGGTGAGTTAGTTAGTTAATTATACATTGATGTTGTATTAAAATAATTCCAACGTTGCTTGATAGCAGAACACAAAAATACATAAACAGCATTCAGAAAAAATACGTGTATAAATGAAAATTTAACTAAGTAAACTTCCTTGCATTTAAACGAAAAGAACTGTCATCGAATTTGAAGGAAATCTATCATTTTGTAAAATATCGAAAATTATTTAGAACATTTTAAAATTAAAATGATTATAGAAGAATTTAGTATTATTAGATAAATTAGTGGTTTGGTGTAATAGTAATTTTAAATTTATAGTGAAACTATTTCTTCTTTTTTAACTAGTTATAGTAAATTTCCTTGGATTTCTTGAAAAGAAAATCGTCGACAATGGTGAAAATACACCACTTTGTATATTTTCGAAAGCAAATCAAAAAGTTGATTTTAATAACTGAAATTAGTACACAGAGTACTAGTAGCTTTATGCAACGATGAATTTAATTTTCATTAGAACTGCTGTGTCTCTTTAATAAATAAAAATAGACTTTCTCGAATTTCTACGAAAAGAACACTTCTCACCGTTGGAGGAAAATTCACCCTTTTGAAAAATATCGGAAACAAATTAAGTCATATTCAAAAATTGTAATTTAATAATTAAAATTATGCAGTAGAGATTTAGCACTGATGTTACGATGCAATAGTAGTTTTAAATTTGTATTGGGAACCACTGTCTTACTTTAATTACTAATAAGTAAACTTCCTTGAATTTCTACGAAAAGAACTCTCATCGCCGGGAGAAAAACCATCATTTTGTAAAATATCAAAAATTATTTAGAACATTTTAAAATTAAATGATTATAGAAGAATTTAGTATTATTAGATAAATTAGTGGTTTGATGTCACAGTAATTTTAAATTTATATTGAAACAACATCTTTTTTAACTACTTAAATAAACTTCCTTGCATTTCTACGTAAATAAATTCACCGACAATGGTGAATAGGCACCATTTTGTATATTTTCAAAAACAAATTAAAATATCTAAAAATTATGCTTAAAAATTGAAAATAGTACATTTATTACTAGTAGTTCAATATGCAATGATAAATTTAAATTTTCATTCGTTTCTCATTCATTTTTATTCGTTTCTATTTAATAATTAAAAATGAACTTCTACGAATTTCTACGAAAAGAACACTTCTCGCCATCGAAGGAAATTCGAGTCATTTGGAAAAATATTGAAAACAAATTTAACTTATATTCACAAATTGTAATTTAGCAATTATAAAATTATACAGTAAACATTCAACACTGTTTGTTCGAGGCCATAATCATTTTAAATTTGTATTGGGAACCACTGTCTCACTTTAGATACTAATAAGTAAACTTCCTTGAATTTCTACGAAAAGAACACTTCTCGCCGTTCGAGGAAATTTGCCATTTTGTATATTTTCGAAAACAAATTAAAATTATATTTTAAAAATTGTGTTTAACAATTGAAATTAGTGCATAGTAATAGTAGCTTTATGTAATTATGAATTTAAAAATAAACTCCCTCGAATTTCTACATTTCTCGCCGTTGGAGGAAATTCGGCATATTGAAAAATATCTAAAACAAATTAAGTTATACTATTCTAAAATTGTAATTTAATAATTAAATTTATACAGTAGACATTGTTGGTTTGATGCAATTTTAAATCTGTATTGGGAACCACTGTCTTATTTAAGCAACTAAAAAGTAATCTTCCTTGAAAATTTCTACGAAAAGAACACTTCTCGTCTGTTTTAGGAAAATTCACCATTTTGAAAAATATAAAAAACAAATTAAGTTAGGCTTAAAAATTATAATTTAACAATCAAAATTATAATTCGTAACTTAACAATAAAATTATTATATTAATTAATCAGTGCTAGACACTATTTGTTCGATACAATACTAATTTCAAATTTGTATTGGGAACCACTGTCTCAATTTAGTTGCTAATAAGTAAACTTCCTTGAATTTTTAAGAATAGAACACTTCTCGCTTTTGAAGGAAAATTCATCCTTCTGAAAAATATCGAAAACAAATTAAGTCATATTCAAAAATTGTTATTTAACAATTTAAATTATACTGTAAACAATTAACACTGAGAATTCGATGCAATAGTAATTTTAAATTTGTACTGGGAACCACTGTCTCATTTTAGCTACTAAAAAGCAAACTTCCTCGCATTTCCACGAAAAGAATTCTCTCATCGCCCGGGAGAAAATCCATCATTTCGAATGATCTCTGCGAATAATATCGGAAATCGTCATTGGAAAATATTTTGTTTCCGAGAAACTTTATTTTGCATCGTTCCCTTAATTACTGAAGAGCATTGGATCCCACGTCCATCCATTATTTTCTCTCTCAACAGAAAAAAAATAAAAGAAGGGAGAACTTTTCCATTTTTCAAGACATATAAAATGTCTAAGGATCTATCCATTTTGGGAATTATTAAGCGATGTTTCTGATGATTCGAGTTTTCCAAGCAACTGGAAAAATGGGGGAAGAATTAAATGAAGTGTTGAAAATGAAATTAGTTTTGCCTTGAGTAAAAAAAAACACGGCTGTCGTGTTTAAACTATTTTCTGTTTTAAAAAATACTGGCAGAAAATAATTCTATTTTAAGCATTTTAAAAGATTTCAGAATTTTAATAGTGGAACATTTTTTACTGAATAATATAATTCACATGGATTGAATTATATTTTTAATAAATAAATAGCTGTTTTTTTATAATAAACGAAATGAGGCTGTTATAATTCAAAATAATAGTTTTCAATACAAAAAATAAAATTCGGTGCAATAGCTTTTAAAATTACTTTTACTTTTAAATATTTATAAAAAGAACCTTATTTTTGTCAGTCAATATTTTTCAACTTTCAATCGTTTTATAATTATATGGAATATATAATTTTGTAGTTTGTTTATAATTATTAGGTTTTACAGCCTATTGACTTGCGCTCAGTGCCTTCGGATTCGAGTCCCGGCTGTGCCATGGACATTTGCAGTGATTCGGAATCCACTTTAAATCGTAGGACCAGGTCTAATATGACTTTCGAGCGTTGGGCATAGGGCTGATAGGGCCCATATAAAGAAAACATCCTCTGTCTCGAAATCTGGCCGAATCCAATGCTATCTTGGTGCTGAATTTACTACATATCTCTCATTTTCTTTCGATTCGGAAAACTAGCGATCTATCCACCAGAATGCTGCAGGACATCTTTGTCATAAAGTAGTTAAAATAGAGGCGATTTCATAGAATAAGTTCTGAACAATACCAAAATACCTTTTCTGATTTATAAATTTATACTGCCCTTTATAATAGTTGGTTTTGCAATTGAATAGGCTCAGTCCAGAATCCGTCTCGCAAAATCGAATCCTCTTATGTTTGTCCCAGAAATGATTGCGATAAATCTGTTAGGCAGAAAGTCCTTGAGTTGGATTCCCTAGCGAAGGACGATGAATAAAAGGGCTTGGAATTTGAAAACAACTCTAATGTAAGCGTTAACATATTACAGCGTTAACATAACAGAGCTAGCACTCTGGCGCTCGGTACCACAGGTTTCGGATTCGAGTCCCGGCGGTGCTATGAACGCTTGTAGGGGTTTAGAATCCACTTTAAACCGTAGGTCCCGGTCTAACAGGATTATAGCGCGTTGCAGGGGCATTGTTACTCGCGTCCGTGGCTTATCTTCAAGCTACACGCACCTCCTGGTTAGTGCTAAGTGAATAACGTCGGTGCAGAATTTGCCTTAAGACATCCAAGACATCTGTCTAAGTGTTTGCCAGCTGCATTAGGAAAAAAAATGAGTTTGGCAACTGAATAGGTTCTGTCTGAAATCCGTCAAGCCAAGTTGAATCAAAAACTCTTATGTTTATCTCAGAAATGAGCATGATAAATCTGTTAGTCAGAAAATCATTGAGTTTGATTCCTGAGCAAATGACGATGAATAAAAGTGTTTAGAATTTGAAAAAAACTCTACTGCAAGTCGTTTTACATGCTAGTTAGCGCATACCGAAAATGGAATGGGAAAGATTTAAATAAATATGTAATTAACAGCGTATCAAACAAAATTAAGACATTTATGAATCAATAGCGTCATCACTTCCATTAAAACTAATCAAAACCTCCATTTTCCCGAATCCAGTTCCTTAATAAACGTCGGCCTTTGTTCTTCTCAACAATTCTACGACGTGTAACGGAGAACAGTTTAACTCGTTTCGGACTCTTTTGTGCAGAGAAGTTCCTTTATTTCAGAACTCCGAGAAACACCGAGGGTTTATAAAGAGGGAATCCCCTCTTAATTCGCAACCGCTGCCATTCGGGCGAAAGAATAAACGGTTTGGGCCTAACTTAAACGCTGACTGGTCGGCGTCGCAATCAGCGATTTTGAATGCACCAATCATTAACCTTCCTTCGCCAGCTGCCGTCGGCGTCTCCTAGACACCCAGCAGCAGAGAGCGGAGCGAAATTTAATTTCGTGCAACAATGGGGGAAGTTCTGGTCGTCACCTTAGTTTGGGGTTTTATCGCTCGAAGTGAAGTGAAAAGAAAAGGGGGAGAGGGTTTAGTGCTAAAAAAAGAGAGAAAGTGAAAAAAACAAAGAAGTGATGTTTTTCTTTTCTATTCTTTTATTCTTCTTCAATTTCTTTTATCTCAGGCAATTCTTTTGTTAACGTAGAATGGCTTGAAATTGAGCGAACCGTTTAATTAGAAATTTTAAAAGTTTATTTACAGAAAGGTACGAACAATGGTATTGGAACAATGCGCAAATTAAATGAGTATATATTTGCACTCTCTCATTTTAATGAGGATGCTTATAGGGATATTTATATAGTTCAATTATTTACCGTGACGAAAAAATTATTTTTTATCTAATGCAGCTGTCAGTTGTCTTAAGGCAAGTGCTGCACGGACGTTATTCACTTATAATAGCCTTACCCAGGAGGTGCGTGTAGCTTGAAAATAAGCTACGGACGCGGAGTAACACTACCCCCTCAACTCTCTACTATCATGTTAGAACGGGACCTACGGTTTAAAGTGGATTCCTAACCACTACAAACATCCATGCTAACGCCGAAACTCGAACCCGAAACCTGTGGTATAGAGAACTAGAGCGCTAGCCACTTGGCCATCAAGCCCATTGACAAAATAATTATAATTACCAATATTAATTCTTGTACTTTTGCAGATATTTTTTCATTATATAGTGTTAAAACAAAATAAGCACCATCTCAACGGTGTTAACGTGCAACTAACGTGCAGAAGAACTCATGTTCGAATTCCCAGGTGGCGTTTGTTGCTGTCACTGCCTCTGAAAAGAAGAGACTGTTGCAAATTATATACGTATAGCAAATCGACAGTCAGGTTAATGAGTGGAAATTCCCATTCATAATTAAAAACTGTCTCAAGTTTAATTAAATAGCACAACCCGTGGTCCAGGAGTAAAGTGCACAGTTAATTTACAAAGTGTCCGGGTTCGAATTTGCTTGCGCCGTTCGTTGCTATCTCTGATTTCAGAAACGAGAAGACTTAGTGTAGAGGGAAACCTCCTACAAATCCATATCTCATTGACAGTCAGGTTGTCTTGGTAGGAATTTCTGCTTTTTTTCCTCCACAAAAGTAGCAAATATTCTTAAAATTCCTACACCTTTTGGTTGCTTGTTTGAGTACACAAAAAACAAATACACAAACCGACGTAGAAAAATACATTAGTGTTATTTTTATTTTACGTTTGATTTACAGCTTAAAAAAAAAATTAGCGATTTCTTTTAAAAATCGTAATCTTTTATGATAATAGACAACTTTTTACCCTTTCTCGCCAATTGTAAAGATTGCTGGCGAAAATCGGAAAGCTATTATCGCATATATTAAATTACAAAGTAAATGTCACGTGAGGTATATGAGGATTGTGTTTTCTCCAATCTGGCAACCCATGATGCTCGCTCTGTTAAATTACTCCTGTATGGATTTATCCAACAAAAATCAGTAAAATATTCACACAAATTTATTAACGTTCTTAGCATCGCATACCGTATGATCCAAAAATTGAAATATCCATGAATTTACTAATAACTTTTTAAAAAACAAGTAATATAAAAAAAAAAAAAAAAAAAATTTGAAGTCAAATCCTACATTTTTTTTACTTATATTGCAGAAAGTCCTTTATAAATAATTTCCATTCATTTTTTAAGTTTATCTGGCACCATCTATTGGTAGATATATGCAACTTAAAACTAAAAAAAACTAAAATTTATTAATTCAATTTAATTACTTAATATTTGAAAAAACTGAATTAACATCCAGTGTCATCCACTGCAAAGTTTAAAAAAGAATGTATTTGACCTTGAGTGGATGCATAAAAAGAATTTTATGAACGATTGAAAATTGAAACAAGATATATGTATAGGGAGAGTGTGAACTAATAGAAGGAATTGAAATAAAAGCATTAAAAGTATTAAGAATTTGTATATAGTTCATTTCATGTTCTACTGATGACCATCCCGAAATATTTCTGATGTGCTTATAAAAGAAGACGTCATTTTTCTGTCCTGATGTTGTCCTTAAAGTAAAAGGGGTTGTTCAGTCGAACACTATTTCAAATACTCGTCTTATGCAGTAAGTCTGTATGCATTGAGTTCGGAACAACCAACTCAAGAATAAAGCAACCAAAAAGAACTCAAATTAATCAATAGGACGATCCGAAATTTAGAAAAAAAGCAGATCTTGTAACGGACAAGAGTCGTAGTGGACTCTTAAAGTGGAAGAAGGAATACCAAATAACTTTAAAGAATACTTGCTCTAATCTCTCAGAAAATCAATGCGAAAAATCAATTTCATGTTTGCTGTGCGAAAATTGTGTAGAAATTGAAAGAAACCAATAACATTATATCGTTATAACCAGATGTTGCACTATCATAATGGGTGACAAAAAGATGGCGCCAGGTTAGTTTATGTCAAAAAGATGACAGTTCAAACTTAAAGCTTGTACTGCTGTCTCGTTTGCATGCCATGCATTGAACTACACAGTCCAGTCACATTAATGTGACCACCTGTCAAAACTCAGAATAACCACCTTTGGCAGAGCGGACCGATTGCAACTCGATCAAGGTAATTAACAATTGAAATGCTTTCCGATGCCCAAGGACATCCTTTATATACACTACACTGCAATGTGCTGCCACCTGCCTTTTGTGATTGCACTTTCACGTTGACGTCGAAAGTAAGTGGTGGTCACATTAATGTGAATGGACTGTGTATAAGTGCCTGTTGTTACTAATGTTGTATATAGATTGCAATTTATGTATCATAAAAATAAACAAAAACAACTCTTCTTCATTAAAACTGGTTTAATTGTTTTTCAAAATATTTTGCGTGATGATCAAAGAACTTTCGCTCATATTTCAACCAATTTTTCCTTTCCGATTGAGGTATCCCCAAACATGCATTTTGAACGCATCAACCGCTCATTTTGGCTTCGAAAATCATTGACCACGGTGCTCGGTATCATTTGGTTGGTATCACAGGCCACAGCAACCAATAATTGGCGCACGGTGCCACAGGTTTCGAGTTCAAGTCCCTAAAGTAGTGTGGATGTTTGTAGGGGTTTGAAATCCACTTTAAACCGTAGGTCTCAATCAAATAGCATTGAGCGTAGAGTTGATAACCCTACACCATAAAAAGAAAAATATCGTTTTAAGTTTCGGAATGTGAATGTGCCTGTAGAGGGGCTGTCGCGCCATTGAAGAAAAAGGAAGAAGTAAATAATAAAAATGGCTTCCATGTGGCAAAACATTCTGAGTAAGTGAAGGTCAAATATGTGAAACCCTATGACGTATATGTCTGATGGCACCATAGAATACCAGTGCAGCCGATTCCGGATACATAAATTGCAACGTTCGTATTGTTAAAATCGTATCGTATTATTAATAAGTTATTACTAAATTCATAAGCATATAAGTATATCGTTGACATATATACTGTACCAATGCTGTATTATGTAGGATAATTGACAATTTTCAACATGCATTAACCTAAATTTATATTGCTTCGATAAATAAAAAAAAAATACATATATTTTATATATGTTTTTTTTATATAATATAGGATTTTTTGAATGGATATTTTATAACCCTTCAAAATGATATAGTTCTGATTTTGATATCTCCACCAAATATCTCTTCTACTTTGATCTCACAAATAGTTCTAAAAATAAATCCGAATTTGTAACAGCCGAACAAAATATACACATATATTTTTACAACATTGCGGAAAGCATTTTAAATGCCTCTATCTTCGGAACCATCAAAATTCTGTACTAGGTTATTCCGGTTCCCGATAAGTGTCCTGCGTACTAGGTAAAAGAAATTTTAGGATCTGGAATGCTGCACAGTACAGAAAGACTTCCTTCCAGAATCTAGAGAGAGGAATATAAATTCTTTGGAGGTAGGGTAATAAATGCAGTATTTTACTACCCAGACCTACCTCTCGCACTTTTTATCTGCTTTGCTTTTTTTTTCTTCCAAAAATTGAGATATGTATCATATAAATTTTATATCTGGGGTGCAGTAGCATGGGGAAAAAAGTTACTTTACACAGCAGTTGATAAAATGGGTTTAAAAAAAAAAAAAACATTCTACAACTGAAATGTATCGCATTCAAGGTTTTATTGCTGGAAAATTTTACATAAAAAAATTAATAAGTGTTATTTTACCTGGACTATTTCTGCGTGTTTAAGATAACATGTTCAAATAGCGATTTTCGTTGGGAAAAAATCAATTTATTTGGTTTTGTTGTAAAAATTGAACCTTTTGTTTCGAAAACAGTTTGGATTTAATTTCTAGATCATTAGAAGTCAAGATGTTGTTGTGCGTGTTTATTGTATTTAATCACGAGCTAGTAAAAATATTAGAAATGCATGCATTCATAATTTTCAACTGAATTTTTCAAAATTGTATTTGTTTTGCCTTAACATAGTCATAAAAGCTATAACTTTAGGGCCTCATGGTCGAGTGACTAGAGCTCGATGCGCTAAGTTTTGGGTTGTAGTCCCGGCGTGTCATGAATGTTTGCAGTGGTTCGGAATGCACTTTAAGCCGTAAATCCTGATCTAATATAATTGTAGAGTGTTGGGAGTAGAGCTGACAACTCTACCCGTAAAAAGAGAACATCTCTTGTTTCGGTAAGCAGACAGCCATGAATCACCCATCATGGACTGTAGTGTCTGGGAGTTAATTAGTTGTAATAACTTAAGATACTTCAACTCTATGTTTTGAAAGATGTTATGGTGCACTGAACTAAAAGGTTTCAAATATTTTTTCTTTACCTCCATCCATCATTAAATTACTCATGGGATGATTGTCCCGCACTGCAGGACACTGACAATTAGACAAAACAACAGCATTTATTAAACTATATATTATAGATTTATACATATTCTTTTGGTTGAGAGTGTTTATTTAAAGTCAAATTTTAACAAAAAAAGTATTCACATGCATGTATTTTAACTCGCATGTTTTTCAATGTCTAACAACCTAATTTAACAATAGCATCAAAAGAAAATTCCGTAAAAGATTCTTTTAAAATTTTATCTCTGAACGTGCCTTAAAAAGAGCACGTTTCAGGCTGGCGTAACCTGGTGAATAACGTGTTCAATTGGGAAGTCATATTAGAATTGAAACCTATTTATAATGTCCATGTGCACTGTATAAGTTGAGATTGAAAAACATTTTACACGATGCTGTATACTGCGGTATAAATCCAAGATATTTTTGGATGTATCTTTAAAATTTTAGCTGCAAATTGTAGAAGAACTTCATTGCAGTCTGAAATCAGCTATATGTATGTCTTTTTAACGATGAATGGCTTCAATTCAAATAATATATTACATGTATGGCATTTAGAACAACAACATATGTAATATGTTTTTTAAATGACGTGCAGCTATTTTTTTAATTTAATGACTGGATGATAATAAATTTTATTTTATTGAGGAAGAAAATTGAAATACATGATTTTCTATGCTAGAAAGAAAATTTCAGAAATAACAATATATATGAAAGTAAATAATGATACACATAACAGGAGAATAATATAATATAGTTTGGAATCATGTTATTTTGATTAAGTAAGCCTGAATAAAATTTTTGTGCTGAAACAAAAAGCATTTTGATATTTTTTTAATGGGTTATGACTATTCTTTCCAATTTTTTTTTTTAAGTGTCTACAAAAAAAGTGGTTGATGTAATAAAAATGATTGTGTTATATTATATTATTAATTTCTATACAAATTTAGAAAATAAAGATTAATCATAATATTTAATACCTGTTTCTTATTCTTGAAAATATTTTCAATGAAAAAAATTATAAAATTAGAAGAACGTATTGAATTTATATATTAAAACTTAAAAAACATTAGAATGTAATTTCCATTCTAAATATACTAGTTGTCATATACATCATGCAGTTGACTCATTCAATTGACTTATTCATGAACTTAGTTGTCCTGTACTAATTAGCCATCTTGCGAGATAATTGCTGTATAGGAACTAATCATCATTCAAGCTAGTTACTATAGACGAAGCGGACTGGTTTCCCTATATAAACTGGCCATCATGCGAACTATTTGTAGTATACGTATTAGCCATTATGAGGACTAGTTTCTAAATACAAACTACCTATCATCTGAATTAGCTGTTTACGATCTAACCTTCATGCGAACTAGTTGCTCTATACGAACTAGTCATCATGCGGAGTATTTGCTGTATACGTGAAACCATGTTGTGAATTATTTGTAATATGTGAACTAGCTGTCATGGGAAATTGTTGTCATATGTGAACTAGTCATTATGTGAAATAATTACCAGGCAGTTTCCATGTAAATCACGCAACTGGATCACCCTCAACTAACTACCATGTCCTAAATATCCATTATGAAAACGGATTATTGTATAAGAGCGAGCTAATTACTATAAACAAAGAGGGTTAGTCGTTGTACACTAACTAGCCAGCATGCCAACTAATTGCTATATACGAATTATTTGCTTAATACGAACTAGCCATCACGCGGACTACAGTTCAATATACCAGTTAGCCATCATCGAAATTAACTGTTGTTACTAGCCATCGTGCGAACTAGTTGTTATATACGCACTAGTCATTATATGAACTAATTCTCAAGCAACTGCCATATAAATCACACAACAGAATCATGCCAAACTAACTATCATATACATCATGTGAATAATTAACCATATTCATCATGCAGTTGAAATCAGTGTATATTTCCCAACAAAACTAATTAACTAACACATGACTTTTTTATTGTCTATTCAAAACTTAATTTACTAACATAAACAATAATGAAGTCGTGGTTATTCTCGTGAAGTCTTATTGCCGCTAAATATTAAATAAATTTATATTTTAAAAAAGTTATTCAAATCCTTAATAAACGAATACCAAAACAAAAATCCATACCTTTAAAAAATTATATAAATACGGGAATAAGTAATTTTTTGAAGTAAATAATGAAGTATGACTTATTAAATTATGCCTGTGTATCTTCATTATACTGACATATACATCACTCTTTTCCCATCGTAGTATTAAAAAAAACAGCTTCCTAATATCCTTAGCTTAGAACCAAATATAACATAATTTGATTTTCCAGGAACATCTAAATTGAAACAAGGGGAAAAAAAAAAATATTTTTAACCATTTTATGTTCCTAAAAGCACTAAGAAAATTCTTGGAGAAACTTAAGTCCTCTTATGTTAATTCAATCTTTGCAGGAGTATTTATATTTATCCTGACACTTTGAACGTCAATCCTCGGGATGACGTTATCCTGGCAGTGAAGCTACCAGCTACTCAGGTGAGAAAGGGTTTAGGTGAGAAAGACTCCTGAATCTCTATTGCCATTGGTGGAAGGGAAGGAGGGGGAGGTCGAATTTCTTAACTCCCCTGCACCCCTTCATTTCCTCTGTTAAGGAAATAAGGGAAGAGGGGTGCAGGCAGCAGCAAAAGAGAAATGATGAATAGACTTTGAGTCTCTGGCCACTACTGGAATCTGACGGGAACAACTCCAGGTGTTCCGGATTTCTGAAACGGTTTTCCAGAAAAAATAAAAAGGAAAAATATAAAATTGTTCGAAGATAAATCTTGAAAGATTTTTGAGATATAATTCCTGATTTTTGAAGTTTTCCTTGAGGGGTTGCTGAAACTTTAAGGATTAAATGGATTTTTGCTCTCTCTGTGCAGGAATGTAATAGGAAGTGGTAAGAATTACTTTTTGGTTTAAAAGGGCTCAGGGTTATTGATTGGATTTCTCTTCGTCATCAGCGTGGAGGTCGTCAGCTTTTCTTTGCTTTTCTTTTCATTCACTCTGGATTGGTCAATTTATTTACTTACCTAACAGCTGAATGCCAGCTGTGCGTCTTTTAAAGCAATGCGTTTTATTTATTTACTTTTCATTTGATTGAGAGTATTTGAATCGTTAAGGCACTTACATTCATTTCTCATTTGAGCACGAGAGCATGAATTTTGTAAACATTTTTTCTTATCACTTTATTGCACATATTAATTTTTTCTTCCTTAAAATTACGTGCACTCAAATTAAAGTAAAGAAATTTGAAAAAGAAAATAATTTTTTTCTTAAATTCTGCGCAATAAAATTATTTCTGTGACATGCAAGAGATTTGGATTTCATGACATAGCATAGGTCAGAAAGGGGAGAATAAAGTGCAATCAAATTCAAAAACAAAATTTTTATTATACTCTTTCTCAGACTAAATACTTTTTAATTAAAGTAATTTTGTTCAAACTATTTTTATACACAGTATGGAAACTGGATTTGCATGGCGTAATCTATTTGGAATATTTTTTAAACAAAGAAAGGAAAATTGATGTTAGTTATAAACCATGTTTCGAATTATTTATAGACAAAATAAGAAAATTGGAATGTGCGTAGCATACTATATTTATTCCACAATAATTTTTAAAACAAAGTAAAGTAATCAGATGTATATGGTATAAACTATTGAAGATTATTTTTAGACAAAGAAAGGAAAGTGCCTGTAAGCAGTAAAACCTATTTCGAATTTTTTATAGATAAAGTAAGGAAATTGGACAGTTGGGATATAACCTGTTCCAAAATAATTTTAAAACAAAGTAAGAAAATCTCGGATGTGCATATCATAAACTATTCGAAACTATTTTTCAGACAGTGAAAGGAAGTTGCATGTTAGCAGATTAAGCTATTCAAATGTCTTTCTAGATAAAATAAGAAAATTGGAATGTGCATGGCATAATTTATGCCAAAATATTTTTTTAAAAACAAAGTAAGGAAATCGGATGTCCATGGCATAAGCTGTTCGAAACAATATTTTAGGCAAAGGAAATATAATATGCTGAGCATAATCTTTTCCTATATTGCATCATAAAGCAGATGCTCTTTTCCTTGACATGTGGTGCAATATGGCGGCTGAATAGCAGATAAAGATCACCAAGAATTTTGTGGACCAGAAAGAATGCTGTACTGATAAGGACGGATTGATTTAAATCATCTTTACATGTCATTGTCTGGCTTGGATTCTTTTAAAATGCACCATGCAGTGGACAATTAAAGGATATTTATGAAAGAAATTGTTCATCAAAAAGCATAATACCTATAAAAAGTAAAAAAAATACAGAATACACTCAAACATGTCTTTGTGCTTGTTATCCCTGACCGCCACTTAAAAACAAGTTTAACTTTGATATTTTTAATTAAAACTTTTAAAACTGAATTTTCTAATGCAAAATTTGTTATTCCTTTTATAAAAAAAAATTATATTTTAACAGAATTTTTGCTGAGTAAAATTTTTTATATATAGTCAAAGTTGTTTTGGGAACGTCTTCTTTGTTGCGATGATTTTTATGCGTCCTATGAAAAATTGCCATTAAAAAAACTTAATACGTATAAAAAGTAAAATTCAATCAGATTCAATTTTGTGGCCAAAAGAAAGAGGCTTGACTGTAGATATTTTTAATTAATATTTGAACTTCAAAATGCAAATTTTGCCGATTTAACAGAGCAATATATCATGAATACTAAATAAGGCATCAGAAATGCCATAAATGCGTGAACAGGAAAACATTTATGAAAAAAGAATGAAAGATTTTATTCCACGACCTCCCAAATTCTTCCTACTCCAAAACATATCTCCAAGGATAACAATCAACAAACCAGCCATAATTCAGTTAAAAATGTTTGTAATCTTATTACCATATCACTGTCTGTTTCCGCCCGTGTTTTCTTAGAGTCGCCTGCGTGAGTGGAAACTGCTAAAGAAGTCCAATTATTGGACATGTAATTACTTTTATCATTAACATGGAGGCTGAAGTAAAGATATGTAGAAGAAATATGCGACGTATATTTAATTTATGCGTTTAGATCGATCATTTTGCATAATTTGTTTAAGAAAATAGTGGGGTGAAGTATGTTAGTTCTGGTACTGTGATCGATACATTGGTTTACAGTTGTATGTTTCAGTTACGATAACCGTCATGTTAAGTGCCAAATTTTTAAATAATGTTTATGAAATTGTTTTTTAAATGTTATTTCAAAATTAAGTTATAATACATTAAAAACCGTGAAAAATAAAATATATGCATGAATATTTTTCGTTATTTGGCAAATATTAATAAAAGAAAGTTTTTGTTATTACGTAAATACTCCTAACTAAGTAATTATGTGAACTAATTGCCAGGCAGTTTCCATGTAAATCACGCAAATGGTTCAAGCGCAAATGACTACGATGTACTAAATAGCCATTATAAAAATTAATTGCTGCATACTCACTAGTAGCATTCATACGAGCTAATTATTATATACAAAGCGATTAGCTGTCGTACATACACTAGCCAACATGCGAACTAGTTGATATTACGAGCTAACCATCATACGAACTATTTGCTGAATACGAACCAGCCATCTTGCGAACTACTTCCAATATACGAACTAGCCATCGTCGAAATTGACTGCTGTTTACGAACTAGTTGTTTTATTCGAACTAAACATTATGTGAACTAATTCCCAGGCAATTGTCATGTAAATCACACAACAGAATCATGCCAAACTAACTGTCATATACGAAATAGCCATCATGTGAACTATTTACCATATACATCATGCAGTTGAAACCAGTGCCTATTTCTCAAAAAAATAAGACACATGATTTTTGTTATTGTCTAATCAAAACTTAATTTACTAACGTAGACAATAAGGACTTAAGATTGAAGATAAGTTGTATAACTACTTAATACTTTGTCTTATTGCCTCTAGATATTAAATAAACTTATATTTTTTAAAAAGTTATCCAAAATCTTAATAAACGAATACGAAAAAAAAAATCCATACCTTTAAAAAAATATAAAACGGGAATAAGCAATTTTGGAAGAAAATAACAAAGTATGACTTATTAAATTATGTCTGTGTATCTCCATGACACTGACATATACATCACTCTTTCTCATCATAGTATAAAAAAAACACCTCCTAATATCCTTAGCTTAGAGCCAAAAATAACAATTTGATTTTGCTAGGAACATCTAAATTGAATCAAGGGAGTAAAAAAAATATGTATATATTTTTAACCATTTTATGTTCCTAAAAGCACTAAGAAAATCTTCGGAGAAACTTAAGTCCTCTTATGCTAATTCAATCTTTGCAGGAGTATTTATATTTATCCTGAAACTTTGAACGTCAATCCTCGGGATAACGTTATACTGGCAGTGAAGCTACCAGCTACTCAGTGCGTTTTAGGCGAGAAAGACTCCTGAATCTCTATTGCCATTGGTGGAAGGGAAGGGGGGGAGGCCGAATTTCTCAACCCCCTGCACCCCTTCATTTCCTCTGTTAAGGTAATGAGGGGAAGGGGGTGCAGGCAGCAAAAGAGAAATGATGAATAGATTTTGAGCCTCTGGCCACTACTGGAATCTGACGGGAACAACTCCAGGTGTTCCGGATTTCTGGAATGGTTTTCCCTGAAAAATAAAAAGGAAAAATATAAAATTTCTCGACGATAAATCTTGAAAGATTTTTGGAGATATAATTCCTGATTTTTGAAGTTTTCCTTGAGGGGTTGCTGAAACTTCAAGGATTAGATGGGTTTTTGCGCTCTCTGTGCAGGAGTGTATTAGGAAGTGGTAGGAATTACTCTTTGGTTTAAAAGGGCTTAGGGTTATTGATTGGATTGCTCTTCGTCATCAGCGTGGAGGTCGTCAGCTTTTGTTTGGTTTTCTTTTAATTCACTCTGGATTGGTCAATTTATTTACTTACCTAACAGCTGATTGCTGGTTGTGCGTCCTTTTAAAGCAATACGTTTTATTTATTTACTTTTCTTTTGATTGAGAATAGTTGAATCGTTAAGGCACTTGCATTCATTTTTAATTTTGAACATAAATTTTGTGAAAATTTTTTTTTAGAGGATATCGAAGTTTTATTAACATTTTATTGCACATATTTTTTTTCCTTAAAATTATGTGCACCTAAATTATAGTCGAGAAATTTGAAAAGGAAAATTTTTTTTTAAATTCTGGGCAGTTAATTTATTTCTGTTACTCGCAAGGGGTTTGGATCTCAGGTGATACGCCTATGTGAGAAAGGAGTGGAGATTAATGAAGTACAATCAGGATCAAAAAGAAAATTTTTATTGTACTCCTCCATAGACTAAATATTTTTTGATTGCAATCCTTTTGATCAAATTATATTTATACAAAGTTTGGAAATTGAATGTGCATGGAATAACCTATACAAAATTATTTTTAGGCAAAAAAAAAAAAAAAAAAAAAAAGGAAATTGGACATGACTGGAATTTTTTAAACAAAAAAAAAGGAAAATTCATGTTAGCACTAAAAGCTATTTCGACTTATTTGTAGACAAAAAAAGAGAAATTGGATATTTGTGGCATAACTTCTTCCAAAATATTTCTTAAAGTAAGGGATTTAGACAAAGAAAGAAAAGTATATGTAAATATAATAACCTGTTTCAAATTTCCTTTTAGACACAGTAAGAAAATGGAAATGTGTATGGCATAATTTATTTTACAATATTTTTTTCAAAAGTAAGGAAATTGAATGTAACTTATAATAGTTGATATAACCTATTCAAAATAAATTTTTAGACAAAGAAAGGAAAGTTGATATTAGCAATAAAAATCTCGAATTTTTTATAGAGAAAGAAAGTAAATTGTATATTTTAGGCATAACCTATTTCAAAATGACAGGAAATTAGACAGGAAAGTGCATGTAAGCAAAACAAACTATTTCAAATTTCTTTTTAGGCAAAGTAAGGAAATTGGACAGTTGTAATATAACCTATTCCAAAATATTTTTTAAACAAAGTAAGGAAATCTGATTACATGACATAAACTATTTAAAATTATTTTTTAAAGAAAGAAAAGAAATTGGACGTCCGCGGCATAACTATTCCAATATATCTTTTAAGCAAATTAAGAAAATTGGATATACATGACATACCCTATTTAGAATGATTTTTTAGGCAAAGGAAAGTGTTTGTAAGCAGAATAACCTATTAAAAATTCTTTTTAGGCAATGGAATGTGCATGGCATAATTTATTCCAAAATATTTTTGTAAACTATGGTGGCTGGCGATCAAGAATTTAGGGACCAGAAAGAACGTTGTACTGATAAGGACGGATTGGTTTAAATCACCTTACAGGACATTGTCTGGTTTAGATTCTACTAAAATCCACCATGCAGTGGACGGTTAAATAGTATCTATGAAAATAATTGTCATCAAAAAACATAATATCGATAAAATGTATTAAAACATAAAAACAAAACACCCAAACATGTCTTTATGATGTCCCTTTCTAATGCATAAAAAAAATTTAACTGTAATATTTTTAATTAAAATTGCTGAAACTGACTTTTTTAATGCAAAATTTGTTACTTATTTTATATAAAAAAATTATAACTTAACAGAATATTCGCAGGGTTAAAACTTGTTATGTACTGTCAAACCTGCTTTGTTGAACCTTTTTCCTTGTGATGAATTTTTATGTATTCTATGAAAACATTTGCTCTTAAGAAAACATAATATGGTTAAAAGGTAAAAAAGGAAAGTTAAAAAAATGATTAAAAAATTATATAAAATTAAAAAAAATATTAAAAAATTATATAAAAATTTTAAAAAAATATTAAAAAATTTATTCAAATCCAATTTTGTGCGGGTTTATGTGTATATATGTGCGGTTCATATGAACAACACAAAAAGAGGGTTGAGTGCAGATATTTTTAATTAATATCTGAAATTCAGAATACAAATTTTAACGATCTAACAGAGCAATATTTCATGAATACTAAATAAGGCATCAGAAATACTGTAAATACGTGAACAGGAAAACATTTATTAAAAAAGAACGAAAGATTTAGTCAACGACCTCCCAAATTCTTCTTCCTCCAAAACATATCTCCAAGGATAACAATCAACAAACCAGCCATAATTCAGTTTAAAATGTTTGTAATCTTATTACCATTTCACTGTTTGTTTCTGCCGTGTTTTCTTAAGGTCGCCAGCGTGAGTGGAAACTGTTGAAGAAGTCCAATTATTGGAGATGTAATTACTTTTATCATTAACGTGGGATTGAAGCAAAGATATGTGGTAGAAATATGAGTCGCAAATTTAATTTATGCGTTTAGATCGATGATTTTGCATAATTTAAGAAAATAATAGGGTGAGATGTGTTGGTTCTGGACTGTGATCGATACGTTGGTTTACAGTTGCAGTTTTCAGTTACGATAACCGATAAATTTTAAATAATGTTTTATGAAAAAAAAAATTTTAATGTTGTTATTAAATTAGGTTATAAAACATTGAAAAATGTGAACAATAAAATATATTTTTCGTTATTTGGCAAATATTGATAATTTTTTTTTTTTTTGTTATGTAAATAGTCCTAACTAAGTAATTATGTGAACTAATTGGCAGGCAGTATCCATGTAAATCACACAACAGAATCATGCAAAACTAATTATCATATGCGAAATAGCCATCATTTGACTATTTATCCTATACTCGTATACCATGCTGTTGAAATCAATGCCATTTCCCAACAAAAATAAGACATATGGCTTTTTATTGTCTATTCAAAACTTAATTTACTAATATAAACAATAAGGACTTAAGATTTAAGATAAGTTGAATAACTACCTAATACTTTGTCTTATTGCCTCTAGATATTAAATAAACTTATATTTTTTAAAAAGTTATCCAAAATCTTAATAAACGGATACGACAAAAAAAATCCATACCTTTAAAAAAAATAAAAGAACGGGAATAAGCAATTTTTTTAAGTAAAAAATAATGAAGTATTACTTATTAAATTATGCCTGTATATCTCCATGACACTGACATATACGTCACTCTTTCCCATCTTAGTATTAAAAAAAAAAAAATCTTCCTAATATCCTTAGCTTAGAACCAAAAATAACATAAATTGATTTTCCGGGAACATCTAAATTGAATCAATGGAGAAAAAAAAATATTTTTTTCACCATTTTATGCTCCTAAAAGCACTACGAAAATCCTTGGAGAAACTTAAGTCCTCTTATGCTAATTCAATCTTATGCAGGAGTATTTATATTTATCCTGACACTTTGAGCGTCAACCCTCGGGATAACGTTATCCTGGCAGTGAAGCTACTAGGTACTCAGTGAGTTTTAGGTGAGAAAATCTCCTGGATCTCTATTGCCATTGGTGGAATCGCTGTGTGAAGGGGGGAGGGAGAGGGGGTCGAATCTCTTAACCCCCTGCAACCCTTCATTTCCTCTGTTAAGGTAATAAGGGGAAGGGGGTGCAGGCAGCAAAAGAGAAATGATGAATAGATTTTGAGCCTCTGGCCACTACTGGAATCTGACGGGAACAACTCCAGGTGCTCCGGATTTCTGGAACGGTTTTCCAGAAAAAATAAAAAGGAAAAACATAAAATTTTTCGACGATAAATCTTGAAAGATTTTTGGAGATATAATTCCTGATTTTTGAAGTTTTCCTTGAAGGGTTGCTGAAACTTCAAGGATTAGATGGGTTTTTGCGCTCTCTCTCTCTGTGCAGGAGTGTAATAGGAAGTGGTAAGAATTACTTTTTGGTTTAAAAGGGCTTAGGGTTATTGATTGGATTGCTCTTCTTCATCGTGGTGGAGGTCGTCAGCTTTTCTTTGGTTTTCTTTTTGCTTCGTTTTCTTTTCATTCACTCTTGGATTGGTCAATTTATTTACTTACCAAACAGCTGAATGCTGGCTGTGCGTCCTCTTAAAGCAATACGTTTTATTTATTTATTTTGATTGAGAGTATTTGAATCGTTAAGGCACTTACATTCATTTCTCATTTTGAGCACGAGTGCATAAATTTTGTGAAAATTTTTTTAAAGGGTATCGAAGTTTTCATTACCCTTTATTGCTGACGTTATTTTTTTTTACTTCTTTAAAATTATGTGCACACAAATTACAGTCGAAGAATTTGAAAATTTTTTTTAAAAAAATACTTGATTGTGAATTTATTTCTGTGACTTGTAAGAGGTTTGGAACTTAGGAAATACGCCTGTGAGAAAGAAGAGAATAAAGTGAAATTCAAAAAGAACATTTTTATTGCACTTTTTCTTAGATTAAATACTTTTTGATTGAGGTCATTTTGATCAAATTATTTTTATATAAAATAAGGAAGGTGAATGTGCATAGCATAATCTATTCAAAATTATTTTTAGATAAAGAAAGGAAAGCTTAAAAAAAGGAAATTTAACATTACAAATATCTGATGGGCATAATCCATTCCAAAATACCTTTTTCACCAAAGTAAAGAAATCGGATGTACATGGCATAAAATATTCAAAATTATTTCTTAGACGAAGATAGAAAATTGGAATGTGCATGGCATAATTTATTCCAAAATATTTTTTTAAACAAAGTAAAGTAATCAAATGAACATGGCCTAAACTATTCAAAATTATGTTTTAGACAATGAAAGGAAAGTTGATGTTAGTAATAAAACATATTTCGAATTATTTATAGACAAAGTAAGAAAATTTGAATTTTGTATGGCATAATTTATTTCAAAATATATTTTAAACAAAATAGGAAAATCGGATGTGCATGGCATAAACTATTCAAAATTAATTTTTATGCAAAGAAAGGAAAGTGCATGGAACCAGAATAACTTATTCAAAATTTCTTTCTAGATAAAAGTAAGAAAATTGCAATGTCCATGGCATAATTAATTCCAAAATATGTTTGAAACAAAGTAAGGAAATCGGATGTACATGGCTTAAACTATTCAAAATTATTTTTAGACAAAGAAAGAAGCGTGCATGTAAGCAGAATAACCTATTCAAAATTTCTTTCTAGGTAAAGTAAGAAAATTGGAATGCGCATAGCATAATTTATTCCAAAATATTTTTTAAACAAAGTAAGGATATCAGATGTACACGGCATAAGCTATTCGAAATAATTTTTTTGACAAAGAAAATATGATATGTTGAACATAATATATTCCAATATTGCATCATAAACCAGATACTATTTTTATTGATATGTAATGCAATATGGCGGCTGAATAGCAATAAAGACTATCAAGAATTTTGTGGACCAGAAAGACTGTACTGATATGTATGGAGTGATTTTAGATCATCTTTAGATGGCATTGTCTGGTTTGGATTCTTCTAAAATTCACCATACAGTGGGTATCAATGAAATAAATTGTTCATCAAAAAGCCTAATTTCAAACAAAATAAATTACAGAATCAACGCAAACATGCCTTTGTGCTGTCCCTGTCTAGTGCATAAAAACAATTTTAACTGTGATATATTTCATTAAAATTGCATAACTGAATTTTTTAATGCAAAATTTCTTATTTATTTATTATATATAAAATTTATAACTTAACAGAATTTTCGCTTTATTCAAATTTTTTATGTATGGTCAAACAAGTTTGGGTAAAATCTTTTTTCTTGTGATAAATTTTTATGTATTCTATGAAAACATTTGTTCTTAATAAAATATAATATGAATAAAAGGTAAAATTAAATGTTTAAAAATTAAAAAAATTATTCAATTCCAATTTTGTGCGGGTTTATGTGTATATGTGTGCGGTTCATAACCACAACACAAAAAGAGGCTTAACTGTAGACATTTTTAAGTAATATTTGAACTTCAGAATGCAAATTCTACCGATCTAATGATATTTATTTTACTGATGTGACAGAGCACTATATCATGAATACTAAATAAGATATCAGAAATGCTGTAAATGCGAGAACAGGAAAACATTTATCAAAAGAGAACGAAAGATTCTTCCAAATTCTTCTTACTCCCAAATCATATCTCCAAGGATAACGGTCAACAAACCAGCCAAAATTCAGTTAAAAATGTTTGCAATCTTATTACCATTTCACTGTTTGTTTCTGCACGTGTTTTCTTAGAGTCGCCTGCGTGAGTGGAAACTGCTGAAGAAGCCCAATTATTGGAGATGTAATTACTTTTATCATTAACATGGGGGCTTGAAGTAAAGATATGTAGCAGAAATATGCGACGTAAATTTAATTTATGCGTTTAGGTCGATCATTCTGCATAATTTGTTTAAGAAAATAATAGGATCAGATGTGTTAGTTCTGGTACTGTGATCAATACGTTGATTTGCAGTTGTATTTTTCAGTTACGATAACAGCCATGTTAAGTGCCAAATTTTTAAATAATGTTTATGAAATTGTTTTTGAATGTTATTACAAAATTAAGTTATAATACATTAAAAATCGTGAACAATAAAATATATTAATATTTTTCGTTATTTGGCAAATATTGATAAAAAAAAATTTGGGATTACTTAAACACTTCTAGCTAAGTCATTATATGAACTAATTGCCAGTCAGTTTCCATGTAAATCACGCAAATGGTTCACGCGCAACTGACTACCATGTACTAAATAGACATTATGAAAATTAATTGCTGTATACGTGCTAGCATCATTCATTCGAGCTAATTATTATATATAAAGCGATTAGTTGTCGTACACAAACTGGCCAACATGCGAACTAGTTGATATTACGAGCTAACCATCATACGAACTATTTGCTGACTACGAACCAGCCGTCTTGCGAAGTAGGTCCAATATACGAACTATCCATTCCATCATCGAAACTAACTGTTGTTTACGAACTAATTGTTATATACGAAGTCATTAAGTGAACTAATTCCCAGGCAATTGCCATATAAATCACACAACATAATCATGACAAACTAACTATTAGATACGAAACAGACATCATATGAACTATTTATCATATACTCGTATATCATGTAGTTGAAATCAATGTCTTTTCCCAACAAAAATAAGACATGTGGCTTTTTTATTGTCTATTCAAAACTTAATTTACTAACATAAACAATAATGACTTAAGGTTTAAGATAATTTGAATAACTACTTAATACTTTGTCCTATGGCCTACAGATATTAAATAAACTTATATTTTTTTAAAAGTTATAAAAAATCTTAATAAACGAATACGAAAAAAAAATCCATACCTATAAAAAAAATAATATAAAAACGGGAATAAGCAATTTTTAAAGTAAATAATGAAGTATGACTTATTAAATTATGCCTGCGTATCTCCATGACACTGACATATACATCACTCTTTTCCCATCATAGTATTAAAAAAAAAACCTCCTAATATCCTTAGCTTAGAACCAAAAAAACATAATGTGATTTTCCAGGAACATCTAAATTGAATCAAGGTTGGAAAAAAATTATTTTTCACCATTTTATGTTCCTAAAAGCACTAAGAAAATCCTTGGAGAAACTTAAGTCCTCTTATGCTAATTCAATCTTTGCAGGAGTATTTATATTTATCCTGACACTTTGAACGTCAATCCTCGGGATAACGTTATCCTGGCAGTGAAGCTACTAGCTACTCAGTGTGTTTTAGGTGAGAAAGTCTCCTTAATCTCTATTGCCGTTGGTGGAATCGCTGTGTGAGGGGGGTCGAATCTCCCAACCCCCCTGCACCCCTTCATTTCCTCTGTTAAGGAAATAAGGGGAAGGGGGGTGCAGGCAGCAAAAGAGAAATGATGAATAGATTTTGAGCCTCTGGTCACTACTGGAATCTGACGGGAACAACTCCAGGTGTTCCGGATTTCTGGAACGGTTTTCCCTGAAAAATAAAAAGGAAAAATATAAAATTTCTCGACGATAAATCTTGAAAGATTTTTGGAGATATAATTCCTGATTTTCGAAGTTTTCCTTGAGGGGTTGCTGAAACTTCAAGGATTAGATGGGTTTTTGCGCTCTCTGTGCAGGAGTGTAATAGGAAGCGGTAAGAATTACTTTTTGGTTTAAAAGGGCTCAGGGTTATTGATCGGATTGCTCTTCGTCATCATTCTTTGGAGGTCGTCAGATTTTCTTTGGTTTTCTTTTCGCTTCGTTTTGGTTCCATTCACTGTTGGGTTGGTCAATTTATTTACTTACTTACATAATAGCTGAATGCTGGCTGTGCTTCCTTTTAAGGCAATACCTTTTTATTTATTTACTTTTCTTTTGATTGAGAGTATTTGCATTGTTGAGGCACTTACATTCATTTTTCCTTTTGAACACGAGAGCATGAATTTTGTGAATATTTTTTAAGAGGATATCGAAGTTTTCATTACACTTCTATAATTTTTCTTCTACTTTAAAATGATGTGCACTCAAATTATAGCTAAATGCAAACTAGTCATCATGCGAACTATTTGCTGTATACGTGCTGGTCATCTTGCGATCTAGATGTAATATATGAACTATCCATCATGTGAACTCATTGTTATACGAACTAGTCATTATGTGAACTAACTGCAAAGCAGTTTCCATGTAAATCACGCAACTGACTACCATGTACTAAATAGCCATCATGCAAACTAATTGCTGTATACGAACTAGCCATCAAGCAAACTAGTTACTATATACAATGCGGGTTGGTTGTTGTACACAAACTAGCCATCATGCGAACTAGTTGCTATATACGAACTAACCGTCATACGAATTATTTGACGTTTACGAACCAGCCACCATGCGGACTAGTTTCTCTATAGGAACTAATCATTATATGAACTAATTCCCAAGCAATTGTCAAATAAATCACATAATCATGAGAAACTAATTATCATATACGAAATAGACATTATGTGAACTATTTACCATATACATCGTGCAGTTGAAATCAGTGCCCGTTTCCCAATGAAAATAAGACACATGATTTTTTTTATCTCTATTCCAAACTTAATTTACTAACATAAACAATAATGACTTAAGATTTAAGATGAGTTGAATAACAATCCTATCTTAGTCTTATTGCGGCTAAATATTAAATAAATTTATATTTTAAAAAGGTTATCCAAATCCTTAATAAACGAATACCAAAATAAAAATTCATACCTTTAAAAAATAATATAAAAACGGGAATAAGCAATTAGGGAAGTAAATGATGAAGTATGACTTATTAAATTATGCCTGTGTATCTCCATGACACTGACATATACATCACTCTTTTCCCATCATAGTATTAAAAAAAAGACACCTCCTAATATCCTGAGCTTAGAACCAAAAATAACATAATTTGATTTTCTAGGAACATCTAAATTGAATCAAGGGAGTAAAAAAATATTTTTTTTTTCCCATTTTATGTTCCTTAAAGCACTAAGAAAATCCTTGGAGAAACTTAAGTCCTCTTATGCTAATTCAATCTTTGCAGGAGTATTTATATTTATCCTGACACTTTGAACGTCAATCCTCGGGATGACGTTATCCTGGCAGTGAAGCTACTAGCTACTCAGTGCGTTTTAGGTGAGAAAGGATACTGAATCTCTATTGCCATAGGTGGAATCGCTGTGTGAAGGGGGTCGAATCTGCACCCCTTCATTCCTCTGTTAAGGAAATAAGGGGAAGAGTGGTGCAGCCAGCAAAAGAGAAATGATGAATAGATTTTGAGCCTCTGGCCACTACTGGAATCTGACGGGAACGACTCCAGGTGTTCCGTATTTTCTGGAATGGTTTTCCCTGAAAAATAAAAAGGAAAAATATAAAATTTCTCGACGAAGAGTTTTGGAGATATAATTCTTGATTTTTGAAGTTTTCCTTGAGGGGTTGCTGAAACATCAAGGATTAGATGGGTTTTTGCGCTCTCTGTGCAGGAATGTAATAGGAGGTGGTAAGAATTACTTTTTGGTTTAAAAGGGCTCAGGGTTATTGATTGGATTTCTCTTCGTCATCAGCGTGGAGGTCGTCAGCTTTTCTTTGCTTTTCTTTTCATTCACTCTGGATTGGTCAATTTATTTACTTACCTAACAGCTGAATGCCAGCTGTGCGTCTTTTAAAGCAATGCGTTTTATTTATTTACTTTTCATTTGATTGAGAGTATTTGAATCGTTAAGGCACTTACATTCATTTCTCATTTGAGCACGAGAGCATGAATTTTGTGAACATTTTTTCTTATCACTTTATTGCACATATTAATTTTTTCTTCCTTAAAATTACGTGCACTCAAATTAAAGTAAAGAAATTTGAAAAAGAAAATAATTTTTTTCTTAAATTCTGCGCAATAAAATTATTTCTGTGACATGCAAGAGATTTGGATTTCATGACATAGCATAGGTCAGAAAGGGGAGAATAAAGTGCAATCAAATTCAAAAACAAAATTTTTATTATACTCTTTCTCAGACTAAATACTTTTTAATTAAAGTAATTTTGTTCAAACTATTTTTATACACAGTATGGAAACTGGATTTGCATGGCGTAATCTATTTGGAATATTTTTTTAAACAAAGAAAGGAAAATTGATGTTAGTTATAAACCATGTTTCGAATTATTTATAGACAAAATAAGAAAATTGGAATGTGCGTAGCATACTATATTTATTCCACAATAATTTTTAAAACAAAGTAAAGTAATCAGATGTATATGGTATAAACTATTGAAGATTATTTTTTAGACAAAGAAAGGAAAGTGCCTGTAAGCAGTAAAACCTATTTCGAATTTTTTATAGATAAAGTAAGGAAATTGGACAGTTGGGATATAACCTGTTCCAAAATAATTTTAAAACAAAGTAAGAAAATCGGATGTGCATATCATAAACTATTCGAAATTATTTTTCAGACAGTGAAAGGAAGTTGCATGTTAGCAGATTAAGCTATTCAAATGTCTTTCTAGATAAAATAAGAAAATTGGAATGTGCATGGCATAATTTATGCCAAAATATTTTTTTAAAAACAAAGTAAGGAAATCGGATGTCCATGGCATAAGCTGTTCGAAACAATATTTTAGGCAAAGGAAATATAATATGCTGAGCATAATCTTTTCCTATATTGCATCATAAAGCAGATGCTCTTTTCCTTGACATGTGGTGCAATATGGCGGCTGAATAGCAGATAAAGATCACCAAGAATTTTGTGGACCAGAAAGAATGCTGTACTGATAAGGACGGATTGATTTAAATCATCTTTACATGTCATTGTCTGGCTTGGATTCTTTTAAAATGCACCATGCAGTGGACAATTAAAGGATATTTATGAAAGAAATTGTTCATCAAAAAGCATAATACCTATAAAAAGTAAAAAAAATACAGAATACACTCAAACATGTCTTTGTGCTTGTTATCCCTGACCGCCACTTAAAAACAAGTTTAACTTTGATATTTTTAATTAAAACTTTTAAAACTGAATTTTCTAATGCAAAATTTGTTATTCCTTTTATAAAAAAAAATATTTTTAACAGAATTTTTGCTGAGTAAAATTTTTTATATATAGTCAAAGTTGTTTTGGGAACGTCTTCTTTGTTGCGATGATTTTTATGCGTCCTATGAAAAATTGCCATTAAAAAAACTTAATACGTATAAAAAGTAAAATTCAATCAGATTCAATTTTGTGGCCAAAAGAAAGAGGCTTGACTGTAGATATTTTTAATTAATATTTGAACTTCAAAATGCAAATTTTGCCGATTTAACAGAGCAATATATCATGAATACTAAATAAGGCATCAGAAATGCCATAAATGCGTGAATAGGAAAACATTTATGAAAAAAGAATGAAAGATTTTATTCCACGACCTCCCAAATTCTTCCTACTCCAAAACATATCTCCAAGGATAACAATCAACAAACCAGCCATAATTCAGTTAAAAATGTTTGTAATCTTATTACCATATCACTGTCTGTTTCCGCCCGTGTTTTCTTAGAGTCGCCTGCGTGAGTGGAAACTGCTAAAGAAGTCCAATTATTGGACATGTAATTACTTTTATGATTAACATGGGGGCTGAAGTAAAGATATGTAGAAGAAATATGCGACGTATATTTAATTTATGCGTTTAGATCGATCATTTTGCATAATTTGTTTAAGAAAATAGTGGGGTGAAGTATGTTAGTTCTGGTACTGTGATCGATACATTGGTTTACAGTTGTATGTTTCAGTTACGATAACCGTCATGTTAAGTGCCAAATTTTTAAATAATGTTTATGAAATTGTTTTTTAAATGTTATTTCAAAATTAAGTTATAATACATTAAAAACCGTGAAAAATAAAATATATGCATGAATATTTTTCGTTATTTGGCAAATATTAATAAAAGAAAGTTTTTGTTATTACGTAAATACTCCTAACTAAGTAATTATGTGAACTAATTGCCAGGCAGTTTCCATGTAAATCACGCAAATGGTTCAAGCGCAAATGACTACGATGTACTAAATAGCCATTATAAAAATTAATTGCTGCATACTCACTAGTAGCATTCATACGAGCTAATTATTATATACAAAGCGATTAGCTGTCGTACATACACTAGCCAACATGCGAACTAGTTGATATTACGAGCTAACCATCATACGAACTATTTGCTGAATACGAACCAGCCATCTTGCGAACTACTTCCAATATACGAACTAGCCATCGTCGAAATTAACTGCTGTTTACGAACTAGTTGTTTTATTCGAACTAAACATTATGTGAACTAATTCCCAGGCAATTGTCATGTAAATCACACAACAGAATCATGCCAAACTAACTGTCATATACGAAATAGCCATCATGTGAACTATTTACCATATACATCATGCAGTTGAAACCAGTGCCTATTTCTCAAAAAAATAAGACACATGATTTTTGTTATTGTCTAATCAAAACTTAATTTACTAACGTAAACAATAAGGACTTAAGATTGAAGATAAGTTGTATAACTACTTAATACTTTGTCTTATTGCCTCTAGATATTAAATAAACTTATATTTTTTAAAAAGTTATCCAAAATCTTAATAAACGAATACGAAAAAAAAAATCCATACCTTTAAAAAAATATAAAACGGGAATAAGCAATTTTGGAAGAAAATAATAAAGTATGACTTATTAAATTATGTCTGTGTATCTCCATGACACTGACATATACATCACTCTTTCCCATCATAGTATTAAAAAAACACCTCCTAATATCCTTAGCTTAGAGCCAAAAATAACAATTTGATTTTGCTAGGAACATCTAAATTGAATCAAGGGAGTAAAAAAAATATATATATATTTTTAACCATTTTATGTTCCTAAAAGCACTAAGAAAATCTTCGGAGAAACTTAAGTCCTCTTATGCTAATTCAATCTTTGCAGGAATATTTATATTTATCCTGAAACTTTGAACGTCAATCCTCGGGATAACGTTATACTGGCAGTGAAGCTACCAGCTACTCAGTGCGTTTTAGGTGAGAAAGAGAATCCTGATTGGTGGATCTCTATTGCCATTTCCTGGGTAATAAGGGGAAGGGGGTGCAGGCAGCAAAAGAGAAATGATGAATAGATTTTGAGCCTCTGGCCACTACTGGAATCTGACGGGAACAACTCCAGGTGTTCCGGATTTCTGGAACGCTTTTCCAGGAAAAATAAAAAGGAAAAATATAAAATTTTTCGACGATAAATCTTGAAAGATTTTTGGAGATATAATTCCTGATTTTTGAAGTTTTCCTTGAGGGGTTGCTGAAACTTCAAGGATTAGATGGGTTTTTGCGCTCTCTGTGCAGGAGTGTATTAGGAAGTGGTAGGAATTACTCTTTGGTTTAAAAGGGCTTAGGGTTATTGATTGGATTGCTCTTCATCATCAGCGTGGAGGTCGTCAGCTTTGTTTGGTTTTCTTTTAATTCACTCTGGATTGGTCAATTTATTTACTTACCTAACAGCTGATTGCTGGTTGTGCGTCCTTTTAAAGCAATACGTTTTATTTATTTACTTTTCTTTTGATTGAGAATAGTTGAATCGTTAAGGCACTTGCATTCATTTTTAATTTTGAACATAAATTTTGTGAACATTTTTTTTAGAGGATATCGAAGTTTTATTAACATTTTATTGCACATATTTTTTTTCCTTAAAATTATGTGCACCTAAATTATAGTCGAGAAATTTGAAAAGGAAAATTTTTTTAAATTCTGGGCAGTTAATTTATTTCTGTTACTCGCAAGGGGTTTGGATCTCAGGTGATACGCCTATGTGAGAAAGGAGTGGAGATTAATGAAGTACAATCAGGATCAAAAAGAAAATTTTTATTGTACTCCTCCATAGACTAAATATTTTTTGATTGCAATCCTTTTGATCAAATTATATTTATACAAAGTTTGGAAATTGAATGTGCATGGAATAACCTATACAAAATTATTTTTTAGGCAAAAAAAAAAAAAAAAAAATTGGACATGACTGGAATTTTTTAAACAAAAAAAAGGAAAATTCATGTTAGCACTAAAAGCTATTTCGACTTATTTGTAGACAAAAAAAAGAGAAATTGGATATTTGTGGCATAACTTCTTCCAAAATATTTCTTAAAGTAAGGGATTTAGACAAAGAAAGAAAAGTATATGTAAATATAATAACCTGTTTCAAATTTCCTTTTAGACACAGTAAGAAAATGGAAATGTGTATGGCATAATTTATTTTACAATATTTTTTTCAAAAGTAAGGAAATTGAATGTAACTTATAATAGTTGATATAACCTATTCAAAATAAATTTTTAGACAAAGAAAGGAAAGTTGATATTAGCAATAAAAATCTCGAGTTTTTTATAGAGAAAGAAAGTAAATTGTATATTTTAGGCATAACCTATTTCAAAATGACAGGAAATTAGACAGGAAAGTGCATGTAAGCAAAACAAACTATTTCAAATTTCTTTTTAGGCAAAGTAAGGAAATTGGACAGTTGTAATATAACCTATTCCAAAATATTTTTTAAACAAAGTAAGGAAATCGGGTGTACTTGGCATTAACTATTTAAAATTATTTTTTAGACAAAGAAAGTAAATTGGACGCCTGTGGCATAACCTATTCCAAAATATGTTTTAAGCAAAGTAAGAAAATTGGATATACATGACATACTTTATTAGGAATCATTTTTTAGACAAAGGAAAGTGCATGTAAGCAAAATAACCTATTCAAAATTTCTTTTTAGACAAAGTAAGAAAATTTGAATGTGCATGGCACAGTTTATGCCAAAATATTTTTAAAAACAAAGTTAGGAAATCGGATGTACATGCCATAGACCATTCAAAATTATTTTTCAGACAAGAAAGGGAAACTGGATATGTGGGACTAATATATTCCAATACTTCATCATAAAGCAGATGCTCTTTTTCTTGACATGCAGTGCAATATGGCGGCTGAATAGCAGATAAGAACGATCAAGAATTTCGGGACCAGAAAGAACGCTGTACTGATAAGAAAGGATTTGATTAACTCATCTTTAGATGACATTGTCTGGTTTGGGTTGTTTTAAAATCCACCATTCAGTGTACAGTAAAAGGGTATCTATGGAAAAAAGCATAATATCGATAAAAAGTAATAAAATCATAAAAAAAATTACAAAATACGCGTAACACATGTCTTTGTGCTGTTCGTGTCTAATTCTTAAAAGCAATTTTAATTGTAATATTTTTAATTAAAATTGCTAAAATTAATGCAAAATTAAAAGTTTTTATGAACAGTCAAACCTGTTTCGGTGAAGTGTTTTTATTTTTTTTTTTTTTTTTTTTTTTTTTTTTTTTTCAATGATTTTTATGGATTTTATGAAAAAAATTGCCCTGAAGATTGTATAATATGGATAAAAGGTAAAATTAAATGTTTAAAAATTAAAAACAATATTCAATTCCAATTTTGTGCGAGTTTATGTGTATATGTGTGCGGTTCCTAACCATAAAAAGAGGCTTAACTGTAGATATTTTTAATTAATATTTGAACATCAGAATGCAAATTCTACCGATCTAACAATCAAATTTTACCGATCTAACGAGTTTTACCGATTTCTACCAATCAATATATCATGAATACTAAATAAGGCATCAGAAATGTGGTAAATACGCGAACAGGAAAACATTTATCAAAAAAGAACGAAAGATTTAGTCAACGACCTCCCAAATTCTTCTTCCTCCAAAACATATCTCCAAGGATAACAATCAACAAACGAGCCATAATTCAGTTAAAAATGTTTGTAATCTTATTACCATTTCACTGTTTGTTTCTGCCCGTGTTTTCTGAGAGTCGCATGCGTGAGTGGAAACTGCTGAAGAAGTTCAATTATTGGAGATGTAATTACTTTTATCATTAACGTGGGGGTTGAAGTAAAGATATGTAGTAGAAATATGCGGCGTAAATTTAATTTATGCGTTTAGATCGATCATTTTGCAAAATTTGTTTAGGAAAATAGTAGGGTGAGATGTGTTAGTTGTGGTACTGTGATCGATACGTTGGTTTGCAGTTGTATTTTTCAGTTACTATAACCGTCATGTTAAGTGCCAAATTTTTAAATAATGTTATGAATTATTTTTTTGAATGTTATTATTAAAATAGGTTATGAAGCATTGAAAAACATTAAAATGTATACATGAATATTTGGGTAGTGCTTAGTGAGTAACTTCGGTGCAGCGCTTGCCTTAAGGCATCCAAGACAACTGTCTAAGTGTTTGCCAGCTGCATTAGAACAAAAAAAAATATCTAATATGCTTGTATTGAATTAAAAGGATGGTACCATAGTATAGTTGAGTGAAAACCCATTGAATCTTTCAGAGCTAAAATACAATAAAGGTAATGTTTTTAATTAAATGGCAATAAATCATCCCTCAATGAATATATTTAAAACTTTCCAATGCACATAATCACCGTTAAAGCGTATAATTCTGTTACTTCATGAACTAACTAACCAAGTCGTTTAAAGTGTGTAATAATTTTACACTTCACCTAGTTATATCATAATATAACTAATTATTCTATAAAGTAACTAATGATAGACCGTTAAAGTATCATGTCCTACTTATGCGTTTTTATTTAATTACTGCTCTGACTACTTAAAGAGTGGTACAATCAACATGTGCATCCGTAACTTATACCTGACTGCAGTTAGCAAAAGGTTAGCTATACACTAAGCGTTAGTGGAGAGCCAGAAAGACGTAGAAGTGAGATCATCCAAAGGAAGACGATACTGATTGTCGGCAAGAGGAATAATTCTTAAACCTTCTTGGTTGCTTTGTTAATATACCCCCATCCCCCTCTTTCTGTAATCAAACGATGAAAGAGGGTAAATAGAAAAAACAAAACTTGTTTACTGCCTGGGGAGAAAAATCAGCGTAAAAGAAACTCCCGGCAACTCGAAAGGAAGTTTTTTTATTACTTTAACGATTAGACAATCGTCATTCTACAAAATAACTAATTAAATCTTAAACGCCAATAATTGCATATACTTTAACTGAGTTGAATGATATACCTATCTATTTTATGAAATAGCGGTGGCAATTACCTAACATCTTTCAAAAGATAAGAGTTGAAATGTTATTAAATTCTGAAAATCAGGATAACACTTAAATTATGATAACAGTTATCGGGAATTGAACTTAGTCGTTTACTTTAAAATATTATCTTATTATATATCTGTGGGAGTCAATTTTGATTTATGTATATTCCAATCAATACAACGACGGACGGTGAAGGGAGAACAGCAATTTCCAGTATGGATTTTTAAGGAAGACTGCCCTCATTTGCGTGTCGTGCGAGAGAAAACACACATTAAGCAGCTGTTGTCGATGAGGGACACTTATTATATGAAATCATTGAATATTCTCGTGTAGTGTATTCAACGGACATTACAAGCGAATTTGAACTCACTTGCTGGCTAGCACACTTTCTCAATTTGAACTAGTTTGAAATGTTGTTGACAATTGAAGAAGTGTTTTTGGATTGCCAAGCACTTCCCCGGAGGTCATTAAAAGCACCGGATATGCATCAGATTCAGCTTTTACCAAGGTGAAATTGAAAAGGATTTTCTACTCTAAACCACATTGTACAAGTACAGGTCGGAATGAACATTTCCAGAAGTGTAATCTGCATATCTCCAATATTCTGCTTTAAACAGATAGGAGTGAAATTTCTGGCCACAGGTTTACTGCGCCATTTCCCGATTTAAACACACGAATTTTCAAACAGACTTTCATTCTTTTATATTTTTAATTAAAGTTGTTTTACAATTCGATTTTGCTTGAATTAAATAAATGTAATTCATTAAATTAATTATATTATAACATTTTATAAATACAATTCACTAAAAGAAAGCATTATAGCCCAGTTCTTCAATCTTAAGAATTCTGAATCATTTAACAATAAATGACAACAGTTTTATAACCTTAATGGCAATCTTATTCGGTATATTGTGATATTCGAAATTGTGATAGCTTGTATTACAAATATTGTGATAGCTTGTATTGTAAAAATTGTGATAGCTGGTGGTTATTTTAGGAATCCTTTAACTATAAATGATAATTATTTTATGACCTTAATTGTATTTTTATATAGTATATAAAAGAATGCGTGATGGTTATCTTGAAGAAGGTTAGAATCTATTGGTGCTATCTCTGTTTTCAGAAACGCAGAAAAACGATAGAAATTATGATAGCTTAAATGAGCGCCTTGTTTTAGCAAGTGGGAGTTTTTCGAATTTTTGTTTTTTTATAATAGCTTTACAAATAGCCCAGTATTTTTGTTTCATTTTGTTTTCTATAATATATGAAAATCGGAAGAAGAAAAAGGGGTTTGTATGTTAAAAATGAAATTTATGTTCTAATATTCTACTAAAAAATCCAAATGTATACACGCAATTAAGCAAATTGACTTAAAAGAAAAGAATATTTCCGCTAATCCAAAGATTTGTTGCATACAGACATAGAAATGGACATGAAAGAAATTTGCTTATTGCTATATGAATTTCAACTGAAATATAGAAAGATTGAATTCCATTATTTCTTTGTACATAGGGTTCATTATTCAAATACATTCTACTTACTTCTTGTGTCTTATACTATTCTTGGAATCATCTTTCAACTTAATTAAAACTAAAATAGTTTCAATGTATAGACACGGAAGTCTCCATGCTTGTTTTATTGATTTTTATATTGCACTAATTCAAAATATTTTAATGATAAAATGATTGCTTCGTAATAAAAATAATTCACTTATGGAAAATGTAAGGTCATTAAAAGTATATAAAAGTGAATGGAATTTAATGTGTATGAAAATGTGAAAAAAAAAAGGAAATTTATTGCTTATAAAACTATTAGAATATCACAGACTATCGCATGATGTCAATTACTTTTTAATTAAAATTTAAAATTATATGAATACAAAATCAAGAAATAAAATTTATTATTAAAACATTTACTTATTATTTTTTTCATACCTGCTTCATAAAAAATAAATATAATGAAATTAATATAAATAATAAATAAAGTAATGCAATAAAGATGATAACGTGTAGATGATACCAAAAGGAATGAAAATAGAATGTTTTTGTAGTAGATTGAAAAAAAACCTACATTAAAAAATAACGAAATAGTAATGCTTAAAAGTATTCTACATTATTTCTTTCTGTATTTCAGTTGAAATTCATATTTCAGCAAGCAAATTTCTTTCGTGTCCATTTCTATGTCTGTATGCAACAAAACTTCGGATTGGTGGGCGTATTATTTTACTTTAAAGCAACAGGAATATATTATATTAATTATATTTATACATTTAAATTTTTTAGGAGAACAGAAACCGTTTCTTCTTACAATTTTTAATATATATTTAAGAAAACAAAATGAAACGAAAATATTGGGATATTTTAAAGCTATTATAAAAAAAATATTCCAAATCCAATTTTTAAATCCAATTTTCAATTTAAAATTCCCAGGGCTTATGGAATTACAATTTTTTTTTCTTTTTTTAGGTTGCTGGCACTGAATATCGGTGTGAAATTTGACGTCAAAATATTTATTAGTGTTTGAGTTACGCTTGGCTTTGTGAAACGCTAAAACTGATTCCGACGATTTTTGAAATATCTGAATTCATTGAGCAAAGAACTTGCATTCAATTTTGTTTGCGGAAACGTGTAGAACATTGCAGAAGGCATTCGGTGAGCATTTCTATATCGGAAAGAAATGTTTAGAAGTGGTAAAAACAGATCAAAGAAAGCAGAGAACGCAGTGAAGACGAAGAGCCATCTGATCGACCGTCCACCTCAACCGACGAAGCTCACGTCCAAAAAATTAAAGATTGGGTGCTTGCAAACCGTCGATTTATAATTAGAGACCTTGCTGATGATGTTGGAATTTCAAAAGGATCGATCCATTCCATTTCGGGCCTCAAACGCGTCAAATCTCGATGGGTACCGTAAAACTGAATGAGCCAACTCACACTGCATTGATTCTTCGTGACTGTTTCGGCAAATTTGAAACCCACATCGTTCCACAACCACCGTATTCACACCATGCGACTTGTGGCTATTCGCTAAACTCAAAAGACAACTCCGGGGACACCGTTTTGAGTCGATTGAAGAGATTCAACGTGAATCGGCCCGCACTTTGAAGGCCATCCCTGCCGATGACTTTTTAGCATGCATTGAGGATTGGAAAAAAGGTGGCATAAGTGCATTGTGCCCGGAGGGGATTACTGTGAAAGCGATGAAATAAATTTGGAAGAATAAATCAAGAGTTTTAGAAGAAAAAAATAATTGGTCTTACTTTTTGGGCACAATAGTATAAACTGCTGCAAGCATTAACAAAAAATCCATATATTTTAAAATATTCCTCACATTTTCATCCAAAATTAACTATTACCTCTGGACAAACAAGATTTATTTTTTTTATCCAAAAATGCATTTTATACCAGCATAAGCTGCTTTCAGCTAACAGAATAGCCATCCAAACGGCTTCCATTAACTGCAACTTTCGCTGATCGAACATCGCCGCAGGGACTCCATTGCGAGCATCACCACAAAGTGCCATTCTGCTGCCACTATCTGCAGCAAGAAAGCATTACCAGCCAAACTCGGAAACCGTTCTTACAGATAGACAGGAAACCGCGAGCACCCTAACCACCTCGAAGTTTGCTCGGCCCATTTTCCGAGGGGAAGGTAGTTTTCCCGGAGGATCGGTCAATCCGGCGGCCCTTCTTTTCGGAAAGATTAGCCCTGGACCGGATTTCGGGAGATCAATATTTGCTTTGTGGTGCCGCGCGCGTGGGAAACATCGGATGGTCCGGCTTTTGATACGGCGAGTCCGGGTAAATAGCTTCATCTGCAGGATCCGGATTTGCTTGTGGGATATTTTTGTGGAACATGATTGCAATGTTTCGGTGCACAAAATCATAAGATTGAATGCAAACTACAGATGCGTGATTCGAATCAATTTAATGATTCGCAATGAATAGATTGTCTGGAAATTTCGTATAAAAACTAATGATTATTCACTCATAGATTTTTGTGAAAAAGAATTGTACTGTTTTTGTGCAGAAATCATGAGATTGACGAATCGTTTTATTAAGTCGTCTATAAATTCGTGCACAAAAAATTATTAATCATGCTTAGATTATTGTGAAACTGAATTGCGTTATTTCGTTACAGAAACCATTTCCATACAATTTATTTGAACAATATCAAATTTTAATAAGATTCGTTTATCTCATGATTCGTTCCAAATCATGAGATTGACGAATGGTTTTAATAAATTATCTGGAAATTTTGCACAAAAACTAATGATATTCATGCATAGATTTTTGGAAAACAGGATTGCAATGTTTTGGTGCAGAAAATCAAAAGATTGAATGCAAACTACAGATGAGTGATTCGAATCATTTTAATTATTCGCAATGAATAGACTGTCTGGAAATTTCGTATAAAAACTAATGATTATTCACTCTAAGATTTTGGGGAAATTATAAAAAAGTGTATTATTTTTGTGTAGAAATCATACGATTGACGAATTATTTGAATGATTCGAATTATTCAAATAAATTATCTGGAAATTTCGTACAAAAACTAATGATTATTCATTCATATATTTTAGCGAATTAGAACTATTATGTTTGGTGCAGACATCAAGAGATTGACGAATCACTTTAATGATTGGATAAATTATCTGGAAATTTTGCACAAAAACTAATGATTATTTACGCATAGGTTTTTGTGGAACATGATTGCATCGTTTCGGTGCACAAAATCATAAGATTGAATGCAAACGACAGATGAATGATTCGAGTCATTTTTATGATTCGTAATGAATAAATTGTCTGCAAATTTCGTACAAAAACTAATGATTATTTCCATAGATTTTAATAAAAATCTTAGAAAAATCTATCTATCTATCTTAAATCTATATCTCCTGGGTTTTTAGGAAATAGAATTGTATTGTTTTAGTGCAGAAATCATGAGATTGACGAATCATTTTAAGGATTCGAATTGTTCAAATAAATTATCTGAACATTTTGCACAAAACTAATGATTATTCCCGCATATATTTTGCATCACATTTAATAATTATTCAGGCATATATTTTTAGAGAACAGAAATTATGTACCTTAATACAGAAATCATAAGATATGCTTAGATGATTGAGATTGAGAGAAAGGTTATTTGATTCCTTTTAACGATTCGAATCATTTTAATGATTCGTATTGATTAGATTGCCTGGAAATTTCGTACAAAAACTAATGATTATTCCCTCATATATTTTTGCGAATTAGAACTGTATTGTTTGGTGCAGAAATCATGAGATTGATGAATCATTTTAATGACTGGTATTGTTCAAATAAATTATCTGGAAATTTCGTACAAAAACTAATGATTATTCCCTCATAGATTTTTGTGAGATAGAATTGTATTGTTCTATTGCAGAAATCACAAAATTGACGAGTCATTTAAAAGATTTGAATTGTTCGAATATTATCTGGAAATTTTGCGCAACAACTAGTGATTATTCATGCATAGATTTTTATGAAACAGGATTGCGTTGTTTCTTACAGAAATCATGAAATTCGTTCCAAATCATGAGATGGACGTTCAAATTGTGTTATTTCGTTGCAGAAATCATTTCCTTACAATTTATTTGAACAATATCAATCATTAAAATGATTCGCTAATCTCATGGTTCGTTCTTAATCATGAGATTGACGAATCATTTTAATGATTGAAATTGTTCAAATAAATTATCTGGAAAATTTGCACAAAAAATTATTATTCATGCAAAGATTTTTATTAAACTGGATTGTGTTATTTTGTTGAAGATATCATTTCCTTACAATTTATTTGCACAATATTAATCATTAAAATTATTCGTTAATCTCATGATTCGTTCCAAATCATGAGATTGACGAATCATTTTAATGATTGATATTCTTCAAATCAATTGTCTGGCAATTTTGCACAAAAACCTAATGAGTATTTACGCATAGATTTTTGGAAACAGGATTGCGCTTTTTTACGTTACAGAAATCATGAGATTCGTTCCAAATCGATTGATTGAGATTCGATCGATGAATCATTTTAATGATTAATATTTTTCAAATAAATTGTCTGGAAATTTCCCATCAAATTTAATGATTATTCATGCTTATATTTTTGGGGAAGTTTATGCCTTAATACGGAAGTCATAAGGTATGTTTAGATTATTGAGATTGAGAGAAGGGTTATTCGAATCATTTTAACAATCCGAATTAGTTTAATGATTTGTATTGAAGAAATTGTTTGGAAATTCAGTACAAAAACTAATGATTATTCCCTCATAGATTTTTGTGAGATAGAACTGTATTGTTTTAGTGCAGAAATCATAAGATTGACGAATTACTTTAAAGATTCAAATTGTACAAATAAATTATCTGGAAATTTTGCTCAAAAATTAATGATTAGTTACGCATAGATTTATGTGAATTGTGTTTTTTGTGAATTTTCTAGATTGTATTATTTCGTTACAGATATCATTGCCAGACAATTTATTTGCACAATATTAACCATTAAAATGATTCGATAATCTCATGATTCGTTCCAAATCATGAGATTGACGAATGATTTTAATGATTGATATTCTTCAAATAAATTGTCTGGCAATTTTGCACAAAAATCTACTGATTATTTACGCATAGATTTTTGTGAAACAGTATTGCTTTGTTTCTTACAGAAATCATGAGGTTCATTCCAAATCATGAGATTGACGAATCATTTTAATGATTAGTATTTAATGATTAGAATAAATTGTCTGGAAATTTCCCATCAAAGTTAATGATTATTCATGTATATATTTTAAGAGATTCTTACGCCTTAATACGGAAGTCAAAGGTTTGTTTAGATTATTGAAATTGAGAGAATAGTTCTTCGAATCAATTTAACAATTTGTATCGTTCGAATAAATTTTCAGAAAAATACATAAAAAAAATTAAAATATGATGCAAATGCCGAATTACCAAAAATGAATTAATTCTGATATAGAGATTTTTATGGATAACTTTTGTTTGTTATGATAAAAAAGCTTTTGATTCATTTGAATGAATGCAAATTAGAAATTGATTTAATAATTTTAACGGCTCATATTATTCGAATTAATTTTCAGAAAGATTATTATTAAAAAATCATCCTTCATAAATAAATTTTTGAAAAACTGTATTTATGTGATTTGATATAAAATCAAAAGACTTGTTTGAAGAATGAAAATAAGCAATGAACTATTTGAATACTTTTCAGAAAGAGTCATTCAAAAATTGTTAGGTGAATCCAAATTAGAGATCGATGATTGAAATCATTTTAATAATGCCTATCAATCAATTAAATCATCAAAAAGATTTGTACCAAAAGATTCCAATAAAAATTGCAATTATGCTTTTGGTGCAAAAACAAAGACAGACATAAATATGTCACATTTTTCAATATAAGTTTTAACAGAATAATCATAAAACACTTATAATAATTTTTTTATTAACTGGAAATTATTCTCTGTGTTGGTTCACAGAAATTGGAATGCTATAGGGTATATAATTTTGTCAGCGAAGTTATTGAAGAAACACACTATCTACCAATGTTTAGATTTCAAATAGTAACAACTATATCATAATTAAATTAAATATGTGAACCAAACATTTGCATGATAAGTTCTGTAGTAAATATTCTATTAAAATATTTGAAATATTCATGTGTATTATTTTATACAATCCATATCCATCCCACCAATAAATGTTGTTTATTGTAAATGCAGCAAAGCGGGTAGAACGAATCTATAGGTAAATGTGTTAACCATTAATACTTATAACGATGGTATTGAAATAAATTTACGAAACACGATTCAATGACTTTAAAACTTTTTTAATGATTTTGTATGGAAATAATGTATCCTTTTAAAGTTGGAGCGATGTGTAACAATTTGTTTTGTAAATGTGACTTTTTTTCGAAGACATATTAAAAACGTATTTACTGCTTTTTCTTACTGAGATCCCCTTTGCTACATTTGCAACATACTCTAACTTGTTTCATAGGGACCTCGTAAAATAACGTACAAAAATATATTTCTCAAGTATTTATAAAAAATATTTTTGCTACGCATTTTCAAAAAATACTATGTAACATAGAAAATAACTCAAAACATCAAACGATGCAAATTGAAATTGTTTTTCCAAATAAAACAAATTAATTTACACATGTAACATGCTAAAATATTTTATTCACTTAATTTACATATAAAAAATATCAAAAAGTACATATTACCGGTATTCTTTACAGTCAAAAACAAAGATTTTCTTTTTTCCTAAGAAAATTGATTTCTTTTCACTTGGTTATTGTTGGGACTATTTCATCTCAAGAAGTATGCCAAAATATAAAACGTAACAAATTATTCCTAAATAGAAAAAAATAATAACGTATAATTTCTCTTTAAAATTAATCTTCTCTTAATGGTGAAGAAATACGTATGCAGTTCGAAGGATTATAATTAGCTAATGTGATTACATGGTGCAAATTATGTGTATTAAAATTGGCTGATGATGCAATATGCGTATACGTAATATAATGATGAAATACATTTGGAAATTTAGGCAAACCTAAGGCAAAATAATTTCTTAATAAAAAAAAAAAATAACGTACAATTTCTCTTTAAAATTAATTTTCTCTTAAAGGTAAAGAAATACGTATGCAGTTTGAAGAATTATAATTAACTAATGTGATTACATGATGCAGTTTGAAGAATTATAATTAACTAATGTGATTACATGATGCAGCTATGTGTATTAAAATTGGCTAATGATACAATACGTGTATTAAAATTGGCTAATGATACAATACGTGTATTAAAATTGGCTGATGATGCAATATGTGCATATGTAATATGATAATGAAATAAATTTAAAAATTTCAGTATAACTATTTTTACTTTCAATATAAATTATTACAACAATATACATAGTTACAAAACATTCTTCTTCATTGGCACAACAGCCCCAATGTCAGCCACACTATTTCGGGACACCCTTATCACCTTCCTACCCCTTAAAGAGGAAACATCTAAAGGGGTAGGATTATCAGCCCAACGTTCTACAATCAGGTTAGACCGGGATCTACGGTACGAACCACTACAAACATCTGTAGCACCATCGGAACTCTAACCGAAAACTTGTGGCTCCGAGCACCAGAGCGCTAGTCAATCGGCTTTCAGGTCCGAGCAAAGCATTATTAAATTTAATTTCAATTTAATTTATTTATTATTTATTTGTAAACGTTCATTATAAATAGTTATATTATGCATTCATTTCAATCGGATATTTATTAAAAAATACTCAAAGCCATTTTAATAAATTATCTGTCTCATTTAATAAAGATATATTTATCACCTTGAAATAACAACAAATAACGGAAGAAATATCACATAATTGAAACAAAAAATTGTACAGCAGTTTTCCATTTAACTAAATCGAGACCTTTTAATGGCTGTTACATTTTTGAGTTGTAGATGAAGAAATGAAATTCAGAATCGCGAAGCCGTTCTCACTGCTGCAGCAGTCTATAAATTTAAAATTACAAAGAGATCTTTTCGAGCAAGTTGCAAAGTCGCAACCTCCCGAGTACCTTTTCATAATTAGCACTTTAAATTTGAAAACGAAAACATCAATTACTCTTGTCTTCTTGACGAAATAGCGGTGAAAGTAGAAGAATAAAAAGAAGAAAAAAATGGCGACCATTGTGCTAAATCTCCTGTAATTACGAATAATGTAAAAGCCCAAAAGTCGGCAGACGATTACCTTCATTCAAGACTTTTCTAAAGGGAGGGAAAAGAACAAAACTACTTTTCCCGCTCACTAATGATGACCAAGTAAAAGCTATCGGACGAGCCCCGCGAAACAAATCAGAATTTATCGCTTGCAGACGAGAACGAGGAAAGAGATCATTAGAATTTCTATTTTTAAGAATGGCAATGCATCGCTCTTGTTTGTGCTCGTCAGCATGTAACAGCTCATAGAAGAGACGAATGAAAATGGCCGCTTTGGAAAAAAAAATGTTCTTTTTTTCTTTTTTTTTTTTTAATGGATGTCTTGTCGTTCTTTTATTTTTTTATTCTTTTTGTGAAAGAGGAAAATTATATTTCATGTGTAGTAAAAAAAATTATTATTTTTTTTTATTTCGATGTTGCTCGAATAGTAAAATAACTTTTGTTTGCAAAAAAAGCCATTAAAAAAATATAAGATCATTTAAAAGAGGTTTTTAAAGAAATCTGCATTCTTTTTTTCTTTTTTTTTCTTTCACGAGCATTTGAAAAAACATTTCAGATGGGATCCAGCAAATATGATTTTAAAAATAAAGTAATGAATGCATGTTACGTTTATGTATTTTTGGGTTAAACTCGGAATTCGAAACGTATATTTTATCTTTTATTAACTAAAAATGCAAATGAAATGCTTGCTTACTTAAACACGATACCTAACTGAACCGCACTTCTTCTACCGTAAGGCTAATTGAAGGCAGTATTTTTTTGCCCACAAAGTTAAAATTTTTGTCTCAAAGATAAATTTTCTTTTATTCATTTATTATTTTGAATTTCACGCATGAAATTAAAAAATAATCTGCTATGAAGTATCAAATTGAAAATGATTTTGCATCTATATGCAATCATTTTTTAGTGCCACGTGAAAATTTGATGTCACCTGTATGCTTATACAGGACGATTATAATTAAAGTCCCATTTTAAAAATGCTGTAAAAAAAGAACCACTCGTCACAATGCGACGGAATTTGAACGGAAGATACTTGAAGAAGGGGGAAACGGTATGGCTCAGAAAAAAGTTCCACTGATTTTTCCCATCCAATTTGTTATGAGCTTTCCTCTCACAGCGTCACAACTGTTGAATGACTTGGAAGTCATTTTTTCCGTCAAAGAAACCGAAACAATCAAGCATATTGAATACTACAGTTGGTTGAAAGTGCAACTCATACCATCTACTAATACACTTAGGAATTTTTTTTCAATGCCGTACCGTTTCTCCCTTCTTCAAGTATCTTCAGTTCAAATTTGAACTTATGGTGACGAGTTCATTTTGTACAGCATTTCGAAAGTGGAACTTTAAATATAATCACCCTGTGTATAAACATCACGTGAAAAACATTGAATAATTATCTTAAACTAAATAAAATTTCTTCTACTACAATGGAAATATATTCCTGGAGCATATAGAGTAAACTAATTTGAATTCTTCAAAAATATTATATAACTGTACAACTACTAAAATTAAAATCAATTCTTTCAAAATCGTTTATTGTATACAAAATATACGAGTATTATTAAGTTTTAAATATATGGGTAGAATTTGTTTGTCTGCTATTCCACTTAACAGGTGACTTCATTGAACGGTTATGTGTCGAATGAGAGTTTTCTACATGTGTGAGTAATGAATTTTGAATTTGGTTCACCACTATCTCTCGGGAGAAAGTTTGGTTTAGTTTTTCGTTCTACGATTATTCTGAGCACATTTTGGGCTAATTAGACAGGGAAGTACAGTTTAACGTGGATTCCGAACCACTCGCAAACATCCATGCCCCCACCAGGATTCCAACCTGAAGCTCTCCGCAGTAGGAGACAGTACCCCTGAGACCAAGGTTAACTTTAGACGAGAATGGATAGCTCCGTGACGCTATAAGAGAATGGAAATGGTGACACATTTTTATATAACGCAGAATTTTTAATTGTTGTGAATATAGCTGTAAGTAATAGTGTGTGATTAAAAATGGCTAGAAAAGGATCATCCTGTTTCTTTATTTTTTAAATGACCTCCTAGGTACCGGCCAAGACCCACACCCGCTATATACAGTTTATTTATAGTATAGAGCAGGGGTGGCCAACCCAAATGATCTTGCGGGCCACTTTGGAAATGCATCCTAACTCCGCGGACCGCCTATTAAATTATATATCACCCTATTGGATTTATACCCACTATAGACGTTTATTTTGGAAGGAAAAATTGAAACAGAATGAGTTATTATTATTGTGTTTACTATTATTCTTACATGTGATAATAATGACACTCAACGCACATCGTAAAGAAATATAGAATGAACTCAAAATGAACTATAAAAATATATAAATATAAACGAAATAAAAAAAAGGAAATCATTAAAAAATATTTATTGTATTAGTGTGATATTTGTTTCTCCACTCATGATTTGGCAGAATATAGTTTAATTATTTTGCGAACTCTTAACTGTAAACTCATGAGTAAAACAGGCAATATCTATTCTATATTTGCAAGAATATTATTTACAATTAATTTAAAATTGAAGATTGAAGCAATTTAATTAAAAAAAAAAAAAAAAACGATTCGCAGATATAGGTTAAACCAAAAGTTCTAACAACTTGAACTAAGAGTCTGGTTTGCTCTGCTGTCAACCATCAACTTTGCGCATCTAGGGATGATCACTACGTCACTGAGATCACTTAAAATGAAACATAGTACCTGTCATATTAGATGTTCCAAAATGCGCGCGCATCATGAGTTCGCAGACTATAATTTAATTATTCTGCGAACTCATAAGTGTAAACTCATAAATGAAACAGACAATATCTGACATATATTCGCGAGAACATTATTTTAAAATGAAAGTTAATTTTTTCTCATCATTTCGGCAGCTAATTTTTGAATATGTGGATGCACGCATAATGTATTTTTTTTAATTCATGGTTTTCACTACTTTAGCCGTTAAAAATGAATACATTTTTTAAAAGTTTGATACATCTTACGAGCCGGAAAAATATTCAAGGCGGGCAGCGGGTTGGCCACCCCTGCTATAGAGGCTACCACCGCTTCTGATACTACTCCATATTAATTTAACACCCAAGTTCAAATTTCATTAGCATCCGTTTCAGAGTGGTGGTCTACTGAATCAGCCGATAATTGCATCATGGCGGTCTATCAAAAATGAATCCAACCACCCTCGAACCAGGTGCTGATTGCAGTCGCTTTAATTCCATCAAAGTGGTGTGCTTCGAGGTTGCATTAGCCGGCGGATAATTGCGTCGCCAACTGTTCAGGAATGCAGGAAGCCGCGCAATCGGTTTATTAAATCTGGGGACGCTTCAAAGGACAGGTTTAGAGGACAAGGTGGGATCGGTTCCCTGCGAGTTTGACCTTTAAAACAGGAATTGGGTGATTATTAAGTGGGGAAATTTGTGAAGTGTTATTTATAGACATTGAGATTATGAAAGGAATGCTTCATAATTGAAAAAAAAATATCGTTTTAATCAGATTGAAAGAATAATCGAATGATAATATAGTATCGTCGATGATAAATAAAAAAGGGTAAAGAAATATGTTGGCCAAATAAATTAATAGATATTAATAATCAATCCTTATTCAAGTCATCACTCTTTATTATAGCATATTTTAGTATGATATTTCTATAACAGTCTAATATTGTTTTTATACTTTGTAAAAATCAATTGTTTTAGAATTTAAAGTAGAATTATTGATTTAATGAGATACATAATAATCGATGGTAATATAGTATCATCTATTTGAAATAAAGCGTGCAAAGAAAGATGTTGTCCAAATAAATTAATAAATATTAATAATCTATCATTTTTCCGATTATTAATATTTATTACTTAGTTTGATATTTTATGATGGTATATTTAAGTATATTATTTCTATAACGATTTAATCTTATTTATATACGTTATAAATATTAACAGTTTTAGAATTTGTAGTAGAATGATTGGTTTAATGAGATTGAAAAAATAATCGAATGATAATATAGTATCATCTATTTATAAATAAAAAAGGGTAAAGAAACATGTTGATCAAATAAATTAATAAATATTAATAATAAAACTTTATTTAGCTCATCGCTCTTAATTAATACTTAATATTTAATATGGCATTTTATAATGGCATATTTTAGTATGTTATTTCTATAACAATTTTAACCTTATTTATATACTTTATAAATATCAACTATTTTAGAATTTAAAGTATGGTATAATGAGATTGAAAGATTAATCGATGTTAATATCGATTTGAAATTTTTATCGATCATTGATTTGAAATAAAGCATGCAAAAAAAGATGTTATATAAATTAATAAATACTAATAATTGAAAGATTAATCGATGGAATTATAGTATCATCAATTTGAAATAAAACGTGAAAAGAAAGATGCTACCCACATGAATTAATAAATATTAATAATCGATCATTTCTTCGTGTCATCACACTATTAATATTCATCACACTATTAATAATCGATATTTATTTATCACTCTATTAATATTTATCATATAGTATGGTATTTCAGTAGAGTATAGTTTAATATGTTATTATTATAACAATTTAATATTATTTTCATACTTTGTAAAAATCAACTGCTTAAGAATTTAAAGTAGAATGATTGGTTTAATGAGATTGAAAGCTTAATCGATGATAATATAGTATCATCGATTTAAAATAAAACGCGCAAAGAAAGATGTTGTCCATTATAAATTAATAACTATTAATAATCAATCATTTTTTTCCAGTCATCACTCTCTATTAATATTTATTACTTAGTATGGTATTTTATTATGGTATAGTTTAGTATGTTATTTCTATAACAATTTAATATCATTTATATACTTTATAACTATCAACTGTTTTAGAATTTAAATTAGAATTATTGGTTTAATGAGATTGAAAGATTAATCGATAATAATACAGTATCATCTATTCAAAAAAAAAACATGCAAAGAAATTTTGTCCAAATAAATTAATAAATATTAATAATTTATCATCTATTCTGGTCTCCACTCTCTATTAATATTTTTACTTAGTATGGCATTTTATTATATTACTATAACAATTTAATATCATCTATATAATTTATAAATATCACCCATTTTAGAATTTAAAGTAGAATTATTGGTTTAACGAGATTGAAAGATTAATCGATGATAATATAGTATCATCGATTTGAAATAATGCATGGGAAGAAAGATGTCTGTTGGATATATTAAAAGATATTAATAATCGATCTTCATTTATATTGTCAATATTTATTAAACTTTAAATTATATCGTAGTCTAATACGGTATTTTTATAATAATTCCACGAAGATTTATTTGGTATAATTTTAGGACTGAAATAGTTGGCACTGTGGATTTAAAAAGTTATTATTTTTTACATTTTTTTCTGCTTATTATTATTATATACTATTTATTGATGTGTATCATTAAATATATATATTTGATTATAAACAAATTTCATTATTGAATCAAGTAGGATGTTTTAATTATATTTAGTTCTTATTCTGAAGTGGATTTTGCTTTTATAAAATCTTCTATTTCAAGTTCTTAATTAGGTTGAATTAAATTTTCTAGACTAAAGGTTTAATCACATTTTTATTTTTCATTTTATATCAAGTTTTTTATGTTTTCAATGACTTATTCAACATTTTAAGCAGTTTTTAATTAATTATTTAAATATAAATGCTGTTTTAATGGAAGGAAATTTTAAAAATTACGGTTAAATTTCGTTTGATTTTCATTTTTTTATTTACTAAAGAATTTTCTCATCTAATAATTGTAAAAAAATATTTCTAATTAGATAAAATTGATTAACATTTATTGTTTATTCTTTAAAAGCTTTTATTTTTGTAAAAAAATATGTACATGAAATATTTCATACTATTCAAAGAATAGCTATAAAATTTTCATATGTGGTGGACACAATTTGCATATCAAACACAAATACAAAACGTTCCTTCTGATGCAGAGAAATTCTTTTTTTTTCCCATGTAAAAATTATTATTACATTGTAAAGATTAATATCCAAATGCAGAGATTATTATTACGCTGATATTTCTTTCCGAAGATATTATTTGACTTTCATTTTTTTTTTATTAGTATGAAGGAATTTTGGCTTTTATGAATTTAAAAAATATTTCTAATTGGATGAAATATATTAATGTTTATTTTTTGTTCTTTGAAAGCCAAAATTATCTTTCCAAATCTTGGATAAAATTTTCATCTTGTTCTTCTTAAAAGATTATTTTTTATGAGAAGATTCGTTCTAAATATATCTCCACGGATCCTCGAATCTTGTTAACCATTTTATAAGGGGATTTAAATATATCATTTTATGCTATACATATGTAATATCATACTATAAATTTAAAGTGATAATATCTGAACAGTTCAAAATTTATTCATTTCTTCTCAAACCCAACAGAGTGACTTTCTGACTTAAATATTTAATATTTTAGCCCAACTCTTCTGCTGGCTTTTTAACTGTAATCCACTATATGATAGCTAATCACAAAGCTACTTAATCCGAGGATATTCAAATCAGAATATTGAAAAAGTCTTAAAATATAGTAATCGTACTACATTTTCATTCCGAGTCTTTAGTATAAGTAAAGTCACAGTATTGTGCTAAAATTACACTTAGCCATAGTATTGTGCTTAAATTACATTTAGCCATAGTATTGTGCTTAAATTACATTTAGCCATAGTATTGTGCTTAAATTACATTTTGCCATAGTATTGTGCTTAAATTACATTTAGCCATAGTACTGTGCTGAAATTACATAGATTTAGCCCTAATATTTGCTAAAATAGAACTTTAATAATTACAATAGTATTTTAGTCATAGCATTACGCTAACATAGTATAAAATAATACGGATAAGTGTTTATAAGCTTTTTAAACTTTTATCTCGTATTTGTACTTTAATGAACTTTTAATAGAAAAGGAAAAATCGATATCTTAATAAATCAATATTTTGTTCATTAAAAATTTTGTTCATTACTCAATGAAAATAATATTTTCAAACTGCAATTTTTAAGTAAGAAACTTCTCAATAAACTTACTCATGTATTAAAATTCATCATACCTAAAGTAAAAGGAAACAGAAATGAAGATTTAAAAACCATGCAATGAAATATAAAGTTCTAATTTGTTATTTTATACTGAAGTATTGATAAACAACATGGAGGTATTGATTAAATAATAAACAAAAATTTATCTTCCGTTATAACATTTGTTATAACGGCAATAGAGTTTGTTATATATGCAATATTGTTCTATATTAAATGAATTTTGTTCTATTCAATTACGTTTTAACAAATCCATATTAATTTTGAGACGTAAATTTTCTATGAATTGTTCAATAAATTACAATCCATCCACGATGCAGAAGTTAATCACAATATGACAACAACGTAATCGCAAGAATAAGTCAATGTTTAATAAACGTAGTCAATCCCTAAAAAAATCGCGATATTGCAAGAACATCAATATTATACAATAACCACAGGAATAGGCTATTTATCAGTGACTATAGTCAATCTCTAAAGTATTCACGATATTACAAGAACATCAACCTAAATTAAATAATTACAAGATTATGCCAACATTTAGTGACCACAGTCAATCTCTGAAGAAGTCAAGATATTGCAGGAAGATCAACTGTATTCAGTAGCCACGGTTATTATTCTTGAATATTATTTCTAAGCAATTGCATTCGTTCTATTCAATTACATTATTATATGCAATCCTTAGAAATTTTGAAATATCCTCTCTGTGAAACTTTCAGCAAAGTACAGACCATCCAAGAAGCAGAAGTTATTCTCAATATTAATATTATTGTTCAATTAGAACATCAACCATATTCAATAATCATAGGAATATCAGGGATATATTCTTTCCCATAGGAATATCCCTGATACTGCAAGAACGTCAGCTTAATTCAAGAACTACAGGATAATACCAACATGTACAATGCCACAGCCAATTCTTGAAGCAGTAGCGATTTTCAAGAACATCAGCCCTCATAGCCACAAAAATATTCTAGAATAACCACAGCCAATCCAAGATTATCAGTCCCTGAAAAAAGAATGAATCAGGACATCTCAAGAACATCGGCCAAGTTCACCAGTCTTAGAAGTATGTCAACGTCCAGTGAAAGCAACCAATCCATTAAGAACATTAAACATATTCAATAAGGATAGGAATATGCCATTTTTTAGAAGCTAGAGTCAATCCACGAAAAAGAAGTTGGTCACGATGTAGTAAAAACATCAAACAATTCAGTGGCTACAGGAATATGCCAGCTTTCATTAACTACATCCAATTCAAGACAAAGTGTCAGTCACTATATTACAAGGTAACCGTCATGTTCAATAACCACAGGCAAGTCCAAGCTTTCAGTAACTGCAGTACTTACTGCAATACGAAAACATAAACTAAATTCAATAATCACAGAAATATTAGAATTGTCGCTAAAAAATACCAACCGTGTGTGTTTGTAGATAAAATGTTTGTGAATTTTATTAAAAAGTTAAAAGTCATGAATTCTACAGAAGTATTTTTTCAAATTCATACAGTGTTTCCTTCATTTAAGGAGTGCTCAATGATTGTCAAGTTTTGCAAATCTGAATTTTTTTGGTTTGCTTCACATTTGTGGTGATAAGAAATAATATTTGACTTCATATTAGTACAGAAGATGTAGGAACATGCAATATGACTTCATATTAGTACAGAAGATGTAGGAACATGCAATATGACTTCATATTAGTACAGAAGATACAGAAACGTACGATATGACTTCATATTAGTACAAAATTACAAAAACATATTAACACACTGTACATGCATTAGTAAGTTAGAGTATATTATTGTATATTATTTTTTCAAAATAACGCATGAACATAATTTTGTAAGACATGTCATTCCCTCATCATTTTGAAGAACGTTAGTTTTATATTTCTTTTAATACTTATTGCAGGTAATTTTATATAGTAAAAATTAAGATATATGTAGTCTATATTGCCTTTTATAATAATTGTCTCTTTTTTCACTACAACAAAAAGTTTTTAATGTATAAGCACTGAGTTCGTATATTTATTCTATCAAAAGAAAGTTATATTATGTGAGGAAAAATTATATAATATCTTATATTTTTGCCTTTTCTAATCTAGAAAATTAATATAAACCTTTCAGGATTTCGTTAATACTGACAAATAAATGTATTTCGAACTTTTAAAAATACATTCTTATACTACGAGGTTAAGATTATAACCCTCTTTGCTGATGGAAGAAGTTAATGAATCCAATACTTTCCCCTTATTCGATTTAATTAATTCTTCATTGCTTCTCGCCTCAGAAATCATAAAGCAAACGATAACAAACATTACAGCTCCGGAACATCTCAACTCCGCCCGATTTAAAATCCCTTTCCCATAAGTCAGCGGATAAAGGGATTCCAAACTCTGTTTCCATCACAGCTCGGCTACAATAAATGGACATTCATTTGGCTAGCCGAATGCGTTAGCTTTGAAGGTACTAGTGTACTGGTACTAGAGTAGCTTGCGCATTAGCAACGCTTTCCGACAACATAATGAGAAGCTGATACTTTAATCTTGCATGGGAATGTAACATTGCGGAGGTGAATGTTAGGAGACATGGCTTTTTCTTTTATGTTCTATTAGACTTTCAGAATTTTCTAGGACTATTAGGGTAAAAAAGTATCGAATTCTTATTTGTATGTTTGTAAAAAAATTTTACATTTGTTCAATGTTTCGAATGGGAATATTTTATTTAAATAAAATAAGACTTTTTGCAAAATTCTTTTAAATCAATGGCAAAATTTTTTAAAACAAACAGTTTTTTTCTTTTTTTTTTTGGAAATAGCAATATTAAAAAATTTTACAATTTTGTTTTAGATATCGACACTAATATTTTCTATTCAAAAACTTTTATGGTAAAAATAATTTTTTTAATTATAAAATAGTTGGATTTTATCTTATTGTGCATTTTCAATTTAAAGTCATAAAATATTAACGAAAAATAAAGACAACCATGTTACATTGTTGGTCGAGTCAAAAAAATATTACAGTAAATTGCTGAAAGAATTCCCGAGGATTTGGTAGCCTTTTACAAGAGGATCACCTCCCACCATTCGGTTGTTTCTCGTTAGTCTCTAGTACGATTGAAATTGAGAACATGTGCAGCATTTGGGTGATTCATAACTTCCATCATTCCTTTTGAACCAAATATAAGACCTTTCCAGCCTACTAATTTATCGTGCTTATCCCGTGCGTAAACATAGGAACCCTCATTTGGCTTGTACAGGACTTCGAACTGAGCTTCCTTAATTCATCCCAAAACACGAAGCTGAACCGAATGCTTCCTTGTCTCTGCTGGAAATGAGCACGTTAAATCTGTACACCGAACAGTCCTTTTATTTGGCTTGAAGAGGAGAGTGCGAATACAACAGGTGCCACCTTTGGGGTTGCTCGTTCAGAATTGCAATGGCATTTTGATACAGTGAAATGTAGAGACATTGATATGTGGTGTTTCTAGAGACAGTGAGGAGGTATGATGTGGTGTAGAGATAGTGATGCAATGCAATATTTCCAGAGACAGTGATGTGATAAGGTGTAGAAATCGATGTGGTGTTACTAGAGACAGTTTTATGATGTTATGTATATATAGTGTTGTGATGCAAAGTTTTCAGAGACAATGATGTAATATGATGTAGAAACAACAATGTGGGATTTACCCAGTGATGTGGTGTGATGCCGATACAATGATGTAATTCCATAGTCAGTGGCGTAGTGTGGTGTAATGACAATTATGTGGTGTTTATAGGAACTGATGTAATGTGATGTAGATACAGTAATGTGATTTAATATTTCCAGAGACAATGATATACTCTGATGTAGAGACAGAGATGTGGAGTTTCTAGAGGCAACGATCTAGTGTAATGTAATCGTAGTAGTTATAAGGCCATTGCATTAAGCACTAAACAAGCTTTATGCCAACTTGTGCAAAAAGTACGAATAAAACAATCTTTCGCAAAACGTTCTTTTTTCAATTCTTTCTTTAGCTCACACTCTCCCTATATATATCTTGTTCAAATTTCCAATCGTTCATAAAATACTTTTTATTTATCCACTCAAGTTCAAAGACATTTTTTTGAACTTGTAGTGGATGACACTTGATGTTAATGCAGTTTTTTCAAATATTAATTCATTCATTAAATTTAATTAATCAATTTTAGATTTTTTTAGATTTAGGTTGCATATATCTACCAATAGATGGCGCCAGATAAACTTAAAAAATAAAGAAAAATTATTTATAACGGACTTTCTGCAATATAGTGAAAAAAAAGAAGGAATTGACTTAAAATTTTTTTTTATATTACTTGTTATTAGTGCGGGCATTAATTTTATATAAACGAATTCAATTAATTTACTTCAAGTCATATTTTTAAAAGCATTTTTTTTGTCTTAGTTTTTTTTCCCCGAGCATCAGTGTCCCTTGTGATGCAAACTCCAACCAACTCACGGACTTGTAATGAAGTTAGGAAACTTCTGGGACCTCTTGACTTCTGGGAGAATTTTAATCGTAGCAGTCTCACGTTTGTGTCTCAAACAAAAGAATTCCTAGATAAGCTCTTACTAGTGTAGATGCAGGACATTTGCACACGCTCTCACAATTGCTGGGGAATCTCTTCGTTTTGAAAGAAATTAATGTAACTTCATTCTCAATCTGATAAATGAATTAAAAATTATGTAAAGAGTTCTTATAACTATACATGTACAATTTTAAATTCAACAAAATGTACATTTAATAATTGCTGTTTAAGAAAACTAATGATTCCATCAGCATTTCTGAAGTGTTTTTTTTCCCTTATAATTTTTCACTATTTCACGCGAAAGAAGTTTTTATTTTCATTCGTGAAATATATAGACAATTTGCGTTTTGCATTGTAGAAAACCGATTAATTCTTACCAGGTAATACAGCTATGGATGTAATACGATCAGTCATAGTCTTTGCCACGTCTACTCGTTTTTCGATGTATTGACCAAAGAAATTCGAAAACTCATTCTCATTTGTACACAAGCTAGTACTCACAACTACTCATCTAAAAGTGAATAATAGTATTTTAATTTAAAACAATAGATTTCAAAATATCATTTTATAGAACAACTTTTTTTTGTATTTTTAACCTTTTCAAAGTATAGTTTTTTAACTTTATATAAATAAATTGTGTAAATTTTTTAATGTAGTGACCAAAGAAAATTGAAAGCTCAGAATCTTGTGCACTATCTTCAACCACAACAAATCTTCTAAAAAAGGGAGAATATCATTTTAATGTAAAACTATAGATTTCAAAAATATAATTATTCAAGACATCTAGTTTTTATTTCTAATTTTTTTAATGTACAACTTTTTAAATGAATATAAATACATTGTATAAATTTTTCAATGTAGTGTCCAAAGAAAATTGAACGGTCAGCCTCTTGTACAGTACCTTCAATCTCAACTACTTGTCTAAAAGTAAAGAATAGTATTTTAATGTAAAGCAATCGATTAAAAAAGTATAATTATATACAATTTTCAAAATACCATTTTAAAGAAGAATTTGTTTTTATTTTTAAGCTGTTCAAAATTTACTTTTATAAATGAATATCGATACATTGTATATAGTTAAATAGATACATTGTATATAGTTAAATAGATACATTGTATATAGTTAAATAGATACATTGTATATAGTTAAATAGATACATTGTATATAGTTAAATAGATACATTGCATAAATTTACATAGTAATATAATGTATAAATGTTACATAGTATACATGTTAAAATAGAAAATGTTTACATTTTTCTCGAATTAAACCGAGATTCTTGTGCATTCTTTAAAGAGATTGACCAACAATTTCACTGGACCTTCTAAACCACTAAATATTTTACGATCGCTTACTTAGAGCCGTAACTTCGTAGATAAAATTTGGACTTAGAAGCCATTTATCGATTAAGAAAAGGAAATTTAAGCTTTATTGTTTTCAGTATTTTTGGTGCTATATATATATATATATATATATATATATAGGGTGATTATAATTCCCACTAATAATAAGTCCAATGCTGTAAAAATAGAACCACTCGAAACAAAGAGTTCAAATTTGAACTGAAGATCCCATCCAATTGCGTATGACTTTTCCGTGCTGGATGGGCTTTCCACTAATAATGTCACAATTGTTGAAGACTTGGAAGTCGTTTTTTCCTTCAAAAAAAAAACGAACAATCTAGCACATTGTACACTACAGTTCTATGGAACACTACAACTACATTGAACACTGTGAAATTCATGACAAACATATAATTTCTATTCAAAATGTCTCTTTCACTCTTCAAAATTCACTTTCTTCATGCCGCTTACAGCGCCATTTATTAATACACTTCAGAATATTTTTTTGATACCGTACCATTTCCCCCTTTTTCAAGTATATTCAGTTGAAATTTGAACTCATTGTGACGAATGATTCATTTTTGACAGCATTTTGAAAGTGGGACTTTAGTTATACGAATGATTCATTTTTGACAGCATTTTGAAATATATATGGGACTTTAGTTATAATACACTTCAGAATATATATATATATATATATATATGTATGCATATATATTCCTGTATGCATATATATATATATATATATATATATATATATATATATATATATATATATATATATATATATATATATATATATATATATATATATATATATATTATATATATATATATTATATATATATATATTATATAACATTAGTAGGAAGTTTAGAAACATGAGATATTCTTTCTGTATTGGGTTTTAACGTGTATTTTCTCTTATTGTTGTTGTAATATTAAATATAACTTTCATGTAAGGATTGATTTGATGAAAATATTTTACTGAAATTTATGTCCAAATAAAAAGCATTAATTTTTTTAATTAATTTAAATCTTTTAATGTAACTGTAAATTTTACTTACCTCTTATACGTGTAACATGATTTTTTTTTCTATTATTTTTATTTTAGTATTTATTATTTAATATTATTTTAAGAAGAAAATATAATTTATTAAAGAATATCATTTTAACGAAAATTATTTAAAAAGGATTTTACTTTAAAGAAATTGTTTATAAAATTATTTAGAAAGAGTTTTATTTTAAAAAATTGCTTATAAAATTATTTAGAAAGAATTTTGATTTAAAGAAATTGCTTATAAAATTATTTAGAAAGAATATTATTTTAAAGAAAAATGTATTTTTATAGAATAATAAATAATAACCATGAACATTTGTCTATTGAAATAGAAAAGTTTTTATTTATCTTTAAATTTAACTTTTCTTCTACATTAATATTCGTTCTTAAATGTTAAAAATATATTTTCATCCAATAAAACATATATTAAATGAAGACAAGTATCGTTACCTCCAACAGAAGTTACGAATTTAACAGCATAAATTTAAAGATGCTCGACATAACTTTGAAACGGCCCATTACAGACCGAGATTTGATTAAGTGATGAAAGTTTACAAATGGCAGCATTCGAATTTGTATCTAGCAATCAAAACGCAGTCGAAGCTTTATTATGTCCGGCCATTAGCGTATTGGTGCATTAAGGTCATGTGACATTACTTCCGCTAACGGGACAGTGAATAGGAGCTGATGAGTCTTTCCTTCACTTACGTGATTTCAAGATATGAGCTACTCCATTTTGTCGAATGCTTTTAGACCCTCAATTATTATGGGATCATTTTACTGAGTATAATTGTTTCAAATGTAATTATTTAGTAAGACAGAAAGGCATTTGTAATGATAGTACCAGATTAAGATTTATTGCTATAATTTTTATTTATAACAACTGGAATTAAAGTATATATTATTCTGAAGATGTGAAAGAGATTCTTATTTCATTATTGTAGTTTGAAGTACAAGGTATTAAAATTGTTTTATGAATAATGTTATGATGTAAACTGATATTTATATTTAATTTATATGCATCAATTACTATTATAACACATAATATTGTATTATAGGTAAATTCTTCTAGAATTTAAAATGTATGATTTTGTATTATTTACTTGATAGTCACCAAAATTTAAAAATTTTTGGTCTACAAATAATCATTTATTGCAAAGCATGAATTTATAAAATTCTGATACTGGATATTTTCAAGACATTTTACTGAACTATACATCACTTCAATTGTATATACCTTAAGCTAAAGGCTACTTATTTTTACTACAAAATATAATCGTTATTAATTTTATTCCATAAAGTTTTGGTTTACTATATGACTGACACCACACCGTGGATGAAAATTGTTCTATTGAATAATGGCTTTGTCGTGTCGTTCCTCATATTCTACCGGGTTTTCTTTCAGTGATTGGTTGAAACTCAACAATTGCAATCAGTATCGTTTTCAAGTAATAGTTTTACTAAGGTTTAGCAGTTCATATTTCTTATACTTTGGATTTTTTTTGTATAAAAATTAATGTATCAAATCGTCTACACCAATTTTTGATAAGTTCTTTCAGCAGCTGCATTTTCTCAGTAAGCTTCCACAAATATGAGACGCCCTTCAGTTATTCGATTCTGTTTTAGGTACAACATTCGACATTTTCAAAGAATTAACACATACTAAACATCAAAAAGACCTAATGTGAGTTGCTTGACTTGAAGTAATTGTCAGTCTGATTCACCAGGTAATAATATTAACTAAGCAATGTTAACTAATGAATGAATCTTAACTAAGCGTAGGCTTGCTCCAAAGATAATTTCACCCTTGGCACTCTCCTAGAATTATTAATCTTGCAGCAAGAGTTATTAAGGAAACGTAAACTTACTCCAAGATTGTTCACCTGTGTCACTTTATTAGGATTATTAACCTTCTTCCAAGAATAATTCAACTTTGTCACTCTCCAATGATTTTCAACCATGCTCCAAGAATTATTCACTTCTGTCACTCTCCTAGGAGTTTTAACCATGCTCCAAAGATTATTAAGGGAAATCCCTTCCTCCAAAGTATCTTAAGTAAGCATAGCCTTGCTCCAAGGATAATTCACCCTTGACAATATCCTAGCATTATTAACTTTTTTAAGTTAACGAAATTTTACTCCTAGAATTATTCACCCTATTAGGATTATTAACCTTGTTTCAAGAATTATTTACCAGGTTAGGATTATTAACCTTGTTTCAAGAATTATTTACCAGGTTAGGATTATTAACCTTGTTTCAAGAATTACTCACCGTGTTAGGATTAATAAAATTGTTCCAATAATTATTCACCCTGTTAGGATTATTAACCTTTTTCCAAGAATTATTCACCCTATTAAGATTATTAACCTTGTTCGTAGAATTACTCACCGTGTTAGGATTATTAACATTGTTCCAAGAATTATTCACTCTGTTAGGATTATTAACATTGTTCCAAGAATTACTCACCTTTGTCATATTATTAAGGAAAACACCCCTTCCCCCAAAGTGTGTTAAGTAAGCGTATCCTTGCTCCAAGGTTAATTTACCCTTGGCTTTCTCCTAGGATTATTAACCTTGCAGCAAAGGTTATTAAGGAAACGTATCATTACACCAAGAATTGTTCACCTGTGTCATCCTATTATGATTATTAACCCTTTTCCAATAATTATTCACCTTTGCCACCCTATTAGAATTATTAAACCTTGCTTCAAGGATTTTTAAAGCAAAGCATCTGTACCTTAACGAACTTCAAATAAAAGTAATTTTGCTCCAAGGATAATTCCCTTTTGTCTATTATGATCCTATGATTACTATTATGATTATTAACCTTGCTCCAAGAATTATTAAGGAAACATAACCTTACTCTAAAGATTATTCACTCTTGTCGTCCTCCTAAGATTATTAAACCTTGCTTCAAGGATTGTCAAGGAAAAGTAAATTTGCTCCGATGATTATTCACCCAGTTACTGGTTTGTTCTAGATCTAAAGTTTTCTCGTCTACTCAAGTTTTGGAAAATTGCTTCCTGGTTTTTGGAAAGGAAAAAAAATGTAAATAAGCATTAATTAATTTGAACAAATTTCTTTCAAATATTAAAACTTATTTTTACATAGCGTTCGTCATACAAAGATAACATTAAATTTCTATATTTACTTAGAAGAAAACATACTTTGTCTTTCTTTAGTTCATGAAATTTAATTCTTTCCAAACCAATGTTTAAACTTTCAACTGTGTTTGAAAGATGTTATGAAAACTAATATTAATAAAATAAAATCTCAACAGTAAAATAACGACCATCCACTCTGAAGTAAGGAATCAATGTATATCTTTGACAAAAAAATACTGTAGATATTGTTCATTTCCCCAAAGTTCTACTTCTTTATTTAAACTTTTGAGCAAATAAATGGTTGTTGCCTTAGCAAAAGTCCTTCTTCTATTCAGTGTTTAAGTCAATATTGCATGAAATTTCAGAAAATGGAGTTAAATGGTGCTGAAGGAATGTATTCTCGAATAGTCGATAGGCTGGCTTGTTCAAATCTTTTCAACTCAATGATCTTGACTTGAATATATACTAAAAGCAACTGAAATAAATGATTTAGAAATTTTACCCTTTTAAATAAAACTTTTTTTTCTTTTGGAAATCCAGTAGTTAAGAGTAAGAGATTTTTAAAGATGTGCTCGTTTTGATGATCAAATTCACTTGTTACTAATGGAGTTTCAACTCATTAACGTGATTTCATGAAAACACCTTTTTTGTTTGTAATTTGACGGAATTCGTGTCTATTTTTATATGCCATGAACGGCCCATTGATGGGCCATGTGTGGAGGTCATTGACTTTCGGGAACGTTATTAAGGATGAATGTCTTACATTTGTTTGTCGTATGGAAGAAAAGAGGAAAACTCCCACCAAGTAGCTTGACTATCGATGTAAGACGCTAATATATACTGTACCAAATAATATCGATTCTTATAGTAAATTTTTTTTGATTGATTTGATGATTTATTTGATTGATTGATTTGATTTGATTTTTTATTTTTTTATTTTTTTTATTTTTTTGATTTGGTTCCACTAATGTATATCCCGAACAACCCACCGACATGTGATAAAGAAAGATTGCTTTCCGAATAGCTTAACTGCAGCCAATAAACACATGATACAACCGAAATGTTGAACAAAGAGCCTGGGGTGGCAATTGCCAATTCAAAATTTCCTTTGGAGATAATAGAAGTATCCATGGACGCTGCCATGCATATAGAATATAAATCTATCTAGCGTAGGGACATGAAGCTTTCCATGTCGTGGTTCAAATCAAGTTTATTCGATTCAGAAGCCAAATGTATTGTAAAATGTATCTTCACAGAATAGGTATATTTCATATCCCACATATGTATATTCCGAACAGGCCTCTGACAGCGTGTTCCACCAATATATATCCGAACAACCCACCGACAGATGATAAAGAGAGAACATTCCTTTTTGGATAACTTAACTAATAATAAAACCGATAAATACCTTATACCACCGAAATGTTGAACGAGGTTGTTCCTGAGGTTGGAATTGGTAGTTCGCATTAACAATGTGATTGGTAACAAATATATCCATTGATGACGGTATGTATATATAGTATAAACTAATCTAGCTTACAAGAGAATCTTTCCATGTCGTGGTTCAAATCGATTTTCTTCGGTTCAGAAGCCAACGTATTTTTGTACAGAATGGATATATTTCGTATCCCCATATGTCACAGTAAGATCATCAATTAAAGTAGGATTCCCTCTTATGTAGAACCACTAATCTCCAAGACACACCTTTAAGAGGTTGACTGTCCCGCATTTGTATAATAGAAAGACCAGAAAGTGTCCAACAAGCAATCTGACTGTTGATGTAAGATGATTGTAACAATCCCCATCAAGACTCCTCGTTTCTGAAAGATGCGAGTACAAAAGGTTCCAACAACGGATTCAGACATCAATTCTCCTCTGCGAAAGTGGTCTAATGGCCAAATGGCCTTTGGTACCACAGGTTCGAATCCTGGCAGTTCCATGGGTGTTTATTAGTGGCTCAGTATCCACGTTAAACTGTAGGTCCCGGTCTACTTTGCCCAAAGTGTGCAAAAAAGACCTTAGAGCGGCAAACCAAACCTCCGCGAAAGTTGTGCACTTTACCAGTGGACCATTACTCGGACAACTTTACAGTTTGAAAACATTTTTTATCCGTAATACAAAATGACAAATGACAATAATTGGTATAGTTGACTTTTTTTATAATAGAAAAAAATATTTTCAAAGTTTTTGTAGGACATGCAAATATAATTATTTATTAAATATCCTATTGTACAATACTCTCTTATAATAATAACATACTCTTTTGTCTTTATAATATCTATATAAGATAGATAGATAAATATAAATGTATATCTGTGTATGCATATTTTGTTGCATATGTTCTTAAAGATAATTTTATCATATATATCTTTACGGACATTAAAGTATGTATTTATGTATATTCTTTTATGTACATATATGCTTGTATATGTACACAGAATATAATATATATGTATAATATTTGTATAAAGCAGATATATAAATATGTCTATAAAGACATTATAATATAAGATAGTCCGAATTTATATCTTTATGCCTTAGAAAAAATAGTACTAACTTTATTATCTCGAACTTTTTCTCTCTAGTCTTGGTGTTCTTTATTCTCTTACAAACTTTACATGTGGTAAAAGTAAAGACCGCATGATACTTTCTTATATCATAACATTTTATATGTTTGTGTGATGCGTTAGTAGCTGTGTACGTACTTATATGATAATACATAGTACAATAACACATGATGTGTTATGTACTATGGAATTTTATTTCCTTTGTTTTAAAATGTAATTCTTATAAATGTTGTTATGTGATAAAAAAAATTGCTTTGTGTTGTTTTTTTCTTGAAAATCGGTCTTTTGTTTTTTGTTCTTTTGTTGTGAATTTTTTTTTCCAAATTTACTTCTGTTTCGTTTTTCTTCTTCTCATCTTTCGTTATTGTTCTGATTTTTTGTTCTTATTCCTTTTCTTCTACTGTTCTTGCTGATTTTTTTTCTTTTTTTGTTCTATAAAATAAAAACAGTCAAATAACTTCAATAAATACCTCATAAACATTTTCTAACAAAATTGTATGTTAGATTTATTTGTTTACTAATTGAAACCCAAATGGACCTGGTAACTTTGTTCTTGGTCTGTTTCTTCTACTGTTTTTACTGATTTTTTTTTCTTTTGGTTCTATAAAATAAAAACAATCAAATACCTTCAGTAAATACCTCATAAACATTTTCTAAAAAAAAATTATGTGCTAGATTTATTTGTTTCCTAATTGAAACCCAACCGGACCAGATCAAAATGTCAATTTATTTATACAATATATCCTCATATGCTTAGAAGAAAATAAGCTTGTTGCGGAAAACTAAAAATTCCATTCTGCCTTAAACAATGTTTACCCTTGCATTTGTGTCCACAAGATATATGGAAAGTAACTCGAAAGAAAAAAAAGAAAAAGGTTTTAACAGTAAATATCTGTCATTTAGTCTCAAATGGCGAATCAATAAAGATCTCTGTAAAAAATACTGCACAGATAGTCTCATTTTCCGAAGATTCTACCTCTTTATTCCGGCTTCTAAGCAAATAAAGGCTTGTTTCCTTAACAAAAATACTTTTTTTTCTATTCGATTCCGGATCATTTTTGCATGAAATTCTAGAAAATGAAGTTAAATGATGCGGAAGTTATCTGTTTTCAAATTGTCGAAAGGTTAACTTGTTCAAACTTTTTCGAGTTCTATGTAATATCCTCTTGAAAATGTTATACGAGCTCTTGAAATAATGGAAATAAAGGATTTCCAAAACAATTTTTCTCTTTCAGAGAGACTCGATCGTTATATCTTTCTTGTAGTAGTTCAAAGATTGGGTTTTGTAACTGTTATTTTTTTTTCCTTCTACTGGTGATTCGTTTATTAGAGATAGGGATTTGACGAGTGATCTAATTAAAGTTTTAAGATTTACTTCTTCACGTCAACATGGAAAATGAAATATTCTTAATAGAGACATCATTGAGTGAAAATAATTTATTTTTTGTTACTTCAAATTTGAGAGAAAAAGAAGGAATATAAAACAAAATTTCTTAAGTCAATTCCTACTTTTTTTTCACTCTATTGCAGAAAGTCCTTTATAAATAAAGTTGAAATTCTCCTCTTACATCTGGCGCCATCTATGGGTAGATACATGCAACTTAAATTTTAAAAAAAACTAAAATTAATTAATTAAGTTTAATGAATGAATTAATATTTGAAAAAACTATATCAACATCCAGTGTCATCCACTACAAGTTCAAAGAAAATGTTTGAACTTGAGTGGATGAATAAAAAGTATTTTATGAACGATTGGAAATTCAAACAAGATATATAGAGGGAGAATGTAAACTAATAGTAGGAATTGAGAAAAAGAAGCAATTATACAACTAAAAAGATTATTTGAGCCTTATTGTTGAAAATATAATTGCACAAATTTTATATAATATGGTTTTCACGTAAAGATGTATGATTTTTTCATAAAAATATTCCTTTAAGTGTAATACAAAATCATGTATGCTTCATCATGTATTAAAAACAAATGTATTTATTAAAGATTTAACAAGGCTTACATTTGAGAATATATTGTGCAATAATATTAATCAATGTTAGCTAACTAATACAAAAAAATTTACGTTGAAAATGGGATGTTTTCTTAGGTAGCATAAGATTGATTTCATTTAAAGCAAAAACCATTTAAAGAAATAAATCACTTTTTTCAAAATCAACAATCTGAGTTTTGTTTATTTGAATATTAATTTGTTTGAAATGATAAGAGATTACATATAAGTAATTTAAAATGCATATTAGAAACATATAAATAGTTTAAAAGACGTGTTTTTCAATTGATGGTAATAAATACGTATTATTTTATATAAACATACATATTTATAATTTTTCTTCAATATGTTATAAATTATCGTTTTATTGCCGACATCATGTTAATGAAGACCGGACATTATTATTATCTGTAGCATATACTGGTAAGGTAGCAATAAAAATTGCACGTACTGGTAAAAAATTGATAGTGAAACATATTTATTTATATATATATATATATATATATATATATAGGGTCTTGAAGATACTATGTATGTAAACAGTATGGCATCAAACAAAGTTCCACCGATTTTTCCCATCCAATTGATATGATCTTGCTGTGGTGGATGGGCTTTCCACTCACAGTGTCACAACTTATGAATGACTTGGAAGTCATTGTTTCCGTCCAAGAACAGAAACAATCAAGCACATTGAACACTGCGGTTAGTTTAGTGTGCAACTCATGCCAAATACGTTGTCATTTCAATTCAAAATATCACTGGCAGAAAAATTCACTTTCTTTATGCCGCTTACATCGCCATCTATTAATACACTTTGGAACTTTTTTTGATGCCATATTGCATCCCTTTCAAGTATCTTCAGTCCAAATTTGAGCTCATTGTGAGAAGCAGTTTTTTTAACAGCATTTTAAAAGTGGGACTTTAATTATAATCACCCTGTATAGATATATATAATTTTTTCATTGGATCATAAATTATCGATTTATAAAAACCTCTATCATGATGGTTAAAACAATACATCATTTTTATCAGTAACGTACACTCAAGAGCCAAAACATTATGACCACCCCTACATTTTGCAATGAACTCGCCTAGATGACGTGGAAGGCATGTGATCAGGTGGACAGGTATTTAACTGATATTAAGTCCTGGTATTAATTCATCCCAAGGCGGGTTGAAGCTGTGTTACGCGCCAAAGGTGGGCCAACTCGTTATTGACAGGTGGTCAAAATGTTTTGGCTCTTGAGTGCATACTGGTAACATAGCTATAAAACGTGTAAGCATTATTAAAAAAATTGATGATAATACACATTTGTTTCTATATATAAAAATATTTCGTCGTTATGACATAAATTATTATATTTAAAAAGCTTATATCAGAATGTATTAAAAACAGACATCATTATCAACTTGTAACATCTACTGGCATTTAGTCACTGCAGACGTCAACCATATTTTTTTACATTATCATATTTTTCCTAACAAGTTTGGATCGTAGCTGCTAAAAAATTAGAAAACTCATCTTGCGTTGGTAATGGATTACTTGCAGATTGCGAATCACGTTTGATATTAAAAAAAAATACAGTAAAGAAGAAACATCATCTTTCTCTTCATTAATATTCCTTTACGGCAACTTCTAAGAAAAGTAACATTTCTGGCATATTTTATTCGCCGAATTTTTTAAAGAAAGATAAGACACACACGGGAATTAAATTCAACAGCGGCGGTTATGTTTTCCATTTTATTTACTTTACAACTTTGTTCTAAAGCATGATAAATGTGTTTTTCGTTATCTCAAAATTTAAAAAAAGAAACCGCTTTAGTAGTTATGAGATCAAAAAAAGAAAATTTTTATCTTCATTTTTTGAAAATTAAGGAGATTTTAGTATTTCATGGTTAATTTAATTTTGAAATAAAAATATTATTCACTAGTAAATATAAGAATTCTTTTGTATTTATCGCACACGATTAATGTAATTAATTGCTTTTAAATATTAACATTATTTAATTAAAAAATATTTTTTAAACATTGGTAAACCGATATAATATTTGTCTCTTCCATAGAGACACAGCTGTCAAATTTATACACGTGTCTTTTGAAGGTTTGGGCTAACTGAAAATCATATGGATTTAATACTAGTAGCGCCATCTATGTGTCCCTACGAACGTTTCAGCCCACCTGTTATAATATAGAAAATTTCCGTTTGTTGTTATTTCATTCATTGTCCCTCGATGTATCTCTTTATTCAATAGGAATCATTTCGCTGTGGTTATTCGCTTCACAGTCTTTCGTGGTATATCTTTCCTTGCTGTTGTTTTCACAGCCTCTCGGAGTAGCTCTTCATTCATTAGGAATTCTTTCTTTGGTTATTTACTTCATAATATCTCGTCGAATATATATTCTTCGAACAGAAACCCTTCCTTTGTTGTTATTTCATTCACAGTCTCTTGACTATAATCTCTTCATTCAATAGGAGCCCTATTGAATGAAGAACCCTGCTTTTTCTGTGTCTATTTACTTCTCAGTCTCTGGTGACAAATATAAGAATTTCGTATATTTATATACGACAAAATATGTAAAATAAATAAGATTGTAGAATATAATTGAAAGTTGTGTAGAATGAATAAGAATGTAGAATATAATCGAATAAAATGTTTCAAAAATATAAATAATAACTTTCGTCTATATGAAAGGAACTTCATTCAAAGGAACTTATTTCATTCACTGCCTCTTGGCGTACCTCTTCGTACAATAAGAACTTTTTCTTTGTGATTATATACTTCACAGTCTCTCTGCATGCCTTTTCTTCCAATAGAAACCGTCCTTTGTGGTTCTTTTCCTCAAAGTATGCGAATATACTTAAAGCATACTTACTCAAATTCGGCGATTTTCCTTTTTTCAATTCCTTCTATTAACTCACACTCTTCCTATATATATATCTTGCTCAAATTTTCAATCGTTCATAAAATACTTTTTATTCATCCGCTTAAGTTCAAATACATTTTTTTTTAACTTGCAGTGGATGGCACGTGATGTGAATACAGTTTTTTCAAATATTCCTTCAGTTATTCAATAGAATTAATTAATTTTAGTTTTTTTTTTTAATTTAAGTTACATATATCTGCCAATAGATGACGCCAGATAAACTTTAAAAAATGAATGAAAATTATTTATAAAGGACTTTTCTGCAATAGAGTGAAAAAAAAGTAGGAATTGACTTAAAATATTTTTTTTTATATTGCTTGTTTAATCTTTCAACAGCAGCTTGGTGTCACTTGTTGATATAGACTTCGAAGAACAACATCTTTCACAAATGTCTAACCCTTATCACACTGTCTACTCCACTGACACATTTGCTGCATTGACAAGCATGCATTAATTAATCTTTAATCTGTATCTGTTTTATGCTTTAAACTTTCAAAATTCTTTTAACAAAACACTTTTTTTATGCATTTCTCCATTTAGCGATGAACTCTAAACTGCTACAATTAGCAACATTATTGCTAACCTATAATAGCCCAGTGGCATAACACTTTGAAGTTCCTTTAAACATTTAAAATTTCCATTTTACTCACTCTAGTATAACACAAACCTATTGCTAATTTAAATGTCTTGGTACTTATATGATATATAAGTACCAAGTTATGCATATGTTACATGCATCGTTATAAACAAACTTCAATGCACAAATGCCGAAAAATTGCTTTTAAAACGGAAACGTTTTATTCAGTTATATTCTACTTTCTTATTCATTCTACATGTTTTTAAATAATATTCTACATTCTTATTTATTCTACATATTTATCAATAATATTCTACATATTTTAAACGCTAAAATAAAAGCAAATGTTTTAAAATCAAGTGTGGACTTTAAAACAAGATACGTAAACAAGAAAAAATTAACTTCTCTATGATACGATAAATATAAAATAATTAAAGCTAGCGTTAAAATTCATATTCAGTCAATTCAAATCCATATTTTACAATTATAGATTTTATTCTGTACACGATCGGCATTCCTGATAGTGTCATTTTGATATTTTTCAAATAATTTGTAATGATTGAAATTCATTTAACCTTTTATGTGCAAATAAATTTTTCAAATAACTTCAAGGACAAATCGAATTCTGTTTGCAAATTTCCGATACATTAGTAATCGCGATACTTTTCTTGTGCTAATTAAAAGTCCTCTTAAATAAATTTTGGAACGCCTCGAGGTTAACATTTATAAGGCTCAATCGAGCATAACAAATTATAGATTGCAAACTTTGAAATGTTTCGTTACCGTACAACTAATATAACCTTTTCGCAATTCACATTGGAAAATATTCAATACACTACTATAATACATTTAATGGATCACTATATGCTTAGATATGAATACTTAAGAGCCTTTGAACAGACAGACTTCAAAGGTTTAATATTTGTTTCTCTTAATGTCGTAGACAGCTCCGTAATTTAATTTCCGAAATTTCAATCCTTTGAACTTGGCACTATATCGAATAGTTGAACAAACAAATAACGGCTTGCGTCTGGTTTGGCAAGACTGTTGTCGTATTAATTCCATCTATCGCAAATATGTACGCATTAGTTGCAAAATGGAATAATAAACTATAACTGTTCGCTGTTATGAGAATATATAATAGAAGTAGATGTGTATATTTTAGTGTTAGGTTGGTGCATAATTATCAGGAGTTTCTTTAATGTGCTATATTTTAATAAAAATTTACAATATTTTATAAATTTATGAATGGCAATATCCTTCTACTTTTAGCTTATACGAATGAAGGTCGATTCTCATACTCATTTTTGGGTTGGTAGTAACAACACCAGTAACAAATCCCGTTTAAGATGATTTCCCAATGGATGATTCTGCTTCTGTCCCACCAAACACACTACATTTCCTTCTTACAGTGCACGTCCTTCTTTATTCCTTTTGGTGATCTCCTGGCGAAACTCAGACCTTCTTTCTTTTGGTGTTTTTGAAGAGAAGCCATGATTCATCCCCAGTGACAAGATCTACCCCTCTCGTTTCTTTTCCTGAAAATTCGGACATTTTGGGCTTTATTGTTGTCACTGAGTTCTTTTGGTGTTTTTGGAGAGAAGCCATGATTCATCCCCAGTGAAAGATCCTTCAAAACTCCTCTCGTTGAAACACAGAAAATTCCTTTTGGGCTTTCTTTTGGTGTTTTTGAAGAGAAGCCATGATTCATTCCCAGTGACAAGATCCTTCAAAAACGTACCCCTCTCGTTTCGTTGAAACACATCGGTGAAAATTCGGACATTTTGGGCTTTATTGTTGTCACTGAGTTCTTTTGGTGTTTTTGAAGAGAAGCCATGATTCATTCCCAGTGACAAGATCCTTCAAAAACGTACCCTCACTTTATTGTTGTCACTGAGTTCTTTTGGTGTTTTTGAAGAGAAGCCATGATTCATTCCCAGTGACAAGATCCTTCAAAAACGAAACGTTTCGTTGAAACCATCCATTTTGGGCTTTATTGTTGTCACTGAGTTTTTTGGTGTTTTTGAGTTTCATTCCCAGAAAGATCAAATCGTTTCGTGAAACACATCGGTGAAAATTCGGGCATTTTGGGCTTTATGGTTGTCGTTTAGTTGAAGCAAATCGGTAAAAATTCGGGCATTTTGGGCTTTATGGTTGTCGCTGAGTTCGAGGGGGACCCATTCAGCCTATTTACATATCTTTCGAACTTTTTGAGACAGTGAAGGAGGGTTGAATTTTCCACATTGAAGTTGTCGGCCAGCATTCGAGTTGTCAAGCTTTCGTCCCCTTCCACGGCTGCCAAAAGTGCCTGGTCATCAAAATCCGATGGTCGACCTCTTCCTGGATTATCTTCCAAGCTAGTGTCTCCAGATTTGAAACGGGCAAACCATGCCCTGCATCGACTTTCGCTGATTGTGCTCTCACTGAAAAGTTCGTTGAGATCGCGAAATGATTGCACAGCTTTCCATCCTTTCTCGGAGTGGTACAGCATAATATGACGAATACGAGTATGATTATCGACACGCATTTTTATAACCTAAAAGTAGTAGGATATTTCCATTCATAAATTTATAAAATATTGTAAATGTTTATTAAAATATAGCACGCCAAAGAAACGCCTAACAATTATGCACCAACCCAATAATATTGAAAAGTGTAAATATTTTGTATGCTCAGCAAAATTGTGATGTTTAATTAATTACTTTATACCTAGGGTAGGAATTTGGCTAAAAGGTTTTCAGACTCTTGAGTAAAATTTTTTGTATTAATTTGTAATTTTAATTTTCTTCTGATTTCCGACTCTTTACGTAATTTTATGAATAACAATCTTTACTAATGGATTCAGAAAATTTTTTTAAATAAATTCAATGAATTTTATCGAACTCATGTATTTGTAAAAAAGTTTTTGCATTAACAAAGTATTTTTCATAATTTTAAAGGAGCGGAATTTGCACTTATTTATTTAAAAGACATCCTTATACTCTACATTTATTAAAAAAAATATATAGTATATCCTATAAAGATAGCAGTGCCAAATTAACAAATAGCAGAGTAATATAGAAATACTTAAGACAAACAAAGGAAAATGATACATTTTAGCTTTTGACACTGAAGAAAAATCTCTCCGCATTAATTAATTAATTACTTTATACCTAGGGTAGAGAGTTCGCTAAAGGGTTTTCAGACTCTTGAGTTAAATTATTTATACCCACTCCTGTTTTCCGACTCTTTAGCGTAATTTTATAATCTAAATTTGCTAATAATAACGCATATATAGTATAAAAATAACAGTGCCAAATTAGCAGATATTACAGAAATGCTTAAGACAAACAAAGGAAAATGGTACATTTTTAAGCACAGAAAAGCTGAATTTGGGATGCATTAAATCTTATATTTGTTCTTAATAATAGAATATCTTCTTGCAAGGTCTTCTTTCTTTATTAACATAAAGATAGATTTTTAATGTCTCAGTGCTGAGAAAAGTCTCTCAACGCCTACTTGGTTTGTTGCTAAAACAGTCACTGTATTTGCTGTTGATTGTACTATTGAAGAATACAATTGAAAGATCTCCTAACATTTAATTTTAACATGAATTCCTAACTTTTGAAACAATAAAAATTATTTGCATAAAGGAGTCGATATCTGGATTTTAATGGTGACTCTCGACTCTGAATCCTTCAAAAATGGTCGACTCCGACTCACCACCTCTGTTTTATACAGAGTATTCGAAAAGTATTTAAATAAAATTCTAGAGCTGACAGTATTCATTAAAATAAGCATTATTTATAGTGAAATCAAGAGTCGCTCTTATGGTTGTTTTTCATCGGATATTAAACATTCATGACGTAGAACACTGATCAACCGAAAATCTGTCTTCTGCAAATTCTTAGCTTCCGACTGGCTAGTAGAAACTCAGCGTGAGTGTCAGAAAAGGGTAAAGTTAGATACCCAAGTTTAACTATCAACATCAAAAATAAAGTGAATTAACTTGATCATAACGGACACAATTCTGCTTATTTAAATCAGAGAAAAATTCAGAAGTAGTAAAAGGTAGATGTTCAAACGGAACCAAAATGTACTGCTACACAACTCACATTAGTAAACTCTGGAGTAGTCTGAACAATAATGCATCACGTGTGTCATTGTTCAAAGACCCTTGGTGACGTTTCATCCTATAACGATGCAACAGAGATTCTCACAAGATATTCCTCGGAGCCCAAAGGTATCTCGTAATCCAACGATATCCTATACCTCGGTAACAATATGATGTTTTAATTTTTGATCAGGTTTGGATCTGTGTAGTATATCATCTCGAAGATATACTACATTCCATGTCCATTTAATTAATTAACACCAATGGCACTTTTCTTGAGTTTTGGTAATATGTTTACTGAAGTTTAAAATGAGAAGGTATTAGATAGCACTCGTCGTTTGTATGAACCTCGATTATTGTCTCATATTAATATCATCTTGATAATCTGATAATTTTTGATATTGGTAAACTGTCAAAAAAGCATAAGCATTTAAAAGCATTTTATATTAATATCATATAATCGTTCACTTAATGTTTCAATTTTGAGGTTATTATGAATTTATTAATTCTAGGGGCGTTTACGATTTTATTGTGACATATTTGCAGTTGTTTAATAGTGTTGGCTGGTAATTGAAGTCTATCTAGGGAATCATCAATCATAATTGATTGAATCATCATTGATTTTCTGGATGGGTGCAATTAATTTTAATATTTTGTTAAAAAGGCTTACAAAAAAATATATTAATTGCTGTAAAAATTAAAAATAAATAATTTACCATTATAAATTGTTATGAAAAAATCCACTAAAAAATATTTACCAACAACGTAAATTATAAACATAATTTTAAATTAACTTTCTAGATTAAATCATTCACTAGTTTAATTTACTAAACTAGTAGCAATAAATAAATAATCATCTTATAAAATGTGAAGCATTTTTATAAAAAATAAATAAATTTAAAAAAACGTTGTTGCTTCTTTTCATAAAAGGACAGAAAATTAAATAGTTTATCTTTTTTTAAGTCGTCTAAAATTTTGTCAAATCAGGGTTAATACTACGTCATGTGAACCAGTACTACTGCTGCTTTTTTGATTCTATATATGTTTAAAAAATATAAAATATATTAAATTATTAATGATCGCAAAATATTTTTTTTACATTTATTAAATAGAAATTGTAATAAAATTAAAATATTATATTAATAATAATATCAAAAATCTTGCATCTGTTTTCAATTTAAGAAATCGTTATCCATTCCTTCATTAGAGAATTGCAAACAAAAATGAATAAAAGCTCAATTTATTATTATTATTTTTTTTATTTTTAAATTATTAATTTAAGATTATTATTAAACTGAAAAAATAAAATAAAATATTATTAATAATTAAGATTATTATTAAACTGAAAAAATAAAATAAAATATTATTAATAATTAAGATTAGTATTAAATTGTTATAACCAGTATTATACTACGTAAAACATAATAAATTTCGATCTCTATGAACAGAACCACTCCATTCTATGTCCTCCAATCAGAAACGTCAACAGATCTTTGACGTCACACCATTGACGTCTCCACACACCACGACCACATTTCCTCTCTCTTTTTCCGATATACGTCTGATGCTTTTCCCTTTTTTTTCGGTTTTTAAAGAATTCTTCACAAAAGTGAAGAGAAAATATCGACTTTTAGGAAAATGATAGTATTAAACCTCAATAACTGGATCCTGATGTAGTTAGTTCCAGGAAAATGTGACATGTAATCCAAACATTCTATCGAAGTTTAAATTAGGTTTTTCTTTCCTTTATGATAGGGAAAGGCTTTGTTGGGCTTAAACACCGAACGGATCCCTGTATGTGTGAAGCCGTTAAGCGGATGTGAAGCCTCGGACAGACTTATCTTTGCTAATCTAATTATCTTAACAAAGTTTCCGATCAGTTAGCGCTGCCTCTTGTTAATTTAGTGCCTGGCTTTTATTTTTTTATACTTTTACTTGGGTGCAGATAAAGATGACTGAGTTAGTGCTCCTTATGGAATATTTTCCCAATAAGTATGATTGCGTTTGGGTTAATGAAATTCTTCAACATCTTTGACCTCAAACAGAGCGGTTCTGATTTTACTTCACCCTAAGTAACAAGTGAATAGGTTACTTAAAGTAATAAGTTAATTCATACGCAATTGAAAAGCTTTTATTTGAATGCTTTATATTATTTTAAACTCACTTATGCCATATTAATTACTTGGGCCTGATGGCTAAGTGATTAGATCTCTGGTGTCTGGTGCCACAAGGTTTGGGTTCGAGTCCTGGAAGTTTGTAGTGGTTCGGAATCCACTATAAACGTAGGTCCCAGTCTAATATATACTGTTGGGCGTAAGGACGACAACACTACCCCTATAAAAAGAAAATCTGTCCTGTTTCGGTATCCTGTCGTGTTTCAGCCCTGATACAACATGGAATGTTGTGCTAGGGAATTAGTTTGTTAATAACGCCAAGTGAACAAAGTGACCTGTACCGATGACTAAAGGAAAATAACCATGAATAGGACCATCGATCACGTCACTCTTGACAGCGGATTGTGATTTGTATGATCGCGTGATGATTATATTGGTGCAAAACCAGCAACTCTGATGCGCGTTCTATATTATTACTACTCCATCAATATTCAAATTGAAATTGGCAAGCATGCATCTAGTGTATGAATAGACATTCATATATCTTATGAATACCATTTCTCATATGTAAATATATATATAATATATGTATATAGATATGGGACCTGATGGCCCAGTGTCTGGTTTTCGGTGCTACAGGTTTCTTGGTCGAGTCCCGGTGGTCCATGGATCCTTGTAGGGGTTCGGAATCCACTTTAAATCGTAGGTCCTGTTCAAATAGGATTATTGGGCATAGGATTGTCAGCCCTATAGGTTGCCATTTATTACTGCATAATAACATCTTATAAGAAATTTATGTGAGCTTTAACAGATAAAGATTCGTGAAGAATTAATTTTTTGTGATATTATTTTTAAAAAAATCAAGTTCAAATTCAAATGTATCAGTTATTTAGCAATATAACTGATTTAAAAATAAACAAATAAATCATTTATAAATATTTTTAAATTTTTTTCACCTAGTTTTAAATTGCTTTTTTTTTTAACTGGTAAACAAAAATTATATTTATCCCGCATTTCCATACTTCGAAACCTATAGACAATCTATAACAAGGATAATCGAATAATTTAATACAATAATCTTAATACTTTAATAAGACGGAAAATGCCATTTGGCATTCAGGTTTTACGAGGGGAAACATTTATAATAATAGTTTGCTAGCTTCTGGATTTGATCTCGATGCTACTTCCCATTATCACTAATAACATCCATACTAGTTCTGCTAATCATTAAACAACAACAACAGAAGAAGAATGCATTATCGTCCCTTGTTCGCTTGTGTCGCCAATTGTCGTTTTCGCATTGCGTCTTGATGAATGAATCGGACATTATCTGGTGACGTCACAGGCTCCCTGTCAGCCCCTAAAAGCAAAAGAATAAAAGAATCGAGAGAAGTATGTGCTGTGCATAACTCGGGATTTTTCGCGTGATGGATTAGTTGTGTCTGGAATGCAGTTTATTCGTGGGCTTTGTGTTTTCTTGGCAATTTGGGCGAGGTCTGTTTATTATTTGGGATAAATGTTGGCCGAAATTAAGTTGTCACTAAAAGAAGTTGTTAAATTGCTAATTGCCAGTTGTGCAGTGCACATGACAATAGCTTTAATGGAATTGAGAATTATTTATAACCTTTTGATGAGATTTATTTCTGTAATTTCTGACGGTGACTTAACAACTGAGCTTTGAGCAGATTTAGGTCTTGCCTTAGATGGATTCCATTATCTATTTCATTACTTAAACGTTCTTTGTATTTCAATATTTTAATTGCTCAAAATATATTAGCAACATACATGGGGCGTGGCTAGCGCTCTAGCGCTCGGTACCATAGGTTTTGTGTTCGAATTCCGGTGGGGGCTATGGATGTTTGTAGGGGTTCGGAATCCACTTTAAACCGTAGGTCCCGGTCTAATAGGATCGTAGAGCGTTGTGGATGTAGTGGTACTGGCGTCATATCCTTAAGCCCCACGTGCCCCCTGGGTAGTGCTAAATGAGTAACAGCGGTGCAGCCCTTGCTAAAAGCATTAAGTTGAACTGTCTCTGTGTTGCCAGCTGCATTAGAAAAAAAAATTAATGACAGATAAAAATGTTTTCTCAAGTTCTGAAAGAACCACACATACTCTTTATGCACTCAAAGTGACACTTTTTTTTTTTTACTTAGCTTTTAATCATTATCATTATCGTTTCTAGGTATATCGTTATCGTTAGTCTCTATCTAGAAGATAATGTATTGCGCAGTGAAAATGCAAATAAATTCTTCAAGAATTTAGAACGATTGATAAATTATGATTAGATGTATATCACAGGGAAGAAGATTTTATCTTGCTTTCAGAGTAGAGGGAGAGTTCTTTATTGGTAGAATAAGAGTGCAGGTTTAGAGGCTGCAAAGCATTCTTGCAAATTTAATGAAAAATACTTTATGGCTTTAAGGATTGTTAGCGGAAATGATAAGAATTAGGGAACTTTGGATAACTTTTAAATATGCATACGACGACTTGTTTTATAGCTAATTTAATAAAAAAAATAATTGATTTTATATAAAATTTAACAACCAAATTTAAAAAAAAAATTAATTTTAAAAAGTGATTACAACTATTCACCATTAAATATTTTGCTGTGCAGGAAATTAGAATCTTTAACGTCTTCAGGTTTGGTCCACCAAAGGAGGGAAAAAATTGCAAAACCTCAGATTTTATCACTGAGGTTTAAAAATATTAAAGGCAAAATGTGAGTATAGTGCAGTAGGCCTTTTATGGTGCCCCTTAGGAACGCTGAATCTGCTATATGGAAACCTTTCTAATGGTTTGGTTTGGTTTGGTTCGTCACTCTATAGTCATTTTGTGCACACTTTTGGCTAATTAGATCGAGACCTATAGCTTAACTTGGATTCCGAACCACTCATGAGCATTCATGTCACTTCCAGGATTCGAATCTGAAGCCTGTGGTACCCTTTCTAATGCAGAATAACTTTATATCAAAACCTCTTGTACTCGAAAAAACTAGTTTACAGATTTTAAATTTAAAATTCTTACAAAAGTAATTATTTATCATCAGAAAAAAGGGGGAGGGGGAAACAAAATCATAACTTTTAATGTAGACAAATTAACTATTAAAAATAATTAACTGATATATGATAATTAACACGATTAGTGAATTTGAAATTCATATATAAATTGAAATTTTATTCATCCGAAAGCAATTTTTATTACTTCTGCAATTTGTTGATGGTAATTTAATTTTTGTAAGAAACACAAGGCAAGACCAAAAACAGTAAATAAATATAATTCCGAATACTTACTTGCCTAGATTTTGCCCCAATAAAAATTGCACTATTTAATCCCTAACAAATGATCCGAATATTCATGATCTATTGAACCTGAATTTATAATGGCTCCGTAAACTCGGTTTATGAAGTCTTAATTTCCCCAAAAGATTAATGCTTTCGCATTTATTTATTCACTGTGCGCATGGTTCTTTAAATTGAGTGAAACCTACGAGGGTGAAACTGATAAGGAAACTTTATTATAAATGACAAAATAATCTCCTGATTTTATGAAACGATATCGCGTTAATTAGATTTTCATTAAGGTTTAAGCATGAGAAAAGCCCGAAATTGAATCGAAGTGATGGTTAGTAACTGATAACGGAAGATTATTGAATTTTATGATAATGAGGGAAACTTTTTCACACAACATTGATCGAAAAATATTGCTTTTCGTTTATTGGTTGAATTTTGCATTCAAAATTATTTTGGAGTGGCTTTTAAATTTGAGTATAACACAGGGTGATTATAATTAAAGTCTCACTTTCAAAATGTTGTAAAAAAAAAAATCACTCGTCACAAAGAGTTCAAATTCGAACTGAAGATACTTGAAGAAGGAGGAAACGGTATGGCATCCAAAAAAGTTCCAAATTGTATGAATAGAGGGCGCTGTAAGCGTCCTAAAGAAAGTGAATTCGGCTATCAGTGAAAGTTTGAATCGAAATGACAACGTATTTGGCATGAGTTGCCCATTAAACCAACTTTAGTGTTCAATGTGCTGAACTGTTTCGGCTTTTTGACGGAAAAAATGACTTCCAAATCATTCAACAGTAGTGACACTGTGAGTGGAAAGCCCATCCACCAAGGCCCAATTGGATGGAAAAAAAGGGGGGAAATTTTTTGGTGTCGTACCGTTTTCCCCTTCTTCAAGTATCTTCAATTCAAATTTGAACTCATTGTGACGAGTGGTTTTTTTTTACAACATTTTGAATGTGGGACTTTAATTATAACCTGTATAATCACCCTGTATATTTAATTATGATTTAAAAAGAAACTTGTACATATTTTGTGATTATGAATAAGTTTCAATTAAGGAATCAGAAATGTTCATTTTCAAATCTTTTACGTTTTTCTACAATTCACCCCCATGTTTTGGGTTAGATAGCCCCCTACCAGTTAGAAAGGTGAGGATAGAATGTCGGTGGACCTCATGTGAGACTCCAAACAGTTCACCGATAGGTGGAGGGCAGTGCCTTCCTGGAAGACTTTAAGAGGTAACGTGGTGTGAGGGAGGAAACACGAAAAATTCCATCAGACAGCTTGAGCTATCAATGCGATATGCTTTACATACGTTGACACATTTACCATCGAATCTCTTCGTTTCTGAAATCAGTAATTATAACAAAGCTGCCAGCGGATTCGAATCTCAGATCTTTTGCACACTAAATCATTAATCATACATTAAGACTTATTTTTGACGATGACTGTTGAATTTTTCCACACTTGTTCCACTAATAATTATCACCAGGATTTGTTTATTACGGTATAGTCTTATTATGCTGGGCTTAGGGCTGACAAACTACCGCGTAAAAAAAAGAAGACATATTATGTTTCGAAATCTGCCAGTATGCAGACGGCCTTGGCCCACCATGGGGCTGTTGTGCCAATTATGATGATGATAGTCTTATTATACACAGCTATTTTGCAATTGAAGTAGTTAACGAAGTCTCGTCACAAATTTATACTAAACTCACCTGACCTACGCGCTAGATACATTCACATCTCTTTTCAGCCCACAGCAATAGCTGGACTTCTGTCACAGATGAAATATCTACTTCGCATCTGACAAAGTTGTTTTAAATCTACCCCTCCCTTGCCTTTTATTCTTATTTTCTTTTTCCCATTCGAAAAAGGGAAAAATGACATCTTTTCTCTCCATTTCAGAACTGATCCCTTCTGTATCGAGACTTCTAGAAACATGACTTACCTTATGCTCCTTAGTTCTTGATAAAAAAATAACTTCTATAAAAACTTTCATTATTGATCCAATATAGCTTTTGATAAGCATTCGTGCTGATAAAAGTTTCTCACTATTATTCCTTCAGAAAAATGCTCGAATCAAGATCTCCTTACTTCCACCTTTGCTCTGAAGGCATTTGAAAGTTTTACGTTCCTCTTGTCCTTATTTTTGACTCCAAAGAGAAGATATTCCTACATACGATCGAATCAAATTCGTTCGAAGTCATATTTCGTGGTATTGTTCCTTATCCATAGTAAAATTCATATTGGAGTCTTATTTCTTTGTATAGTCCATGGTCGACAGTAAACTTCATGGTGGAATCATGTTTCAGGGTAGAGTTCATGGCAGAGTCATGTTTCTTGGTATAATTCATGGTCCATAGTAAAATTATAATGGAGTCCTGTTTCGTGATATAATTCATGGTCCGTAGTAAAATTTATAATGGAGTCCTGTTTCGTGGTGTAATTCATGGTCCATAGTAAAATTTATAATGGAGTCCTGTTTCGTTGTATAATTCATGGTCCTAGTAAAATTCATGGTAGAGTCATATTTCATGGTATAGTTCATAGCAAAATTCAAGTTGGAGTCTTATTTCTTTGTATAGTTCATGGTCGACAATAAAATTCATGGTGGAATCATGTTTCTTGGTATAGATCATTGTCCGATTTCATAGTGTAGTCGTGTGTTTCTTGGTATAGGTCATTGTCCGAGTTCATGGTGGAGTCATGTTTTCTTGGTATAGTTCATGGTGGATTCACGTTTCGTGGTAGAGTTTATGGTCCATAGTAAAATTCATGGTGGAGTTATGTTTCGTATTATAGTTCATGTTCCATAATAAAGTTCCTGGTGGAGTCCTGTTCCGTGATATAGTTCATGGTGGAATCTTGTTTCGTATTATAGTTCATGTTCCATAATAAAGTTCCTGGTGGAGTCCTGTTCCGTGATATAGTTCATGGTGGAATCTTGTTTCCATGTTCCATAATAAAGTTCCTGGTGGAGTCCTGTTCCGTGATATAGTTCATGGTGGAATCTTGTTTCGTCATATAATTCATGGTGGAATCATGTTTCCTGGTACAAAATAAATCTGAATTCCCTTGTCAAAATAAATCTGAATTTTCTTTATCCCGACCATAAACACGGAAAATTCGATTCAACATCGTTTATAGGGTTTCGAACCAAGTACCCTTGATTTGGAAACTCGACTATCAACCAAGCCTCTCCAATTATTGAATTTATAAACTTTTTATCTCTAAAACATTAAGAAAATGACGCCTACATTAAGTTAATAACTTCAACATTAATTGCTGGGCTTAATCCATTATCCATCGTTCAATCTCTTTATCAACACTGTTTCTAGAACAAACTCTTATCAATTATTCTTTAATCATCGCAACCCAACCTTACAATTTTTATACCATCGATTCCAGTTGCTTTCTTTTTCATCAATAATTCATTCTTCTTCTGGCCTGCAACTAACTGCGATTATAAAAAAAATAATTCCGCACTTGCCTTCTGGTATTTTTAACCTAAAGCGTTGGTCGGATGTTTTTGTGGTGTTGTTATTCCTGTAGCTTTTTTTTATTATTATTATTCTTTTTCAGTTTATTTGGAAATTGTTCCTCTGGGTTTCTTTGCCGATGTTTTTAGCCCCATTTATGGTTTAAAGACTTTTTTTTTCAGAGAGTGCCATTGATCTTTATTTTCTGTCTTATCTTTTCTGACAGTAATTTTTCAAGTGGTTTTTGAGATAAAAACGTAATAATGTTTTAGTACATTGGTGATCGGTATAAAATGTAACAGGCCATTAACTTTTGATTGTGCATTGGTTTGAAATTTATCAATAATAATTTTCAATTCTCTCATGGTTCGTAATAAATAAATATACCACTGCTTCATTTCTTGTTTTTATGAATGGGGGAAATGAGAAAAATTATGATTTATGAAAGAATTTATTATATAATTTAATTTCTTCGTGTGTAAACTTCTTAATAAATATTAATAATTTTTTGAATTGCAATCAAATTACAAAATATTAAAAAAAAAAGTTTTTAATATTTATTTATTTTTTTGTCCAATTCATGGTAACTTGCGCCACTATTGCCCAGAATGACTGTGATTCTGATTCGCTGGTGACGTTTGTTGAAGTCATTGCCTTTTGAAAAGAAAAGACTCGATGGCAATTGTTACAATGTGTCCGGTATCGATATTTAAACTGTCTGATAAGAGATGTTTGGTCTTCCGTCCTGCTGATTTTGCCATCTTTGTTTTTTTGCTGTGAAGCGTATTGAGTTTGGAAAGAAATTCCAGGCTAGAAACATATCAAACTGTAAGATTATTCGAAATTCTCGATCACGGTCGAGTCATGTTTCGTGGTATAGTTCATAATTAATAGTAAAATTCATGATGGAATCTGTTTTCGTGGTATAGTTGATGGTCCATAGTAAACTCCATGGTGGAGTCATGTTTCGTGGTATAGTTGATGGTCCATAGTAAATGGTAGAGTCATGTTTCGTGGTATAATTCGTGGTTCAAAGTAAATTCCTTGGTGGAACTAACCACATAAAATAACGTGAATGGATTAGTGTCATTACAAAGAGGCCTAATGGCCGAGTGGCTAGCGCTCTGGCACTCGGTACCAGAGATTTCGACTTCGAGTCCCGGCGGTGCCATGGGTGTCTGAAGTGGTTTGGAATCCACTTTAAACAGTAGGCTCCGGTCTCATAGGATCGTAGAATGTTGTGGTGGTAATGTTACTCACGTCCGTAGCATATCTTAAAAACTACACGCGCCCTCTGGGTAATGCTCAATGAGTAACAGCAGCGCAGCCCTTGTTTATGGTATAAAGACTGTCTGTGTATCGCCACCTACATTTGAATAAGAACAGTGTGATTACAATAACAATAATTATATATGTACTAATAATATTAAATAGTATTATTAGTAATAACATAAAATAAAATAAAAGGTATTTTATGTGATTAACGTAATTACAATAACAATAATTATATATGCATTAATAATATTATTGATAATGTAATCCCACTAATCACACATAATAACATGAATGGTATTTTATGTGGTTAGTGTGATTATAATAACAATTATATATGTACTAATAATGTATTCACACTAAATAACATTAATGGTATTTTATGTGATTAGTGTGATTACAATAACAATTATATGTGTACTAATACTATTATTGATAATGCACTCACATTAATTATACTAATCACATAAAATAATATGAATAGTACTATTTACACATTAGAGAATATCTCGCCACATTATTTAAAAATAATCTCAAGAACTGGGCAAAAAAACCGAGTTGCGAGTATTAAATTTATTTATTTATTTTTAGTTTGAATTCTTTACAACCCCACACTACTTGAAATACAACAGCCACGGTTACAGAAGTGTCATTCCATGATACATGGTGAGTAGGGGGTGTAGCAGGGGGGGAGGGGGTCCTTGAGGTGTAGGGGAAACCCAAGCGGAACCCTGTCTCCAAAGGGTAACACTTTCGCTACACCTTTGACATTTTTTTAGATAAAAAAAACCTTGCTACAGTGTTTTTGTTTCTGCTCCTTCCTCAGAAGAAATGTTTTTTTTATTTTTTATTTATTTTTTAGTTTTAGTAACGACACAGCAGAGACATTTATTTTTGTTCGGAGAAATATTTCCCCCCTGTGAGAACTGGGTACGAGATTATTAAATTCTGAATGTTGCTCCTGCTGACGAGAGTGTGTGAGAAATTTTGAACTCTTTTTTTTTTTTTTTTTTTATCCTATCATTTATTTGGAATAAAATGGTAGATATTTTTATTTGGAAATCGTTTTTTTTTTTAAATCTCGGTGGAATTGTTCTGGGATAGTTCGTTCCTGTAAAGAATATACTGGAGAAAAAGTATTTTATGGAAATGAGTTGTTCAAACCCAGGCAGTTTTTTTTATATCTTTAAAATATGTTTTGTTTGAAAAATGGCTGATATGAAAGCTATTCAGTTTTTGTCTAACAATAAGGTATTAATTCTAATTGTTAAAAATCAATGTAAATAATTATAACCTTAATAATCAATTTTATTTCATTGAATAAATGTTGTTATAATGCAGCTGGCAATACTGAGATAGTAAATCTTTATACCATAAGCAAGGGATGCACCGCTGTTGCTCATTTGCTACGCTGTTGCTCATTGAAGATATGCTACGGACGTGAGTAACACTACCCCCACAACTCTCTACGCCGGGACTCGAATCCGAAACCTGTGGTACCGAGCGCCAGAGCTCTAGCTACTTGACCATCTGTCCTATTGAATAAATGTAGAATATGCAATTATTGATAATTAGTAACTCTCATGGTGCAGAAAATTTTGAAAATTAAAGCTCTATTTTAGTGGCTACATTAATTTTTTCTTTTTAAAAAAATGATAAATTAAAAGTTATTTACATTGATTCTTATCGTCAAAAAAATTAAGTAACTGAAACTGGCAAAAAATCTTTTCTACCTGCAAATTAATTCGCAATAAATTATTTTGCAAATAAAGGATAGAAATATACTAATTATATTCAATGCATTTAAAAACACTGATGCATTTTTATATATATATTTTTTCTTCAATTATTCTAACTCATAAAAATTAAAATCTTTTAAACTCTAAAATACTGAATCATTAAATAATGAAAACGAAGAATTCGTCTTTTATAAAAATTTAAAATATTTTATTTAAGTAAAGTATTTTAAAGGTATATTTTAAAAATTGTCATCAATTTTACAAAAGTGGAATGTAAGATTTATCAAGAACTAGTAATTCATAAATGTACGAAATCATTACTTTTCTTAAATTTACAATAAATATTAAATGAATATTGTAAGAGCCATTACATATTCCTTATATATGCTATATATCTACATATATATATAATTGCAAAACTACTGTCAAGATGAAATGGGAGGAATTATAAACAAAAACAAGTAATATAAAAATAAAAAATGTAAAGTCAATTCCTAATTATTTTTCACTATACTACAGAGAGTCCTTTATAAATAATTTTCATTCATTTTTTTAAGTTTATCTGCCGCCATCTATTGGTAGATACACGCAACTTAAATCTAAAAAAAAACTAAAATTAATTCATTAAATTTAATGAATGAATTAATATTTGAAAAAACTGTATTCGCATCCAGTGTCAAGCACTACAAGTTCAAAAAAATGCATTTGAACTTGAGTGGATGAATAAAAAGTATTTTATGAACGATTGAAAATGTGAACAAGATATATATAGTGAGAGTGTGAGCTAATAGAAGAAGTTGAAAAAAAAAATTCCTGTTCTCATAACTATCCAGCAAATAAAAATGTAAAACTACTTTCCTTTTAAATTCATTAATCAAATAAAAAAATACAACAATTTGTTACACAATTTATTTGTAATTAGCAAAGTATCGAGCAAATTATTTTTATGTATTCTTTAAGTAATTCAAAAGTACCCAAGATCATCACCATAAAAACTGTAACAATTGTCATCCATTGTCTCGATAATTGAAATATTTTCACAAGGAGAAATTGGCAACGACAGCAATTGGCGTTCCTTGTAAACAACCTTTTATTGTTCTGATGCCATTCCGAGAAAGGAAAAAAAAATCGCATTAAAGGAAGAAATAAAAAAGATTGTGTTCGGCAGATTCACTTTCGATCTATTGACTCAACTTTTTGTGTACTTCTAGTAGCAATTTAAAAGTATTGCTCAAAAGTATAAGCTCATAAATTGTTTTAAATAGGATGATTCTCATTAAATATTTGGCATGAGCTTTTAATTATTTATTAATTTTAATAACTTATTAATCTAGTACTTTTCTCGAACTATTTAGGATAACAATAATTTAAAATTAGATTTTTTCGAACTGATATCAATTTTAATTCTATTTAAGTTAAAACAAATTAAATTATGCATTAACTGAATTATTATTAATTAAATTAATTCTTTTAAAATTAATTTAAATAAATATGTCTTTTATTATCTTTATTGTAAATGTTTTTATTATTATTATTATTTTTAATATACAAATTTTTTCGTTTCTTTTTAATAGAAAGTTCAATTATTATATTCTTTTAAATTTTTTTAAAAAATTTTAATGCAATTATATATGACAAATAATGAATGATATTTTTAATATAAAGAAATCAGTTAAACCAACTAAATTTATAACTTACTAATCTAGTACTTTTCTTGAACTATTTAATATAACAATAATTTAAAATTAGATTTTTTTTGTACTGATACCTTTTTTAATTCTATTTAAATTAAAACAAATTAAATTCATTATTAAATAAATTATTAATAATTACTTTATCATTATTAATTTATTTACTATTAATTCATTAATTATTATATAAATTAATTTAAATAAATATGTTTTTATTATCTTTATTATCACTGCTTTTATTATTATTTTTTTTCCATATGAAAATTTCTTCGATTCTTTTTAATGGAAAGTTTGATTATATTCATTAAAATTTTTTTTTTTAAATTGTTAAATGCAGTTATATATGACAAATAATTATTCATATGACGAAATCAGTTAGTATAAATTTATAACTCAATTTATATTAACGAATCATCTATATTAAATATAATTCAATATCTTTTTAACGTTTTAGAACAATAACGTGTGATTAAATAGATAGTAAAATTATCCTTAATTATGAAAAATCTGTTAAATTGATTAAAGAATCAAAAAAAGGTTTTATTGATAATAAAGTTTCGAAGTCTTATATAATTTAATGAATTACTTTATTTTGTAATTTTGTAATAGATTAAAAATAGAGTAGTTTATTTTTTAAACTAACTACTTTTTACATAGCTAAATATTTTATTTATCATTTTTATGATAATATTCATCATGAACAACCTTTCATTAAAATACACTGTTGGTATGAAATTTACAACTTAAATTTTATTTTTTACATATACTTTATTCTACAGTTTTGAAACAACAAAAACCTTTAATTGATTATTTTAATTATGTAAATCAGAGATCCACAGGAATTATTTCATATGTATAAACATGTTCATTTAAAGAGAACTGCCAATTTTGATAAATTATCTGGGATTAGGTACAACTACTATGCTGAAATGAGGTTAAAAACATAATTGCATAAATTGCCTAATGAATTCTTGAAACAATGGCTAAATTTTTGATAGACATAAACATTTATATTATAGTATAAATATGAAGGATAAATAAATAAAAAAATTTAGTGTGTAATTAATGTAAAAGTCATGTCTTTAATTTGAGTTAAAACTTTAATTTGCAATAAATTAGAAAATACTGATTAAATTACTTTTCTCATACAATATTATCCTGACTTACGTGAACTCCGAGTTTAGTGTCCGATTAGTTTGTTCTTTTTGACACCGTGTGCCGCTGATGATCATTAGGGCTAGCGGCTTTGTTGTAGACTTGTTGTAGAATTTTCTCGTTTCAAAAAACGAGGAAATTCGATGGCGTTTGTAATGTTCGACATCTTACCTCGTGAGTGGTACTACCTGGTGGAGTTTTTCTGGGTTTTCCACCATACGATAAGCAAATGAGAGGCAGTTACTTCTCACAGTCCTCAAAGAAGACACTGCCTATCTTCTTCAGCGACACGGAAGCAAATCAGACATCTACCAACGGGTGCTGCATCACAACAGAAACTGCCTCATTTCCCTACATCCACGAGTAGACCACTCATGTCTTTTTCATAAGTCCGTCCCTCATTGCAGGAAACTGAGGATTAGACACAGCAAAAACCGAGTTCAATAGTTCTTAATTCTCAGCCAGTGTTCTATTTTCTTCTTTTTTTAACGTGCAATCTTTTATTAATTACTTAGCATTTTTTTTTTTTTAATTTCGCTTGCAAATTTTACTTATTCTAATCCATATTGATTGTAATCAGTAATCACCTTCTATTGACATAATCAACATTTTCTTCTTTATATATAGAGAGAGAGACAATCATTTTTATTTGCAAAAAGACAAAAGTGAAACATTTTATAGAAAATACATTTAGAACTTTTTTAGGGAAATGACCTATGTTGAAAATAACAGTGGAATAATTTCAAAGGGTGAAAAATTATAAAAAGTTGACTGTAAAAAGAACTCAATTTTATTCAATATTTTTTTCTAAACCAAAGGTGTTTTTTTTTCAATCGGACACAATTAAACATCATTACTATATGTATAGTTATATGCGAAGTTGTATCTCAACACACACAAATTTGACCTAAGCGATTTTCTTCAGAGTCGCTAATCATAACTTGGAGGGCCTGATGGCCGAGTGGCCAGTGCTCTGGCGCTCGTTACCACAGGTTTAGGGTTCGAATCCCTGCATTCCCATGGATGTTTGTATAGTGGTTCGGAATCCCCTTTAAACTGTAGGTCTCGGTCTAATTATGCTAAAATATGCTCAAAATAACCATAGAGCGACAAACCAAAGCATATAAGTATATTACAGTATAAAACATTGCCTTCTTGTATTAAACTAGACGCAGAACTTGATTCGTGTTTCAGTTCTTTATCAGGATCTTAAAAGTCTCTCACAGAGCCGCATTTCTTGAGCCTCTCTATTGTGAAATTAACCTGTGTCGTGTTACGCCGCTGCAAAAACAAGACATGGGCATCGGTATTTTTAATACTTATAAGACGCCAATTTAAAAATTATTAATTTATACAGAAAGTTTATAAACATTTTTGGATTGTACTTCTTGCAATTGTAAAAGAACGATAAAAACCGCACAGAAATTGTTTTGTTTATTTCGAATACTTTCGAAAACAATGTCAGCCATATTTGCTTTTTCAGCTGTTCATTTAACTGCGCTATAATGGGATCGAAAAAAAAAATTTACTCTCACTCATACATCTGCCCAAAAGAAGTAATTTTGAGAGGAATAACGTCTTGCGATTAAACAAGTTAATTAATTTGAGACAAGAAAGTCGTTAAAGAAGAGAGTTGTTTTTTTTTTTTTTTTTTTAAAACAAAAAGAACAAAAAGGCGACATACATGGAAGAATAATTTGTGATTCTTGAGAATATTTTTTTTTTCTTTTTACTTTCTGGCTAGTGGCGACAGTTTGAAGTCGTTTGGCTTTTAATCAAGAAGGACAAAGACGATTAACGCTTCTACGTAAATCAGTTTTTTTTTTTTAAATTTAAAGCAAAACTTGAGTTAAATACTACTTATGGCTCTACTTAAAACACGAAGCTCGTCCTTTCAAGTTTTGTTTAATTCTATACAGCTTTATTTCTCGTATCAGCGTGATTATTTAAATAAGGTTTTCATTTGGAGATAAAGAAGTTTAATTCCGAGTATTATCATTTTAGTTTTATAATCCGTCTGAAATACTCACGTTACTTACTAAGAAGATTAGCATAATTCTTTTTTTTTCATTAATTAAGTTTATTTCGCTAATTATAGTTCTCATTTTCTTTTGGGGCTTTCCACATTTTAAATTTCAAGACTTAAAAAAAATGCAAAGCTTTATTCTGTAAAAGAAACATTATTCTCGATAATTTTAATACAATTTAACGCTGCTAAAAAATAGAATGCTGTCTATAATTGTAAGAGTTAATCATTATATCTTTTACTATATTGAGACAGTAAATTAAGAATTATAATTCAAATGTACATTAATTTAATATGTTTATTTAAAATGATTGTAACTAGTATAATAATAATAATTTCATTGCTTATTAATTTAATTAATTAATAAACTTCTTTTATTATTTACTTGTTACATGTTGAGATTTATTTTTATTTGGATTATTTTATTGATTTCACTTTCTTATTATATCATTCTGAGATGTTTTCACACTGTTCTTTTTATGAGTAAATTTTTAAGACCATATTTATCGTAATTATTTTAGCTAAAACAAACATAATTAAACATAATAAAGGTTCTTAGATAATATTAGATTCTTAAATTTGTAAATAAAATATTTTAAGACGATGCGTATTTGCAGTATTATATTTAATTTTTTGCGAAAAAAAAAATTAAGATTTTAACAGTAGTTCCTTTTTAAAATTATTTCATTATAATTTTTAATGTTTGTTTTAATAATGAAAATATTTATGCGATCAATACGTTCTTAAAAATTGCTCATAAATATTGTTGCTAAGTAATGCTCATATTGTTTTATAATCTGTCTGAAAGAGAATTAAATGAGAACTTCTCAAGACATTTTGGTTAATTCTTTTTCAGCACAAAAAAAAAAAAAAAAAAAAAAAAAAAAAAAAAAAAAAAATCAGTAAATTCTACAAAATTCTCAAAATTCCCCAAGTTGTGTTGCGCCACTGGTAAAACAAAATATGTACATCGTTATTTTTAATGCTTATTAGACATTAATTTAGAAATTATTAATTTATATAGAAAATTTATAAATATTTTTGGATTGCGCTTCTTGTAATCGTAAAAGAACAATAGATCCCGTGCAGAAATTTTGTTTATTTCGAATTCTTCAGAAAACAATGTCTGCCATATTTGTCTTTTCAACTGTCTGCTGCTCACCGGAGAAAAACTTCATTTAACTGCAATATTATGAGATCGAAAAAGAAAAGACTTTTCGCTCACTCATACATCAGCCCAAAAGAAGTAATTTTGAGAGAAATAACGTCTTCCCCTTTCACGATTAAACAAGTTAATTAATTTGAAACAGGAAAAGTCGTTAAAGAAGAGAGTTTTTTAAGAAATAAAACAAAAAGAACAAAAAGACGACATAAATGGAAGAATAATTAGTGATTCTTGTGAATAATTTTTTTTTTTTTTTTTACTTTCTGACTAGTGGCGACAGTTTGAAGTCGTTTGGCTTTTAATCAAGAAGAACAAAGGTGATTAACGCTTATAAGTAATTTAGTTTTTTCTTTTTTTTAATTTAAAGCAAAACTTGTGTTAAATACTACTTATGGCTCAGCTTAAAACACGAAGCTCGTCCTTTCAAGTTTTGTTTAACTTTATACAGCTTTAGTTCTGTATCTGTGTGATTATTTAAATAAGTTTTCATTTGGAGATAAAGAATTCCAGAGTATTATCATTTTAGTTTTATAATCCGTCTGAAATACTATTAGCATATTAGAATATTTCTTTTTTTTAATTAATTAAGTTTATTTCGCTAATTATACTTCTCATTTTCTTTCGGGGCTTTCCTCATTTTAAATTTCAAGACATAAAAAAATGTAAAGCTTTATTCTGTAAAATAAACATTATTCTCGATTATTTTAATGCAATTTTGTTACATTTTTGAAAAAATAGAATGCTGTCTATATTTGTAAAAGTTAATCATTATATCTTTGAATACATTGAGACAATAAATAAAAAATTATAATTCAAATGTGCATTAATTTAATATGTTTATTTAAAATGACTGTAATTATTTTAGTAATAATTTCATTGCTTATTAATTTATTTAATGAATGCGATTCTTTTTTTACTTACTTGTTTCAAGTTGAGATTTATTTTTATTTGGATTATTTTATTGATTTAATTTTTTTTTAATAATTATATCATTCTGAGAAATTTTCATTTAGTTCTCTTTATGAGTAATTTTTAAGAACATATTTATCGTAATTATTTTAGCTAAAACAAACATAATTAAACATAATAAAGGTTCTTAGAAAGTATTAGATTCTTAAATTTGTGGATAAAACATTTTAAGAGGATATGTATTTTCTGTATTATATTTCATTTCTTGCAAAAAAAGACAGTAACAGTCGTTCATTTTAAAAATTATTTCATTATAATTTGTATTGTTTGTTTTAACAGTGAAAATAATTATGCAAAAATACGTTCTTAAAAATTATTCATAAAGAGAATTAAATGAGAGACCTTCTCAAGACATTTAATTAATTATTTTTGCACACAACAACAACAAAAACATCAGAAAATTCTACAAAATTTTCAAAATTTACCGTGTTGTGTTACGCCACTAGAAAACCAAAATATGTACATCGCTATTTTTAATGCTTATAAAATAGTAATTTAAAACTTATTAATTTGTATGGAAAATTTGTAAACATTTTTGGATTGTCCTTCTTGTAATTGTAAAAGAACAATGAAAAACGAACAGAAATTGTTTTGTTTATTTCGAATTCTTTAGAGAACAATGTCTGCCATATTTGTTTTTTTCAGCTGTCTGCTCACCGGAGGAAAAACTTCATTTTAACTGCAATATGATGGGATCGAAATAAAAAAGACTTTTCGCTCACTCATACATGAGCCCAAAAGAAGTAATTTTGTGAGAAATAACGTCTTACGATTAAACAAGTTAATTAATTTAAACAGGAAAGTCATTAAAGAAGAGAGTTTAAAAAAAAAAGAAACAAAAAGAACAAAATGACGACATAAATGGAAGAATAATTAGTGATTCTTGTGAATAATTTTTTTTTCTTTTTACTTTCTGGCTAGTGGCGACAGTTTGAGGTCGTTTGGCTTTTAATCAAGAAGAACAAAGGTGATTAACGCTTCTAGGTAATTTAGTTTTTTTTTTAATTTAAAGCAAAACTTGAGTTAAATACTACTTATGGTTCTACTTAAAACACGAAGCTCGTCCTTTTAAGTTTTTTTTAACTTTATGTAACTTTCGTTCTGTATCTGTGTGTGAGTATTTAAATAAGGTTTTCATTTGGAGATAAAGAAGTTTAATTCCAAGTATTATCATTTTAGTTTTATAATCCGTCTGAAATACTACTCACGTTGCTTAGAAGATTAGCATAATTCTTTTTTTAATTAATTAAGTTTATTTCGCTAATTATACTTCTCATTTACTTTTGGGGTTTTCCCTCATTTTAAATTTCAAGACTACAACGAAAAAAATGTAAAGTTTTATTCTGTGAAAGAAACATTATTTTAGATTATTTTAATGCAATTTCATTACACTTCTACAGTTTTCTGAAAAAATAGAATATTGTCTATATTTGTAAAAGTTAATCATTATATCTTTTACTACATTTAGGCAGTAAATAAAAAATTATGATTCAAATGTACATTAATTAAATATGTTTACTTAAAATGATTGTAACTGTTTTAGTAATAATTTTATTGCTTTTTAATTTAATTAATTAACTAGTTTCTTTTATTACTTACTTGTTTCATGTTGAGATTTATTTCTATTTGGTTTATTTTATTGTTTCACTTTCTTTAATAATTATATCATTCTGAAAATTTTCATTTAGTTCTTTTGACGAGTAATTTTTAAGAGCATGATTATCGTATTTATTTTAGCTAAAACAAACATAATTAAACATAATAAAGGTTCTTAGAAAATATTAGATACTTAAATTTGTGTATAATACATTTTTAAGGATATGTATTTGCAGCATTTTATTTCATTTCTTGCAAAAAAAGATGTATTTTAACAGTCGTTCATTTTTAAAATTATTTCATAATAATTTTTATCATTTGTTTTAACAGTGAAAATGTTTATGCGATAAATATGTTCATAAAAATTGTTTATAAAGAGAATTAAATGAGAACATCTCAAGATATTAAATTAATTCTTTTTACGCACAAAGAAAAATCAGCAAATTCTACAAAATTTTTAAAATTTCCTTGAATTGCGGATTTCTACTATTTTACCTTTTAGGTTTAATGCTTAAAAAATGATTAAAAAAGGTTAAAAAATCGTTATCATTATCTCAGTTACTATAAAATCCAAAGTAAAGTAAAATAAAATTTCATAAAAAGAATTAAATTAAAATATCTCAAAGATTTTAATTAGTTTTTTTACGCTTAAAATAAAAGTAATTTAGGGATTATACAAAATTAAAAAAATTTCCTTGAATTGCGGATTTCTTATCATTTTACATTTGGGATTTGTCATGTAAAAGTGATTAAAAAGTGTAAAAAAATATTCTTATTGTAATTTAAAGTCGTATTAAATCCACGTTTACGTAAAACAATACATAAAAAAGATGTTTAAGTATATTTAACGCATGTGAACTATAAATCTAAAAAAGAATTACTTTTACAATGTATTTTTTATACAAGTAGAGATAATAAGCACATAGAAAATCGTATTTAGACATAAAGCATGATACTACATATTCCAGTTAAATCTAAACCAGGGGTGGCCAACCCAAATGATCTTGCGGGCCCCTTTGGAAATGCATCCTAACTCCGCGGGCAGCATATAAAATTATATATCCCTCTATTAGATTTAGATCCACTATAGACATTTTTTGGAGTGAAAAATTGAAACAGAATGAGTTATTATTATTGTGTTCACTGTTATTCTTACATGTAAGCATAGATAACATAATAATAATGCTACTAAACGTACATTGTAACGAAATATACAACACTAAAAATGAAATATATAAAATATATAAATATAAATGAAATAAAAAAATGAAAAATCATAAAAAAATATTTATTTTATTAGTGCGATATTTGTTGCACAAGTGCATTATTTTAAAACCAAAGTTAATTTTTTCTTATAATTTTTGAATATATGGATGCACAAATGCATTTTTTTAATACATTCGTGTTCACTCCTTTGGCCATTATAAAATAAATATATTTTGTCAAAGTGTGATACATCTGACGGGCCGGAAAAATGTGCAAGGCTTGTTGGTCATCCGGGTTCTAAACCAAGAGCGAATTCAAAAAGGTTTTCAACTGTCAACTTTCTTGTAACATTTAAAAAAAAAGAAAGTAAGAAAATTGGACAAAAACTACAAAATACTGATCTAGGAGAAGTTCTCCAAGAGTTCAGCTGAAGACCTATCAAGTAGAAAAGGAATAGAAATATGTACATAAAAAGTGCATTTAGTCATAAAGCATGATGCTACACATTCCAATTTAGTCATAAAGCGTGATACTACACTTTCCAGTTAAACTACATATTCCAATTTAGTCAGATACTACACATTCCAATTTATTCATAAAGCATGATACTACACATTCCAATTTATTCATAAAGCATGATACTACATATTCCAGTTAAACTACACATTCCAAAGTCACGAAGCATGATACGACATATTCCAGTTGAACTACATATTCCAATTTAGTCATAAAGCATGATACTACATATTCCAAGAGCCAATACAAAAAAATTTCAACTGACAACTTTCTTGTGACATTAAAAAAAAAAGAAAGTAAGAAAATTGGACAAAAACTACAAAATACTGATCTAGGAGAAGTGCTCCAAGAGTTCAGCAGAAGACCTATCAAGTAAAATTATTCTTGATGGTTAAGTTAGCCATTTCTCGCTTGGTCACAAAAAAAGAAATTGATAAGAAAAGCCCCATTTTAAGCCCCAACAAAGTGGAATGATGAATTTTCCCTTCTGCCGTTCTTCTGCGTCGGTGCCTGTTCAAAGGAAGAGGGAATTTCAGTCATTCCACAATGAGAAAAGAGATCGTAAGTGCCTCAGTCAATTCATCTTGAAAACTTCAAACTGCGTTTTTGTTTCGCTCTTTGGTTCTTTTTTTTTTTTTTTCCCCTCCTTTCATTCTTGTGTCATTTTTTTTTCTAACTATCAGATTTTTTTTTGTTACGTTTTTTTAAACTGCCATTATTATCGGCCTTTTATTTTACCTGATAAAAAGAAAAAAGCTAACGGAAAATCGAGATAGAAAATTTGGCAACTGTTACGTCTGACGGTAAAAATGCTGACTTCTTTTATTTTCTTTCTTTTTTCATATTTCGATTACTAAATGGGAAAAAAAGGGGTTTCTATAGATTATTTATAGATAAATAGTGTTCTAAAAAAAGTGATATTAACTAAATGATATATACTTTTTTAATGAATTTTTTATTATTACATTTATATGTTAAGCACAAAAATTCATTCGAATTCGGCTTCATAAAGAACATGACTTATTTTTTGACATTTAAAAAAAAATGGCGAATTAGCGAATAATTTTGGCGAAATTTTATGGTAATAGCGATTATTATCTTTGTCTAAACGATACATTGTGAGCTATCAAAATAAAATTCCTCATAATAATTTGGAAATAAGGCGGTTTAATTTAGTGTAATAGCAATTTATGAATAAAATGTTGGCAAAATAATGATATATTTTAGCGTTAAAACGACAATAAGTGGCTTAAAAAGAAAATATTACGATTTTGCCATAATAGTACTAAACTGTTGCCGATACAGCTAGCTATACATATTGGCGTAAAGGCAATTTAGACATAATATTTTTGTCATAATAGTACTACATTTTGGCGTAAAGGGGATAACATTTGGCGCAAAAATATTCCAGAGATAAAATTTTTTAGTGATAAAAATTTGGCTTAAATACAAAAAACAATGCTTAATGAAAAAATTTGGCGATAAAGAATTAATTTTTGCCGAAAAAGCATTTCAAATGACAAAATTTGTTTCAAAGATTAAAATTTTGGCACGATAGTGATAATATTTGGCGTTAAAACGATAAACTTTGGCTTCAAAGCCTTTTGAAGATTAAACTTTGACGTAATAGCTATTTGGCTACTAATGTTGGCGTAATAGCACTATTTGGCTATAAGTTTTGGCGAAATAACATTTTACAATGATACTGAGCTTCGGCAGCCATTTTGTTTGTTTACTTGGCGATTTGACTACCAAGTGAAGTAATATCATTTTACCGCGCAAACTACCTTACTATGCATACTTATCGACTTGGCGATGTGTTTGACACAAAGAATACAGGATTCTAGATTTTAACCCTAAAATTAAATAATAAAATTGAAAAGAAAAGAAGCAAATTTCAATTTCAAAATTCAAAACTTCAAAAATTGGCTTCTAGTTCATGATTTCTATTTTTTCGAAGAAATCTGTATTCTTTCGTTTTAATTCTAAGGTTTTATTCGTTAATTTTCATTGCGTTTTTTTTTATAACAGCGATTATTATTTACTTATTATTTTATCGAGGGCATTCTAATAAAGAGGTTGAATGAATAGAACATCGTGGAAGAGAAATTGGTACTACGTATTAACGCCACCGCAGCTACAGATTTGGCGGTTTTTAAGTGGCGCCAATCTACACTTAAAATTTTTGTGACAAATCATAAAATATATAAAACACTTTCAAAATTCAAAACTCTTTATTTAAAAACAAAGTATCCAATCGGATTTCGGCGGAAAATGGGCCGATATAGAGTTTAACATAGATTCAAAACAGTCTTTATTTTGGCGCATTGGCAGCTCTTTATTGGCGCATTAGCGCAGCTTCTGCTGCGGTGGTACCGAGTACGGTACGTAAGTACCGAGAAAAGCGGTGGTACGTAAGTACCGAGAAATTTTACAACTGCCACAATTTAACTTTAAATTTTGATTTTTTTTTTTTTAAATTGTAATTGTTTTGTTTTTTTTAATTGTAACAAATATTTGCTTATATATTTTAGTAGTTTTATGAAATTTTCTTATAGTATGCATGAAGTCTTATTCATGTTCATAAAAGCTACTTTAATATCGTTTCCGGGCGCCTTACAATAATTTACACTGTTTTCTTGCTAAGGAATTTAGATAAATCTGTGGAAAAATTCAATGACTTTTATTGAACTCGTATACCTATAAAAGCAGCTGTTGAATAACAAAGCATTATTTACAGCTTTAAAGATATAACATGTGTACTCACTTAAGACATCCTTCCATTCTAAATTTGCTTATAAAAAATGTATATATCCTATAAAAAAATAAACAGTGTTCCAAATGAACAGTATTATACAACAGCTTAAAAAAAAATTGTGCAATTGCGGAAATTTGGGCAAATTTTAAACACAAAGAAGCTTTGTTTGTAATACGTCAAATCTTATTTGCTGTCAATTATACACTCATGTCCATAAATTAAGGATAATTCAGAATCACACAGAAATTGAACTCTAAAATAAAAATTTCACCTATAGAATTATCACACACATCTTGAAGAAGAATATGCAAATTACAGGAAACCACCAGATGGCGCGGATAGTACGTCACAATGACGAGAGTCTAAGAGAGGGATATATAAGGAATGGTGGCAAAGAAGTAAAATTGTTTAAAAGCCTTTCAGTGCAATAATCGCATAGTTATGGCACAAAGGAAGTATTTGGATGATTTTTTACGTGGTAGAATTATTGGACGACTGGAATGTGGACGTACCCAGCTGTATCCGAGGAACTTGGAATCGCCCAGAGTGTCATCTCCATGCTTTGGCAACGATTCCAAGATGATGGTAATGTGAGTAGATGTTACAGCACAGGTCCCCCCCCGAGTTACAACGCCGAATGAGGACCGGTATTCAGTAGTTACTGCCAAAAGAAACAGACGGAGCACAGCATCAGACCTGTCTCGTCAGCTCTCTTCAGCTACCGGTACGACGGTTTCAAGGCAGACCGTGTACAGACGCTTAGGGCACATTGGTCTACATGCTCGTAGGCCTGTCAGATGTGTTTCACTTACCGCAACTCACTGTCGCCTGCGATTAACCTGAAGTAGAGAGCATGCATTGTGGACACCGCAACAGTGGTCTGGTGTGATGTTTTCCGACGAGTCCAGGTTTAGTTTGCAGTCTGATTCTCGCCGGACTTTCTTATGGAGTGCGCCAGGTACCCGTTACCACCAACAGAACACCATTGAAGGACACCGTTACGGTGGTGCAGGATGGCTCGTTTGGGGAGGAATTATTCTTGGTTCCAGAACTGACCTGCATGTTCAGAGTGTAACGATGATAGGCCACATCTATCGGGATGTCATTCAGGAACAACATGTACGTTTGTTTCAGGTCGCCATGGGTGCTGAATTTCTGTTTATGGATGACAACACCCGTCCTCACCGTGCAAACATTGTAGACGAATGCCTTCAATTGGAGGATATCACCCGTATGGATTGGCCAGCATACTCACCGGAATTGAATCCAATAGAGCATGTGTGGCATATGCTTCTCCGACGAATTGCAGCACGTCAACCCCCTCCCACCTGTCAACCGGAACTGCGGAGGGCATTGCTTGATGAGTTGTGTAATATTCCCCAAGATCAGATTGATAATTTGATACTCAGCATGCCTAGGCGTTGTAAGGTCTGTATTGCATCGTCCGGGAGACATACTCCATATTAACCATCATACTAACCGTGTTATACTGCTTTTTGTAAATAGGTTCTTTTTTGAAATTTGCTCTAGGGAGTAAAAATCGCAATTTTTATTAATTATGTCAAACATATAGCATCTTTTTTGCTCTTTACCTTTTGTTTAATAAATAGACTTTACAAATAAGTCAAATTTGTTTTGCTTCTGTCTCTTTCTTTGCCTGAACTTCATTATCCTTAATTTATGGACATGAGTGTAGAATAGCTTCAATAAGATCATCTTCCATTGTTGATTCAAAATGGCTCTTTATCATGTCTCAGTGCTGAGAAAAGTCTTTCAACATTGACTTGGTATGCTGCTAAAGTAGTCATTGTCTTTGCTACAGATCGTATTATTAAAGGATGGAATGGAATTGACTACTCATTTAATATTAATATTAATTCTTAAAATTGTAAAGAAATAGATTATTTTTTAAAAGAACCCGGAAATAAACTTTTATTTCTATTCCTGACTCTTCAAAAAAATTTTCCGACTAAAAATCCTAGTCCTTGGGGAGAAGGGGGAGAACACCTAGATGTGTTACAATTGTGTGACAATTAACTCGAAATTGTGTGTAGGTGGAGTGAGATGTAGTACTTAAGTAGTGCATATAGTAACACTGTTTCTCCTACTCTCGAATGACTTAGATGAAAATTCTTTGCATTTACTACAAAGTTGCTTGCTTTGCAAAAGCTACAACAATAATTTCTTTTTTATGTATGCGCATAATTTTATAAACATACGTACAGTTATACTCCGATGTTGCACGTTTGGTGTGCCCGGCGAAAATCACGGGTGTTAAATTCATTCCTTCAATTCCTTCTATTAGCTCACACTCTCCCTATATATATCTTGTTCAAATTTTCAATCGTTCATAAAATACTTTTTATTCATTCCACTCAAGTTCAAATACTTTTTTTTAACTTGTAGCGGACGACACTTGATGTTAATATAATTTTTTCAAAAATTAATTCATTCATTAACTTTAATCAATTACTTTTATTTTTTTTTATTTAAGTTGCATATATCTACCAATAGATGGCGCAAGATAAACTTAAAAAAAATGAATGAAAATTATTGATAAAGGACTTAAATATCTAGACCGGTGAATGAAAATTGAGAAAACATGAACACTGACTGTGAATTAAGAAGTCTCTTTCAATGATCCTGTAATCAAATAAATAGATAAATGAACTGAAATCCAGCTTGATTTCTGCTGTGACTCTTTCAGTAGATATGACAGCAATAGAAATGCTAAACATAATAGATAAAGGAATTGAAATATTAGGAAACAATGCTACCAAACAAAAAATTGCAAACTGTTGAGTCGAGCTACTACTGTATTTTTTAAAAAACGAGTAAATATCTAATCCGATGGCTGAGAATTGAGAAGCATGAACACTGACTGTGAATTAAGAGGTCTTTTTCAATGATCCTGTAATCAAATAAATAGATAAAGGAATTGAAATCCATCTTGATTTCTAGAGTGACGCTGTCAGCGGATATGACAGCAATAGAAATGCTGTAGATATGTATGACAGCAATAGGTCTTTTTCAAAGATTCTGTATTAGATAACAATGCTGCCAAATGAAAAATTACAAACTGTTCAGTCGAGTTATTGCTGTATTTTTTTTTTTAATTAATAAATAACTAGCCCAGTGGCCGAGATTTGAGAAAATATGAAAACTGTCTGTATAAAAGGTCTTTTTCAATGATTATGTATTCAAAAAATAGATACATGAATTAAATCCAAGCCTTATTTCTATGCATATGACGCGTCCAATGCATATAACAGCAATAGAAACACTGAATACATCTGAAAACAATGTTGCCAAACGAAAAAGTCTAGAACCGCGTAAGTAGAGTTATTAGAGAGTTTTTGCATACCGTACGCTAGTTACCGTAGGACGTCCGTTAGCTTTTTCTCCCTAGCGCGCATGCTCATAGGAAACTGCGCATGCGTATCTGTAATAATGTTTCCCATGAGCATGAGCGCTAGGGAGAAAAAGCTAACGGACGTCCTACGGTAACTAGCGTACGGTATGCAAAAACTCTCTATTATTGCACTTTTATTTCAAAACATTTTAGAATAATTCTTTATGCATTTAATTTTCAATATATATTCAAGTTAATATTACCATTTTTTTTTTTAGTAATTTAATATAAAAATGATTCATACAATAAAAATGCCATGCATCCATCCATGAAATATTTCCGCATCTAATGCCTTATTTTTTTATACTTCATTAGACGCTATTGTGACTTGGACGGCGATAACATACGCCTATCCATCACCATAACAAACACAGTGAGAGCGCGATAAGAATAATTTATGTGCGCAATCTTGGCAGTCCCAACCCCAAGTTTACATCTCTATAAACTCCCGGAAGATAAGATATATAGTTCCCAATAAGAATGCTTCGTTGATTTAACGTCATTCCATGCAGTCCCCCCTAAAAGAAGATCTTTTCTGGCAGAAGCGCGGACAAATGGCAGTGGAGGATCGGCTCTCCAAGAAAAGGAAATGGGTTTTTGACAAGGCTGCTCTGAAAGGCATGCCGGGAAATATGAGGGGAATTAAATACGCCCCATAAATTCAATTTCGGATTTGCATAGCATGAATAGTTTTTACTGTCATCCCTCTTCGGAAAGGATAACTTGGGTGCAGTTCCTTGCGTGACGGAACTGATTTGTTTCCTGGTTTGATGCGAAAAATCTTTCTGGGAATTGTTAAGGGAGATTTTAAATTTATAACGAAGCAGGGCTGAAATATGTTTTTTTTTATATAATTAGAGTGGTATAGTTCTTAATCCTTCCCAAATCTATTAATTTTATCAAACTAGAACTACATAAAATTAAATCTTTTCAGTAAAAAATAAAAGGGAAATTATAATCCATTACCATGGTATGAAATTTTTTTTTTTCTTTCTAATGCAGCTGGCAAACACTTATACAGCTTGGTCTTGGATGTCTTAAGGCAAGCACTGCACAGACGTACACACTTTGCATTAGCCAGGTGGCGCGTGTAACTTGAGGATAAGCCACGGACGCGGAGTAATACTGCCCCCGCAACGCTCTACGATCCTATGAGACCGGGACCTATGGTTTAAAATGGATTACGAACCACTCCAAACATCCATTACACCGCCGGGACTCGAACCCGAAACCTGTGATACCGATCGCCAGAGCGCTAGCCACTCGGCCATTCAGGCCCTTGGTATGAAATTATTGTTGTGGGTATATTATACATAGATAATAATTAATTAAATACAGCCTGGAAACTAAAATCATTTATATAAAATACATACACAAATTCAAAATTATAAGTTTAAATTAACCGTTTCACTATTTCATGCAGGAATGTTATACATTTAATGCTATAAATCATGATGCACGAAACTAGAATCCTAGTGAATAGCGGAAGAGGTATGTAATACTTTTTTCTTAGAGTTTTCTGCATTATGCTAAATCTCAGAATTTCTTCTTGAAATTTATGTCATTTGCTATCTTTTATATATGTATAAAATGAAAACTGTTTCGAGAGAACTGATTTTCTATGTAAAAACTGATTCGATTGGTTAGGACACTAACCAATCAATATATAGAATGAGGAAGTTATGCTGTTAAACATTCTGTAGGATATTGTTCATTACCTTTAACACTTGAGTTGGTTAATGTGTTAACAACTGTTATAAAAAATCGAATATTTTTTTTAAAGGCCACAATAATATTTTCCGGAAAAATAAAACCGTCTTACACTTTTTTGTCTTACAATAGAATTATGTTAATTTAATTAAACCAATATGCATTGGGCTTCAGAAACCTTTTTATAATTATGATATTTGAACGAATCGTTCTTTTCATATGCCAAACAAATGAAACATTGTTGATTAATTTTGAAAAACCATTTTTCCTGTTAGTTAATTTTGCCCATTTTTACTCGCCAAAAGATTTTCTGAACTACCTTAAGGAAGACGTCTCTTAAAGAAGACACTTAAATCCCCAATGTAAAGAAGCTCACTCCTAAATTAATATTATAATTGATGAGCAGAATAGCCAATGATATCAGCTGATGATTTTAACGGTATTAACAATGAAGCCATAATTCATCAACTTAATGATTTGGGATATTTGAGTTCTTAAAAGTGAATAAAATTCGTTTCGGAAATGGGCCATGAATTCAATCAACTTAAAATGATTTTGGAAAGTATTTAAAGAGTTAAATCTTAAATTGACCAAAACATTCTTCATTGCTTCTAGATTTTAAGTGACAGGTCAGCATTTTTTTAATTGTAATTGATGTCAGATTTTATTTATGAATCTCTGTTTTGATGATCTTTGGATTAAGTTATAATGGGACCAAATTACTTCATTTTCACGGAATTATTTTTTTAATATTGCGAGTTTTGTTATCTTTTGTTATGGCATTAGTAACTGTCATTATAATTTATTTTATTATTTGAACTTGAAAAGGCTTTTTGTTAAGAGATAAGATTTATATCGGAACATTTCTTTAGTATCCCAGATGAGGTAATCTTTTCTTCGGATGAATACTGAAAAATCAAACAAACCAAACCAAACCATTTTAATGTGTTTTCCCAGTTACTTCGTGGCTATTCAATAATGATTGGCTGAAACGTATGCAACTACAATGTATCGGGATTTTCACCATAGATAGGCATGAGGTAATCTTTTCTATGAATACTGAAAAATAAAACCCGCGGTCGGTAGAAGGCTGACATTCGAACCCGCGGTCGGCGTTCTGTATAGCCACTGCTTTCAAAACTAAGGCGACTCGATTTCGAGTTTGACAATGTGTTTAACGCGTTTCGCATTGATAATCATGAAATGCCTTGAATTTTATGGGTTTTCTCACATACTATACGCAAATGGACAGTTGCCCCTAAAAGACCATCCAGGAACCCTCTTTCCCACACCAGTCGTCGGTGGGCTGATATACAAGTGGTCCACCAATGTTTCACTCTTACTTTTCTAACTGGTATGGGGGTTATAATTACTGGTATGAGAAATAAAGTCAAATTTAATTGAATAGTAATTACGATCGAAAATAAAACTGTTCTTTATTTCGCAATTAGATAATTACCACCAGTAAAATTTCAGAAAACAGATTAATTTACCACATACCAATCCTAATTTAATGATCACAAATATATTTTTACTTGTATATATATATATATATATTAGTTCTTTTCGAAAGATTTTGTGTAGAAAACAATATACGAAACAAATGAAAACTGCGATTCATTCCATAAATCTATTTCTCTATCAAGATCCACACATTTTTTCCCGCCCGAAAACCATCCGGAACGAATCTCCACTTAAAGAAGGCACTTAACCCCCCACCCCCCCATTTAAAGAAGCGTCTCTCTAAATTTATATGGTAATTAATGCACAGAAGAGCCCTTCCTGTAGCATCTGCTCTGAAATCAGCTGCTGATTTTAATGGTATTAGCAGTGACGCCATAATTGATCCACTCTTCATCTGCTGGGCGGCTTAATGATTTGCATGCTGGGGATGTTTGAGTTTTTAAAAGTGAATTAAATCCCTTTCAGAAATGGGGTGTGACGGTTCGAAAGCCTCTAGAAGGGGTTGGGGGGGGTTGAAATAATTTTTAAATTTATTATTTGAGAGGAAAGTTAAAGCAATTTCAATCCTCGTCGAGTAATGTGTCACGTTTTGATGTGTATTAAACATTGTTTGATGTTTCAATTTTTTTTAAATGGCAAGTAATTACTTTTGTGTCCTTTAATAAATAATCTCTAATTTCATTTATGAATTTATATTTTAATCATCTTTTGGATGTGACCATTAGCAGTTTATTGTATCGTTTTATGTTGGAGTATACATCGTGTTTTGTATCCGTATACAATACAATAACTTACAATGCAATCTGTATACAATTTGTTTTTTGTATTTTGCAGTATACAATTTGTTTTCTGTATTTTGCGGTATACAATTTGTTTTCTGTATTTTATACTTTTTGCATGTTTCAGGATATATACGTAGAATAATTCTAAAAAGTATAAACAACGTTTGAAGGTAATTCAATTAAGTTTGTTGGCATTTTTCATTGGTACTCCGCGTCCGTGGTTTATCTTCAAGTTACAGGCGCCCCCTGGGTAAAGTAAAGTGAGTAATGGCTGTGTAGCGCTTGACTTAAGGCATCCAAGACAGCTGTCTAAGTGTTTGCCAGCTGCATTAGAACAAAAAAAAAACATCATGTTCTGTGTTATACAAATTGTTTTCTGTATTTTATACTTTTTGCATGTTCGTATGTAAAGGATTGCGAGTACGATTTATAAAGCCAGTTTATTTCACAATATGTGTTATGTTAAGAAGGTGAATCGGGAATTAGTGAACGCGTTCAATTATTCCAGGACTGTTATGAACATGTGCTGCTGATTTAGCGAGATCTTTATCAAAAATTATGAGTGTCTAGTTCACAAGGCTTTCAGGGGCGATATGTCAGGAGATCTTGGTGGCCATTTGATAGGTCCTTCCCTTTCTTCCAGTCGAGGAAAAAAATCATTGTAATTGGCTAATTTACTTACGATCAAATAATATCCTATAGCTCGAACACATGAGATTTCCACCTACAGTTTTGACGTTCTTCTAAAATGTATGTTTAACATTCAAAATGTTATAATTATGAGTTTAATTCTGAGTTATGATTATGAGTTAACATGCATGAAGTTATACGTACTAAATAGATGGTACGCATGACATAATGCTTATATATAGTTGATATATACTTATACGTATTATTGAGGCGTGTGACATTATGCTTATATATAATTAACAGGGAAGCAATTATGTTTGTATAATTTACACGCATGACTATGTTCTTATGTATAATTGACACATTAGGCTTATATATATAATTGAAACATTAGGCTTATATATATAATTGACACATTAGGCTTATATAGATAATTGATGCATATTCTTATATGTATAACTGACACAAATGTTTATATATACAAATGAAGCATATGCTTATATGTATAATGGATTTCTTTTGTAATTCCAAGAAATACCTTCATATTTGCTGAAACTCTTTTGAATCACCGCATTTATGAGTTTTATACGGAACATACGTGTTAATAGATTTTTACTTTTAAGCTTTACAATTCGTAGAATGTATTTGTAGTTCTGTTCAAGCTCATTTTTGCGTCTGACTAGATTTTTGTTTGACTTTTCTATTCTATTTAATCAAATGGATTTATATATATATATATATATACAAAAGCTGTCGCATTTTTGCTTATAGAATGTCAGATTTATAGGTAAAGATGACAAGTGACATAAATATAAAAGAAATATTTCAGAAAAGCATTGAGACAGAGGTTCAATGCATCTTGATTCATGTTGTCGTTTGTTTTTTGTCACCAACTTTTATCCTCTCTTCTTCATGACATCCCAGTTTGGCGCGACATGCACTTAGGAAATCCCCTGATCTGAGAGTTTGGCTCCCTCTTCCTCCCTCCCTTAACCAGTCGAATTACTGGGTTCTTCCGCGGCATCGAAACAGGAGTTTTCTGTTCAAATTCACTTACTAGGTTTCGAACTTGACTAACCAAATTCAGTTACCCCAACATATCCCGAACTTCAACATATAAATGATATTTTTTTTAAATAATTTCATTTCTGTATCAGAATATTTTTTAGTGATTAATCACACATATAACTTTACCTTTTAGAAGAAAAAAAAAGATACATTTAACTCAGAAATGGTCAACCCAAATGATCTTGGGGGCTACTTTGGAAATGCATCCTATCTCCGCGGACCACATATAAAATTACATATCCCCACATTAGATTTGGACCCACTATAGACATTTTTTGGTAGTGAAAGTCTGAAACATAAAGAGTTGTTATTATTGTGTTTACTATTATTCTTACATGTAAACATAGATACTATAATAATAATGATACTAAACGGACACTGTAAAGAAATATAGAACACTCAAAATGAAATATAAAACATATATAGCTACAAACGAAATAAAAAAGGAAATAATTAAATAATTAAATTATTTGACTAGTGCGATATGTGTTTCTCCACTCATCATGAGTTCGCAGAATATGTTTTAATTATTCTACGAACTCATAACTGTAAACTCATCAATAAAATAGACAATATCTGTTCTATATTCGCAAATAAGACAGATATTGCCTATTATTATTATTATTGTCCTAATATTATTTTAAAATCTAAGTTAATTTTTTTCTCCTCATTTCGACAGTTAACTTTTGAATATAACATCATTATTTTTTTAATACATTGTTTTTCACTACTTCCACCATTATAAAATAAATATATTTTGTAAACGTATGATACACCTCACGGGTCGGAAAAACATTCAAGGTGGGCCACCCCTATTATAGATATTCATATTTGTATCCGACTATTTTTTTAGTGATTAATCACATGTGACTTTACCTTACACAAGAAAACTAAAAAAAGGTACATTTAACTAAGGTACTTTAACTAAAGGTACTTTAATGAGTAAGGGATGGCCTGATGACCGAGTGGTTAGCGCTCGGTACCACAGGGTTTGAGTCCCGGCGATGCCATGGATGTTTGTAGTGGTTCATAATCTACTTTAAACCGTAGGTCTGGTCTAATAGGATCATAGGGCGTTATGGGGGTACTGTTACTCGCGTCCGTAGCATATCTTCAAGCTACATGTGCCACTTGGGTAGTTTTGTTTGTCGCTCTACGATCATCTTGTGCACACTTTGGGCTAAATAGACCGGAACCTACAGTTTAACGTGAATTCTGAACCACTAACAAATATCCACATCCAGGATTCGAACCTGAAGCCTGTGGTACCAAAGACCAGAGCGATAGCTAATTGGCCGTCAGGCCTTCCCCCTGGGCAGTGTTAAATGAGTAACAGCGGTGCAGCCCTTGCTTTTGGCCTACAGATTAATTGTGTCTGTATTGCCAGCTGCATTAGAACAACTTTAATGAGTAATTAAATCGAGAAGCTTAATTTGCTAACATCAGTGGCATTTTCGCTTAGACGCTTAGCTTTTCACTCTGCTGGTAATTACTAGTCACATTTTATTTGCAATGGATAACATTATTAATTTGGCTACCACAAAAAAGATTACTGCGCAGAATGTACATTAGACCAGGAATTTTTCCTGATAAATCAAAATTTATTACTGTTCGATGCTATTGCTCAAAAGTTTCAACATTGTCCTTGCATAAGCTTAATAAATTTAACAACTTGGTTCCACAGGATATCCGTCGGTGTGAAAAGATGAAAATAAACATATGACGCAGAAGGCCATAGATTACGCTAACGATGCCAGAACACAAGATTTATAGTTGGAAATAATTTTCATCCAAGATATGCAAAGTGAAATTAAATTTATTTTTATGGCACGACTTGCCAAGTCACTTTCTTTGTGGAATGATATACTGGCTTATGGGAAAGCAAAACTTTCACCGTTCCATTTTTGATATTAAAGTTTTTATTCACCCATAGATTTGTTAAGGATATCCCCCAAGAATTTTAATAAACTTTTCGAATCATTTAAAATGAACGTGAATGCATGAATTGCATCTTTAATCGAATCATTTTATATTCATGAAATTCCCCGTTCGGTCTTTATTTTTATACTTCTAATAGTAATTTCGAGTGAGGATAATCTACTTATGTCAAACTTTATTGATGGCCGGCTTATGAATATTAATTGCATATTAGAATGGCTTCCTACGTATCAATTTTAAGGATCGCCGTAATGGATTTCTTGGATAGAAATGCTGTTAGAGAAACAAAAGACATGAATGCTATTTTCTGTGTGCAGTTTTTATATATAAATGAATATATGGCGCATATTTGTGTAGTAACGATATATTGGTTAAAAATGATATTTATAAACAATATATGACAAATCTAATGTTTGTCTCCCTCAATTCCCAATGGCATTCACACATTCTTATTTTTTCGACATTCTTTTATTGGTCGTGTTGCAGTTCATTATCTGATAACTGTTTTTCAATTCCTTCTATTAACTCACACTCTCCCTATATATATCTTGTTCACATTTTCAATCGTTCATAAAATACTTTTTATTCATCCACTCAAGTTCAAATATATTTTTTAACTTGTAGTGGATGACACTGGATGTGAATACAGTTTTTTCAAATATTAATTCATTCATTAAATTTAATGAATTAATTATAGTTTTTTTTTTTAGATTTAAGTTGCATGTATCTACCCATAGATGGCGTTAGATAAACATTAAAAAAAATGAATGAAAATTATTTATAAAGGACTTTTCTGCAATAAAGTGAAAAAAAAGTAGGAATTGACTTAAAAATTTTTTTTTTATATTACTTATTATGCATGTGATATTTTCTTTTTAGAAATTTTCAATAACTTTAAACGGATTCTTTTTACCACGTTTTTTTTTTTTTTTTTTTTTTTTTTTTTTTTTTTTTTTTTTTTGTGAGGGATAGAAGCAAAAAAAAATCACAGTGTGTTTCTTATACACATATATTAGGAGAATATTATGAAGAATGTTCCTAATTGAGAATATTAGGAATTTTTTTACGTTGTTATTGTCATGTGTGAACCTGATGGTACTTCAATAATAATGTAGTGGAACCTGATGGCCGAGTGTCTAGCGCTCTGGCTCTCGGTACCACACATTTCGGATTCGAGTCCCGACAGTGCCACGGATCTTTGGAGTGGTTCGAAATCCTTTTTAAACAGTAGCTCCTGTTCTCATATGACCGTAGAGCGTTGTGGGAATAATGTTAGTCACGTCCGTAGCATATCTTCAAGTTACACATGCTCCCTGGGTAGTGTTAAATGAGTAATAGTGTTGCAGCCGTTGTTTATAGCATAAAGATTAACTGGCTTTGTATTGTCAGCTGCATTAGAACAACAACATAATAATGTAGTATCCATTCGTTGTTTTCTTACCGTTGCGAACTCAAACTTACCACTGTTAATTTAACTTATTAAAATCATGAACTTATGAAACCGCAAATAAAGTATTTCTTAATTATCTTATATAATAACATTTATATTATTAGCTCCTAAATTTTCTAATGCTTATCTAAAAACGTCATACTGGCTAATTTTTAAACAATAATAAAAATGTTAGCACAGTGATAATAAACACAAGAAAGATGATGAATTTCAGAATAGTGATAATGATAATGAATGATAAACACCAGTTAAAATATATATATATATATATATATATACATATAAAGTTGCACGGGAGACGTTAAAGAACAATCAAACAATATAATAATTCAAAAAAAATTCAATTCGTTAAAAAAAATTATCGTGTGTCTCTTAATTTAATTCAGCTCTAACTCATTAAATAAAATCATCTAATATATTCTACATAGCATGTTGCTATAGCTGTATCGTATCAAAATCAAAACATGGCCAATATAATTGTTATCGGGCAATATATATATATGACACATTCCGAAACAGATATTCTCTTTTCTTTCGGGTAGGACTGTTAGCCGTACGACCTACAGTCATAGGGCTATACATCAGTCATGCATTCATAGGACCTACGATTTAAAGTGGATTCTGGACATTCTCCACAAAACTCCATGGCACTCCGACACCCGGATCTGAAACCTGTAGCATCGAATGCTAGTCACTCGGCTTCCAAGCCCCAAATATATTTATATATGCATGTATGTATATATATATATATATATATATTCATCCATAGAGGAACCCATTCTCACCCATAGAGGAACTAAATGCAACTAAACTAAACCTAACTAAATAGAGTTTCACGTCGCGTATCATAACATTACTCGGAATCGTTTCATGTGCAATGAAACTGATCCAACGGCTCTAGTTCGACAAGGCGTAGTTTATTGCGCCGGTGTCTCCAAAACGGTGCACGTGACTGCAGTCCTCCAAAGTGAAGTGAAATGAAGCACGTTTTTCAACCTTTTCCACTCGGTAAAAAAAGAAAACAGGCGACGTTTTTGAGGCCATTCGGTCTTCCAGACGGAATGCTTTCTGTTCTTTCCGAAAATAGCCTCGTAAACGGTATGGTCCTTTCGCCCAGTCACGAAATCGCCATTTTTTTTTTTTTTTTTTCTTCTTTCTGGAATTTGCTTCTTTTCGAATCCAAGTCAGTTCTATAAAGTTTGTTTTGACGTTGTTTCTTTATGCAAGGTGACGAAAACGCATAAAATTCTCTCTCGAAGTTCGCATTGCATTGCATTTTTTTTTAATTCCATGCGAGTTTGAAGTTGCTGAGAAATCAAATTTTCATCCGGTTAGGCTTAAGTCGAAAGCACATTGTACTGTATAAGGTCAGACGAGCCGGTCTGTGGTACTCGTGGGATCAAAAGATTCATGGAAATATTTATTCAAGGGAAAAGTTGATACAATAAAAATCTTTTTTTATAAAATTAGATTGTTTTTTTATTGTTTAGTTGTATTTTATAAGAATATCAAGTCTGAATTTTTATTCACTATTTTGAGAAAAAAAAAGAAGAAAAAAAAAGAGATGAAGACTTAGGAGCCCCCCCACATTATGGTGGGTATTTCAGACCTAACACCCACCCACTCGAACTTAATAAAGAAATTTCTCTGATTGTAGTTTTATCGTTTTCAACAACCAAACTCAATTCGATTTTTTCTCAAATAAATTTTAACCTCCAAAAGCTGAAATGGAAGATTCACACCAAATATTTAAACACCCCAATGAAGAAACTATCCCGCAAGCAGATGTACTGTTGTTAACAAGCAAATTTAATTCCGTTTATTCTCTAATTGATTTCATCTCATTTTTTACCTCCAAAAACTGAAGCGGGAGGTTCACACCCAATTTTCACAAACCTAATGAAGAAACTTTCCCGCCAGCAGATGTACTGTTGTTAACAAGCAAATTTAATTCCGTTTATTCTCTAATTGATTTCATCTCATTTTTTACCTCCAAAAACTGAAGCGGGAGGTTCACACCCAATTTTCACAAACCTAATGAAGAAACTTTCCCGCCAGCAGATGTACTGTTGTTAACAAGCAAATTTAATTCCGTTTATTCTCTAATTGATTTCGTCTCATTTTTTACCTCCAAAAACTGAAGCGGGAGGTTCACACCCAATTTTCACAAACCTAATGAAGAAACTTTCCCGCCAGCAGATGTACTGTTGTTAACAAGCAAATTTAATTCCGTTTATTCTCTAATTGATTTCATCTCATTTTTTACCTCCAAAAACTGAAGCGGGAGGTTCACACCCAATTTTCACAAACCTAATGAAGAAACTTTCCCGCCAGCAGATGTACTGTTGTTAACAAGCAAATTTAATTCCGTTTATTCTCTAATTGATTTCATCTCATTTTTTACCTCCAAAAACTGAAGCGGGAGGTTCATTTTTTACAAACCAAAAAACTGAATGTACTGGAGGTTTATTCTCTACACCCAATTTTCACAAACCTAATGAAGAAACTTTCCCGCCAGCAGATGTACTGTTGTTAACAAGCAAATTTAATTCCGTTTATTCTCTAATTGATTTCGTCTCATTTTTTACCTCCAAAAACTGAAGCGGGAGGTTCACACCCAATTTTCACAAACCTAATGAAGAAACTTTCCCGCCAGCAGATGTACTGTTGTTAACAAGCAAATTTAATTCCGTTTATTCTCTAATTGATTTCGTCTCATTTTTTACCTCCAAAAACTGAAGCGGGAGGTTCACACCCAATTTTCACAAACCTAATGAAGAAACTTTCCCGCCAGCAGATGTACTGTTGTTAACAAGCAAATTTAATTCCGTTTATTCTCTAATAGATTTCGTCTCATTTTTTACCTCCAAAACTGAAGCGGGAGGTTCACACCCAATTTTCACAAACCTAATGAAGAAACTTTCCCGCCAGCAGATGTACTGTTGTTAACAAGCAAATTTAATTCCGTTTATTCTCTAATAGATTTCGTCTCATTTTTTACCTCCAAAAACTGAAGCGGGAGGTTCACACCCAATTTTCACAAACCTAATGAAGAAACTTTCCAAACCTAATGCCAGCAGATGTACTGTTGTTAACAAGCAAATTTAATTCCGTTTATTCTCTAATTGATTTCGTCTCATTTTTTACCTCCAAAAACTGAAGCGGGAGGTTCACACCCAATTTTCACAAACCTAATGAAGAAACTTTCCCGCCAGCAGATGTACTGTTGTTAACAAGCAAATTTAATTCCGTTTATTCTCTAATAGATTTCGTCTCATTTTTTACCTCCAAAAACTGAAGTGGGAGGTTCACACCCAATTTTCACAAACCTAATGAAGAAACTTTCCCGCCAGCAGATGAAGTGTTGTTAACAAGCAAATTTAATTCCGTTTATTCTCTAATAGATTTCGTCTCATTTTTTACCTCCAAAAACTGAAGCGGGAGGTTCACACCCAATTTTCACAAACCTAATGAAGAAACTTTCCCGCCAGCAGATGCATTGTTGTTAACAAGCAAAATCAATTTGGTTTAAACCCAGATTGATTTCACTACAATTGAAAACGAATAGAAACAAAAATAGAAGCGGGAAGTTCACACCCGCATCCACATAAACTTACTTCATCCATATTTCATCCATAGCTTAAACACAGTAAACTTTTTGTCACTTAATAGACTGAGTTTCAAACTGAGTTCTGTTTATTAGGAAGCTAAATAAGCTATTCGCAAATCCTGTTAAAATCATAATGTAAATATTACCACTTTTTTTAATATTATCTAGGAACCAATTTTTTTCGATTTAAAACTAATTATGAATTTTAAGATTAATATTAAAAAAAAATGCTTCTATCCGAAAAATCATTCTGCTGTATTATTTTATTATGCAACATATAAATAAAAACATTAGACACTTTTTTCAACCTATTTAAAGAGATCATTTTTATTCTATTGATAAATTACGATATTATTTTTTTTACTGTACATGATAATTTAACTTTACCCCCCCATGTTAACATCCGTATAACAGTGTGTTGTATTCGATGATTCTTGTTTTAATTTTAATACTTTCTCTTCGATTAATATTAAAACAATTGCACATCGTAGCATAATCAACGACATGGTATGATTTGCATTAAAAGAATCATTATAACTTAGAGAGATTCTTTTTAATATTTATGCTAATGTTATTTTTGTTTGCATGCATATATTTACACAGGTAACACTTCCATGTTATAGGAATCTATATTTTATTTATTTATTTTTGAGATTGTGAAAATAGTAAAGACAGTATGGGAAATTTTTGAATACGATTTATGAAAATCTGTTACTTTTAATCGATAATACTATTCTGTTTCAAACCGAAAAGCAGTACTGCATATTTTTCATTGCTATACAACTGCGTGTTCGACAAATTGCATAAAAGCAATTGAATTTATTTGAAATTGCTATAGTTTCGATTCCATTTCAACTATATTTATATTTAGAAGCACAACTAAAGACGTATGTTTAATTATAAACGTATGTTTTCCTTCATGTACTAAAACCACTGCAACTTTGAATTGGATTAAATTAAGCCACACTTGCATGGATTCAATGAAAAATGCAGCAATTCATGTACCGCAATTAATTAACATTTTATTAGTATTATTCTAATTAATTTCACCTCTTCACTGTCATTTACATAAGAACTACTTTTGCCCCCATAAAAGCTTAACATTATTTTATATCACCTCATTTTCTCTAATAATGAGACGTTGATGCCATCAACCAGAATGCAGCACACATGGACAGCATCTTTTGCACCAACATCTTTTTAATGATTCCTGACTAGCTGGAACAACTCACCTCACCCCGAAATTTTGGAACACAGCCCGGCTATCGACGGGACGTTCGTTAGGGGTGCACCGATCGATGCAACTCCCACCTAGCGTGACGACTCCACCACCCCCTGGTTCATCCTTCCCCCTTTCCTTTGCACATTTATTCTTCTGAAGGATTCACTGAGGGGTGGAAGAAGGGGTGCTCTAAGAATCTTTGGCCACCAGGATACTTTCTTTAGTTTGCTTCTAAGCTCTCCCAACCATAAAAGTGTCGTCTGCGTTTTGGGGGTCTCCGGTTCCCAAAATCGCTTGCGTTTCGTGTTGTCGTTGGCTTTTTGTTCCGTTCCTGTCTTCCGTCTATTTGAGGATTTTTTTTTTCTTTTTTTAGTCCCTATTCGTCTGGAAGGAAGTTGTAGTATTTTAAAATGGAGTTGTTTCTCTGATTTTCTTCTTTTTTGGAACGAAAGATGCGTTCTTTGTTTGGTTGATGGTGTGGTTTACGGTGGGGTGGTTTTGAATTTCGCCTTTTTCTTACCAAAAAGACGCCAGTTTGCGTTGAATATGTAAATTTGTTATAGAAATAAACAGAAGTGTTTTGAAGTATTTGATGCATTATTTTTCGGAATAATTGATTCAGTCCTTTATTTTTATTTAACCACAGTAAAATTTGGGGCTATCTTTTTATTTTTTTCTATGGAAAGATGTTTTTTTTTTTTATTAATTTGGTTGATGTTGTGGTTTTCGGTAGGCTAGATTTGAATTTCGCTCTGAAAAAATTCAATACGAAAATTAAAGTAAGAAATAACTCTAAGCATGTCTGACTAAACTTTATGCGCCACATTTTGAATCCATAATTTTCTTGTATTGAATTTTATAAGAAATATTGGAATGGTATTTTCTAGAACAGGAAACATTATTAGAATTTACGGAATACGAAGGTTATCGACAAAGGAGAATTTCACGTAAATGCACACAGGGATAGTAAAAAGAAAGGAGAAAAGATTTCACCAAGATTATATATATATATATATAATATATATATATATATATATATATATATATATATATATATATATATATATATATATATATATATATAATATATATACACATACGTACAGGGTGATTATAATTAAAGTCTCACTTTCAAAACGCTGTAAAAGAGAACCATTCGTCACAATGAGTTCAAATTTGAGCTGAAGATACTTGAAGAAGAGGGAAACGGTATGGCATCAAAAAATGTTCCTAAAAAAGTTCCACCGATTTTTCACATCTTATTTGGTAGGACTTTAACGTGGTCGATGGGCTTTCCACTTACAGTGTCACTACAGTGGAAAGACTTAAAAGTCATTTTTTTTCAGTCAGAAAACAGAAACAATCCAAGCACCTTGAACACTACAGTTGGTTGAATGTGCAACTCATGCCAAATACGCTGTCATTTCGATTCAAACTATCACTGGCAGCCTAATTCATTTTCTTTATGCTGCTTACAGCGCTATCTATTCATACACTTTGGAACATTTTTTTGATGTCATACTGTTTTCCCCCTTTTTCGAGTATCTTCAGTTCTAATTTGAACTCATTGTGACGAGTGTTTCTTTTTTTTTTTTTTTACAGCATTTTGAAAGTGGTACTATTAGATATGTGACAGCAGAGCGAAAATCTCTTCTGCCGTTTACTTTTGGTACTAATTTTTACTTATCTCCCGATGCCTTACCCAATCTGTATCTGAAATTTGGTATTATCTATATTTTATAATAACAACATTTTCTGTTTTGTAATAACCTTTTAATAGCGTAAAAATATTAAGTAGATTGGCTTTGTGTCGATTGTTGAACCAATAAGTTAAACATTTTTCTATTAATTTAAAATATTTTATAATATTTTTTTCTTGTTTGTCGGTTAAATATCAGATGGAAAAATGAATAATAGATTTTGAAGGATAACATTGGATTTCTTTGTGTATAAATATTTAGTACGCAGAGTTAAATGTTTATATATATATAGATAGAGTTTATGTTAATTTAAATTCCATAGCACTTTCAGCTGTGCTTTAATAATTTGCAATTTTTTTTCATCATAAAAGTTATTTTATTATATTGAAATTCGTTAAAATTCATCTTTTTTTTAAAGACTGTGTAATTATTTTGTATTTATGGTTTAGTCCTTATATACCAAAACCATTTTAACAATGGTTGTTGAATAAGAGAAAAATATTTTGCAAAAATGATTTTAGTCCAGAGAAAATGTTTTAACAATTATTACACTGAATTATTATTGCAGTTTTTAATAATTAAACTGGAAAACGTATTGTTGGAAGACTTTCACTGGCATAGCATTTATTTTAAAGAAGAAAAATTTGTAACCATTCTTACCATTAACTAATGCGCATCTAGCAAAAAAAAAGGTATTCAGAGATTAAATAGATTAAATTTTCTTTTTCTCTTCTTGAACAAAAGAATGTTCTGAACAAAATAAAAGGCTAACGAAAATTAGTTTTGGAATGATAAAAAAAAGAAGCACAAAATTCCCTTTCGAACTCTGAAATGTTCATTAATAAAGATTTTTTCGAAAAAAAGAATAAATCTTATAATAATTTAATCGAATTTCGCCATTTACTTTCCTAATTTTGTTTGGAAGTTTTTTTTTTTTTTTTTTTTTTTTTTTTTTATGTATTTTTTTTTATTTCTTTTCTTTCAATATTTTGATTTTGCAAGCAATTTTTTTGCTGCTAAAAAGCTGCTAAAAATAACAGAAATTTAATTATTGCAAATAATATTTAAATATGAAGTTGATGAAATATTAGAAATTCAAAGTTAAATAAACAAATTAATTTTGTATCATGGATTTTTCAAATATGATGATATTACTTCAATAAAGAGGCATTCATATCTGTAAACATTTTATATTAAACACACGTTCACGAGAATTCACGGAGACGATATGGACACAAAACAAGCATAGTTCAGACATTTAAGAGATATTAGACAAAAGATATTTCAGAAACATAGACAAAACAATCTATAGACACAGACAAAATAAGATATAGACATAGACAAAAGATATTTCATAGACATAGGCAAAATAAGATATAGACATAGAAAAAATAATATATAGACATAGACAAAATAAGATATAGACATAGACAAAATAAGATATAGACATAGAAAAAATAAGATATAGACATAGAAAAAATAATGTATAGACATATACAAAATATGATATAGACATAGACAAAATAATATATAGACATAGACAAAATAATATATAGACATAGACAAAATAAGATATAGACATAGACAAAATAAGATATAGACATAGACAAAATAAGATATAGACATAGACAAAAAAATAATATATAGACATAGACAAAATAAGATATAGACATAGACAAAATAAGATATAGACATAGACAAAATAAGATATAGACATAGGCAAAAGATATTTCATAGATATAGACAAAAGATATTTCAGAAACATTACAATTTCGCATTGTCCATTAGCTAGTTTTTAAATTCTATTATAGCCATCTCTGATTCCATAAATGGTGCTAATAACCCATCACAGTTACATTTACTATCGTCCGATTTGGTTTGTTACAATTTTTATTTTAACTTTGTAATGTAATATATTTATTTGAAATTTTTATTTATTATATTCATTTGTACTTCTGTACGTTGCTTATTATCCTTGTTGCTTGCTTATAATGTTGCTTATCGTCATGGAGTGAATTATCATGAACATTATCGTGAATTATTATGAACATCATTCATGAACATGATGTTGTCCTGGTTAGGTTGTTGCTTGTCTTTATCTATTCTGTTATACCTTGATGTGTGATGATTTGGTACTGTTATTTTTCTTGGACATAGTATGTTTTTTAATGAAATTTAGAGTGCAGAAATTTCTTTTAAGTGAGTGTAAATACTTTACCTTTAAAATTGTAAAAAGAAAGTTAAAAAAAAAAAAAAAAAAATACTTTGTTAGTGCAAAACTTTTTCACAGATATCAAATTCAATAAGAGATATTCAATTAATTTCAGAATTTTTTTCTAAATCCATAAGAAAATATCATAAAATTACAGAAAAGATGCAAGAGTCGATAGTTTGGATTTGGGAGTTGGAATTAAAAAAAAAACATTTAAGCCAGGAATCGGGAATTTTTTGGGGGGACTTCGCACCTTTGATGTTAACAGCATATTTTTCCACGTCAGTTTTGAAAACTTTTAATTTAAATAAAAAGTTTTTGAACTAAAAGTTAAATTGCGCGAGCTGGTTAATCTGTTTTAAGTGATAACATGTAGTCTTATTTTTTATTTATTTATTTATTTATTTTTTTTTTTTTTGTTAAAAAATTGTCAATTAGACAACACTTAGTTAATAACAGTCATAAACTTAGTTAATAATAGTAACAATAGTCAATTAGACAACACAAACACTTAGACAATTGTCTTCGATGCCTTAAGAAAAGCGCCGCACCGACGTTACTCACTTAGCACTACCCAGGAGGTGCGTGTAATTTGAAGATAAGCTACGGTCGCCGAGTAATAATACCTCCGCTACGCTCTACGATCCTGTTAGACGAGGACCTACGGTTTAAAGTGGATTCCGAGCCCCTACAAACATCCATGGCCCTGCCAGGACTCGAACCCGAAACCTGTAGTACCGAGCGCCAGAGCGCCAGCCACTCGGCCATTCAGGCCCGTCTTATTTATTTTATTTCTACGAATTTTTGTAGACGTCTGGAGAACTTCTTTAGTAGATCTTTTGTGGACTGAACAACATCATGTTGACGCAGAATAATAAAAGTCATAATTCTCCAGCAAATTGTTTCAAATCGAGATTCTACTGCTCGATATAACACTGGTCACAATGGAATAGTTTTTAATTTAAAATTATACACTTCTACCTCAAAAAAAAAAAATTACCCAGCCAAGCTTGGCATAATATCCTTGATGTCGTTCATCATTCTGCCATTGTTGCAATGCATCAGTGGAATACCTTTTGATGTGGAAGCAGAATGAGTAATCGCTTCCTTTTTATGGTGACAACTGTAATTCAAGGGAAGCAATCCATCTCCACTAATACGCCAATTCATTTTGATTATCTGAAAGCCATTCATCAAGGAGAAGAATTTTGCAAAATTTACTTTTTTGGTCATAAAAGACACATTTGTCACTCTCACATACTCTCGAACTGCATTTTTATACGAGAGTACGTCTTAATTAATGTGCTGAGCTGTACTGAAGCAAAGTACTTCACAGAAGTATGCTCCATTATTGCTTTATTTAAATCTCAAAAGTTCTATTAAAAATTCATTATAAAGGTAGTGATTTTTATAGATCTCTAAAAGAGATCATAGATCTGATAGATTATTTATAGATCATATTAAAAGGCCATATTGATTTAAAAAATGTTTAATATTATTAATTTTGAAAAATAATAATAATAATAATATAACACAAAATTGATATTTTTGAAAACACAAATATATTTTCCTAATCTTCTTCATTGTCGCAACAGCCCCCTGGTGAACTAAGGTCTTCTGTATACTGGTAGATTTCGAGACAAGAGATGCTTTCTTTTTGCGGGATAAGGTTGTCAGCCCTACGCCCAACGCTCTACAGTCATATTAGACCGGGATCTACAAATGGGTCTGACCTTAAAATGGTCTGATCTTAAAATTAAACGCATGGTTTCATAAAAATTCGCCTTTGATACAAAGCAAAGGTTGTGCATTTAATGAGCGCCTTCGGAAAATGGCTCCCAGTACCTCCTGTAACTTAGTTATTATTAAAAATTTACATTAAAAAGGTATTAAAACTTAAGAGAGAAATTAAAATTTAAATTTAAAAGTTAGAATTAGTTGAGATAATTAAATTTAAGCCATAGCTCGGTAGTTTAATAATATATAAAAATATTTAAAATAATTGAAAAAGAGATGAAGAGATTTAAATTTGAATCCTTTGCACTTGGAAGAGAATTAAGAGGCTAGATTTTAAGAATCTAGCCCAAAACCTAAAACTTGAAGATGTTGATATAGTAGTAAAAGGAGAGTCAGAGTCGCAGTTGACCTTCAAACTCTGAAACCATTCTACTTTACATTAATCTCTTCTGTGCATAAACTGATATGATTTAATTAGAAAAATACCAATGGCTCAAAGTTAAGGTGGGAAGGGGTGCTGATGGCCGAGTGGCTAGCGCTTTGGCGCTCGGTACCACAGGTTTCGGGTTCGAATCCCGGCGGTGCCATGGATATTTGCAGTGGTTCGGAATCCATTTTAAGCCGTAGGTCCTGGTCTCCTATGACCGTAGAGCGTCACAGAGCCCAATCAGACTTCTCACCCACATCATTCCCAAATTGTATAGGGAGCAACTCAGCTCTAGACACATTGATGCTGTGTGGTGTAATAGAAGTTAAAGTGGTTTTCTATCAGATACTAAACTCTAATGTAGAAGGACTCCCGCCAATAGGAAGCCTGATCAGGCTTCTCAATGGATTGGGTTGTTGTACGGATAATGAAATGTTTGCTGCGGATTCAACAATGAAGGACGCTCGCTTTTGTCATAACTCCTTGGATCAACCAAATAGTTGTATTTTTTTATTTTTTAATTATGTCACAATTTCACACAATTCACAATTTCTTTTTCATTTCATTTCATTGTGAGTTTTTTTATTCCATTTGAAATATTCAATACAAATGTCTCGAAACATGACTTTTAAATAAAGTTCAAATTTCTTTTTCTATTCATAAACATAATTATTTTTTTAATTTTTATTTTATTTTATATTTATGAAGTTTATTTTTGAGATGCAATTTCATTATGAATTTCAAAATGATAAATAAAGTTTGAAAATTGCATTTGATTGAAAATTTAGCATCGGTCTAAAAATATTTCACTTGTGTATTAAATGGAAACTATGCAGAAGTAAATAACCCATATTTATAATACTTAGTTCAAAATAATATAACTATCTTCTACATTAAAAGATTAATTTATTTTTGAAAAAATTTACTGTTTTCTTAAAAAAGAAAAAAATTTTATTGATTGAAAATTATGTTAAAGTAAATAACTGGAATTTTTAGTATTTATAAACTATTTATTAGTTTCTGTATTAAAAGCTCAATTTATTTTTAAGAAATACATATTTTCTCAAAAAAGAAAAAAATATATTGATTAGAAACTATACTAAATCTCAGATTTATAGTAATTAGTTCAAAATAATGAAAATATTTATTATTTCCTAGAACAATAGATCAATTTATTTTTTTAAAAAATCATATTTTCTCAAAACATAAAAAAACCTTATTAATTGGAAGCTGTGCTGAAAAAAATAACTCAAATTTGTGATAATAAATTTTTTATTATTTTGGTTTAATTATCTTTTACACTAAAAGATTAATTTATTTTTAAAAATTAATATTTTCTTAAAAAAAATTATATTGATTGGAACCTGTGCTGAAGTAAATAACTCAGATCCCTAATAATTAATCCAAAATAAAAAAATATTATTATCTCCGACATTAATAGATCAACTTATTTTCAAAAAATTCCTATTTTCTCAAAAAAGGAAAAAAAACTGTGTTAATTGGAAGGATTGCTAAAGTAAATAACTCAGATTTCTAATAAATAATTCAAAATAGTTAAAATTTTATTATCTCCTACCTTAAAAGCTCAATTTATTTTTAAAAAATTAATATTTTCTTAAAAAAAGGAAAAAACCGTATTAATTGAAGCCTGTGCTGAAGTAAATAACTTTAAAAATATTATATAATATATAAATATTATAAAAATATTAAATATTATATAATTAATTCAAAATAATAAAAAAATTATTTTTTCCTTCATTAAATGATAATTTGTTTTTAAAAAATTCATATTTTCTCAAACATAAAAAAACTTTATTATTTGGAAGCTTTGGTGAAATAAATTACAGAGATTTGTGATAATTAATTCAAAATAATAAAAAATTATATTATCTCTTTCATTAAAAGGTTAATTTATTTTTTTAAAATTTATATTTTCTTAAAAAAAAACTGTATTAATTGGAGTCCTGTGCTGAAGTAAATAACTCAGATTTCTAATAATTAATCCAAAATAATAAAAATTTTATTATCTCCTAAATTAAGAGATCAATTTATTTTTTTGAAAAATATTATTTCATTAAAAAAAAGTAAAAAACTGTGTTAATGGGCAGTTGTGCTAAAATAATATGATTGAATTTATTTTAATAACTATTTCTTAGTTTTACAATGCATCATATAGGCTGTAATAATAATATACATTTTAATATGAAATATTTCAAAATATTTCTGCACCTTATCTTGAATAATACTCTAAAGTACTGATAATTAACAACAACATTTCATTTTATAACTACTTGAAACATTCTTTCTTGGGTTTATACATTTAACAAAAGACACATTTATTATTTTTTCTTTTGTTTGAGTCGCATTCTTAATGAGAAACTTCTTGCTTATTTAACAAATTCAATTAGATTCGTTTCTCGAACATTTTTATACCATTTTTTTAAATTGAAATTTGCTTTTTGGAACAATAATTTATTTTAACTTTATACGACTAAAAAAGACTTAGTAAAAAAAAAAAATCCGATGTTTAACTTCGACTTTCATTAGCGTGTTTACAGAAGACTTTTTTTTCCCTTTTATTTTAAATGATTTTACATTTCAAATAAAATTGCTGAAACTTATTTAACGAAACGAAAGTTTTTCTCCTTATTTTGCTTTTTTTTCAAACAATAAAATAAGAAAAAAAACTGTAGTATTTTATTATTTTCACTATTTCTAATCCTGTTTACTTCATTATTCCTTGAAATTTTACATTTCATTCATAATTATTATTTTCAAGATGTCAAAAATTCTATTTTTTTTTCACAGTAATTTTTGTGAAATCTTACAAAAGGTTTTGTAGAAATTAATTATCATAGGGAAAAAAGACATTTGCACTTTAGTGGCATATTTAAAGCCTTTTCTTTAAACTAACGCGGATTCTTTTGATTATAATTCTTAACATAGTTCGAATATTATAATTCTGACTTTCAATGTTCTTTATATATGTGTCATTCATTTACCAACATCTAATTTTTGAAGCAATTTTCGTGAAAATGATTATTAAGTAATTAAGTTTACTAAATAATTAATTATCATTGAAAATAACTAAATTTGTATTGCATCAATAAATTTTTAACGATAGTAATTATGATTTAATAATTTTCTAAATTTTAACTTTGAAGTTAATTTTACCAACAAAAACGTATTAAACTTTCATCTGAATATCGATTATCTATTTTTACTATTTTCAGTATAAGCAGTATATTTTCAATTAAATAATGCAATACGTACACCGCAATAAATATAAGTTTAAAAATTATTAAATATGAAAATGAAATTTTTAGTAAATAAAAAGAAAACATAAGAAATATTTAACGATAATCGAAAATGTTAATAATGTTTAATGACAATAATAGTAACAATAATAATAATAAGGATAAAAGTAATAATAAAGGTAATAAGGAAAATAATAAATAATAAAGATAAAAGCGATACTGTTGATAATAAATAAAATAATAAAGGTAAAAGTAGTAATGTTAATAATAAAGAAAATAAGGATAAAAGAAATAATAAAGATAAGAGCGATAATAATAATAAAAGTAGATAATAAAAACTGTCGGTAATGAACAAATTAAAAAAATAATAAATCTTAAAAAAATAGAGAGAAAAGCGTGGATTTCATTTAATTAAGAAATAAAAATAAATAGTTTTTCATGATTTTTGCCTATGCAATACAAAAGGCAATAATAAATTCAAAGAATTGAACTTTTAATTAATTATTAATTAAACTTATAAATATTAGTGTTCAAGTTTTAGGAAATACATATAAAGACAAATTTTTAAATTGGAATTTTTTACATCATACTTGATGAAGGGGGAAATATATAACAGTTATAAAAGATTTCAATTCACTAGTGATAAAATATTAATTTAATTATCTATTTCAAGGCTTATATATAATTGCATTATATATATCTATTTCATGAATCTTACAACAAAAATTATTTTTAGTGTTCTATGATCAATTAATAGTCAAAGAATTAGAATAGATTTTCCAAAATTAAATAGAAGTAATTATTAATTTGTTTCCTTATGAAATTAATAATTTTATATGTGATTTTTTAAACTTAGTTGATAAGGTAGTGACGTGCATTAGCAATTTTGATATGCTTTAATTCAGGAGTGGCCAATTCTGCGGCCCGCCTTGAATATTTTCCCGGCCCGTGAGATTTATCACACTTTTACAAAATATATTTATTTTATAATGGACAGAGTAGCAAAAACCAATGCATTAAAAAATACATTATGTGTGCATCCATCTATTCAAAAATGAACTGCCGAAATGATGAGAAAAATTTACAATGATTTTAAAATAATATTCGGGCGAATATCTGACAGATATTGCCTGTTTTATTCATGAGTTTGCAGTTATGAATTCGCAGAATAATTCAATTATATTCGGAAAACTCATGATTAGCGTGCATTGATTTGCAAAAGCTAAGTGAAAGTGTGGAGAAACATATATCGCACTAGTAAAATAAATATTCTGTAATTTCATTTTTTTTTATTTCATTTATATTTATATATTTTTTATATTAATTTTTAGTGTTAGTTAATGTTATACTTTTCTTTACAATGTACGATTAGTATCTTTATTATTGTATTATCTATGTTTACATGCAAGAATAACAGTAAACACCAAAATAATAACACCTTATGTTTAAATTTTTTAGTCCCAAAAATTATCTATATTGGGTCTAAATTTAATTTTGGGATATATAATATTATATGCGGCCCGCGGAGATAGGATGCATTTCCAAAACGGCCAACAAGATCATTTGGTTGGACAGCCCTGATTTAATCTATTTTTCAAATTTTTATTTAACAGAATTTTCATTTATGCCTTCTTTATGATAAAAATGATTATAATGTGGACCTTTTAAAATGTGTTTTTCCTCAAAATGGATAGTTATAACTAATGTTAAGGAATATCGAGAAGTGATACTTTCATGTTTCTCAAAAACTATGTTCGGAAATATTTTATTAAAAAAAAAAAAGAAATTCATAAATATTTTTAAACAAATAATTTTGAATAGATGACTTATGCTTTTACCTTTTTTATGGAAAATTTTCATCAGTAATTTTTCTTTTAAAATACAAAATTATCGGATGAATTCCAAAATTAACTAAAAATAAATAATATAAATAAAAAAATTAAAGTCAATTCCTACTTTTTTTTCACTCTATTGCAGAAAAGTCCCTTATAAATAAAGTTGAAATTTTCCTCTTACATCTGGCGCCATCATTGGTAGATACCTGCAACTTAAATCTAAAAAGACTAAAATTATTTAATTAAATTTAATGAATGTATTAATATTTGAAAAAACTGCATTAACATCTAGTGTCAACCACTACAAGTTTTAAAAAAAAGGTATTTGTACTTGAGTGGATGAATAAAAAGTATTTTATAAACGATTGAAATTTTGAGCAAGATATACTATATATAGGGAGAGTGGGAACTAATAGTATTAATCGAAAAAGAATCAATGCGAATAAGGAATTGAAAACCTAGACATCATGTCCTTTTAAAGTCTTTCCTACATATCAATTTATTGATTTTGCACATTAAACACAGCAAAAGACAAATTAACAGTACCTAGACGAAAGTGAACGACACCATTATCGAAGGTGTCAGGCAGTTGTCAAATCCGGTAATCCGACATCAAAGAAGAAAAATGTCCGGACATCCAAAACTCGCATTTACCTTCAAAATCCTTACTAACTAAATTAAATCCGGCCGTCAGAAGCAAAGATTTTCCTTTCAACAGGACATTTCCATCGGCGACCCCATTTGTCCGGCCGCTGTTAATCCGGGTAATCCGATCATCGAGTGAAAAATTGATCTCCCGAATCGATTCCGGAAACTCTCCCGCTTTTCCAGGAACAACGGGCCCGGGATTCAAGAATTCCGGACCCTCATAATGGTCTGGTATGCGTTGTGGGAAATGAGGAATTCGGTATCGAACCGTTTGGTTCCTCCGGTACAAATAGGTCCAATTAATGCGAAATAGGAGAACGCAATCATTTCAATCGCGGAATGGCAGCACCGTTTAAATGCTAACACGGATTTCTCTTAACTGTGATTTTAATCGAGGTTTCGCAGGTAACTAACTTAATACGCGCATTTAAAATTGGACGTTTTAGACATCGTTATTAAAATCATTATTCATATAAGTATTGACAATGAAAGCTGCGATTTATTGATATCGTGGAATTCCAAGCGTTTTAAACGCGTTTACGGTATTAAATCATTTCACTTTGTACATTTGAAAGCACTTTGGGGGTTTTAATCAAATGGAATGAAATGTATGTATAATGTATAACAATTATTATTGACTTCCACATTTTAAATGGCATACATATTAGATGCATTCTTTTTACTAATTCAAATAATAAAATTGCATATCAATTATCAAAGATACGTAATTAAAATATATGAAATAGATATATATATTAAAGCATTAAATTTTATTTAACCAGATGCAGAGAAAAGTATATAAATCTCACTCTTTGTGTGTAATATATATATATATATATGTGTGTGTGTGTGTGTGTGTGTTGCATATACATATATGATTATGATTATGTGTATTTTTATTTATATTATATACAGGGTGTTTCAATGGTCTTGTGACAAAATATAAGGATGCTAAAGCTTACTAAAACATACATTGTTTATATAGAAATGTAGAGCCGGAAGTGACGCACTGAAGAACAAACAAATGAGACGTGAAAAATAACATTGCTTATCATTGCAAAGTGCTTCTTTGATTCCATGTTTACAATAAAAAGGGCCTGATGGCCGAGTGGCTAGCGTTCTGGCTCTACAAGTTTTGGGGTCGAGTTCCTGAGGTGCCATGGATGGATAGTAGTGCCTCGGAATTCACTTTAAACTGTACGGCCCGGTGTATAATAGGATCGTAGAGCATTGCCTGGGTAGTGTGACTCGCGTCCGTAGTGTATCTTCAAGCTACACGCTCCCCCTGGATAGTGCTCAATAAGTAACAGCGGTGCAGCCCTTGCTGATGGCATGAAGATTAACTGTCTCTGTATTTCCAGCTGCATTGGAACAACTGTTTACAATAGATGCTCACGATTTCGACCCCCAGCACTAATGCATACATGGTAGCGTCGAAGGAGTGATTGATTAACAGATGTCGTGCATTTCGCGCATGCTTACAGGCGCATTGGATAGTCGAGCAACGATGTCCACTGTTGAATCAAACTCGAATAACTAGACATACAAAATAAAACTAATTAACTCTTTTTTAGTAAGTTTTATATTAAATAGATCTCCCTTTTTTTTCATTGGTAGCATAAATGCCACTAAAATATATTTTAATGTGAATAATGCATCAATAGCTTGTTTATTTAGCTTATATATATGTATATACATACATATCAATAGTATATTTATATATACTATTGATACACTACATCACTATATATATATATACATTTCTACCTATACATCAATAGAATATATATACATAGTATATCAATAGCTTCTGTATATATATTCGAAAATGTTTAAATTCAAGTTGCAATGCTTTGATTTATTTTATTTTTATTAAAATCATTTTAATAAGCAAAAATTACATAACTGTCTTGTAATATATATTTATTTATCCATTTCAGCCTGATTGTACATAGCATTCCTTGTTTTACCGTCGTTTGCAACTACGTATATTTTTTTTTTCTTCTCCCAAATCTAGATATCTTCACATATAATTGAACTTATCTAAATCAGTTCGATCCCGAATTCATCCCAGCAATTTTAAGTACTCGTAATTGGCCTTGTATTTTGCTTATAGATTAAAACAAAAGCAAGTCATGAAAAAAATTGTAGCCTTTTCAGTTTGAGATGCTATCATGACTACGTCTTCTCCTTTAACAAGACCAGTTAAAAAAAAATTGCTTCTATAACATTCCATCTCAAAAGCTTCATACAATATCTTGTGCTCTTACAAAGTCTTGTGGTAAAAGAAGAAAAACAATGTGAAATTTTAAGGCAGACTTTTCTCCCTCAACTCACTCCTATGGCGAATTTCGAACGTCAGTTGGAGAATCCTTTGAATTGAAATTGTCGTAACTTAAGGGAATTGACATTATACTTCAGGTTGCAACAGTGTGGGACCTCTTCGGGGGTTTAGGGATCTAGCATTAAAGCGGGACATTTTTATTGGTAAAATGGCAATGCAATTTTTTTCTTATTTATTATATAAAATTGTAGATTGTTACAATCGAGCAGTTAATATATGTTTTATTTATTTATTTTTCATCAGCCTGTCTGTGAATAGTACAACAGCAAAAAAAATAGCATCAACCAAGAAAAAATCAACCACTGAAAGTCGCCAAATTGGCGAGAAACCTAACTGCGTAATTTCTTAATTTTCAATATATATATATATATATATCAGTTTTCAGTGTATATATATATATATATATTGAATATTGATTCGAATATTGATTTTTTTTTTTCAGTTGATCTAAACTTTATATTAGAACTATCTCTCTCAATTTTGATGAAATTCGGATGTAAGTTGTGACCCTGCATAGGCAATTGGGAGAAAACGTGCACATATACATATGTATACATTTATATATATACTTTTTCTTCCAATTTCTTTTTTATCAATCAGCATCATCAGTGGTGGTGGGCCAAAGATATCTGCCTACTGGCAGATTTCGAGACAACAGATGTTTCTCTTTACGGGATAGAGTTTTTAATCCTATGTCCAACGAGTTTTAGCCATATGAGACCAGTTCCTACGGTTTAAAGTGGATTCCGAACCACTACAAACATCCATAGCACTACCGGCACTCGAACCCGAAACCTGTGGTATCGAGCCTTTATCAAACGTGTTTTAAAAATATTTGAAATTATGATTTACTCAATGCTACAGTGTCTGTAAATTTAAATTACATGAAAATACAGTGTTATATTATAAATTTATTTATTTAGGTTTTGCAGCACATTGCAATAAAATTATTTTTATAGTCAATATAGGCAAAGTTTTTCGATTTTCTTCCATATCCTTCTACAAGACACTGAGGAGTATAAAACTAACGCATAAAATATTTACCTCACATGATCGCAGCGCATTTATGTCAGCAAATTCTTAGCCAAAGTCATATATGTCACATATATGACATGCATGTCATATTTGCTGACGTAAATATGTATCGACCTTTTTCGTAAGCTTATGAATATTTTTGATCCAAAGAAAATTTTCAGATTATATCTTCAAAGTGTCAAGCTGTCTTAAGTTGGAAGGACAATTAATATTTTAATTCAGTGTCAAATATTACGATCGAAAGATAAGGTAGTTTGTTCGTATCACTTACAATTGGTTGTAAGTTATTGCTTCACTTAATATTTTATTTTGCTGAATAAATAATACAGTAAAATTATGCGTACATAGTAAGTATACAGTAGTAGTATTAGTACGTATTCGCTAATACCTGTAAAATCTTCCATTCTTAATGAAATTATTTCGCAAGTGAATTATTTTTGTTTTTCAATTCCTACTATTATTTCACACTCGTGTAGCTTGAAGATATGTAGCTTGATAATATATATCTTGAAGACGTGTAGCTTGAAGATATGTTACTGACATGAATAGCACTACCCCTAAAAAGCTCTACGATCAGGACTACAAGGACTCGAATCCGAAATCTGTGGTACCAGATGATAGATTGTGCCAGAGTGTAGCCACTCGACAATCAGGCCCCGCTATTTTATTAATATTAATGTGTTCCTTTTTTTAATTAAACTACGGGTGCTATCAAGTTCGGTTTTTAAATTCTTTCCTCATCTGAAAATCTTTCCAGAAGTATTAACAATTATATTTTTTCAATTCCTACTATTAGTTCCCACTCTCCCTTTATATATCTTGTTCACATTTTCAATCGTTCATAAGATACTTTTTATTCCTCCACTCGAGTTCAAATACATTTTTTTTTTAACTTGTAGTGGATGACACTGGATGTTAATACAGTCTTTTCAAATATTAATTCATTAATCAAATTTAATTAATTAATTTTATTTTTTTCAAATTTAAGTTTCATGTATCTAATAATAGATGGCGCCAGATGGAAGTGGAAAATTTCAACGTTATTTGTAAAGGACTTTTCTGCAATAGAGTGAAAAAAAAGTAGGAATTGACTTAAAAATCATAACAACGTCTGCTGGCAGTAAAAATTATTTTGTAAATAGTACTTTTATGTGCTACATTGTTATTAAAAACTATATGATTCTGTTTGTGATCATTCGAAAACTTCTATTATTTCATTTGATTTATTTTTCACTCTTCAGAATTGATGTTTTTACTTGTTTTTATTTCAGAAGAAGAAATTTTAGACAAGTTCTTTTCTTTTGCTGAAAGAATTGCTCTAAAAGTATAATGGTACAAAATAGTGAGCTAAAGGGCCTTATGGCCGAGTTGCTGACACTCTGGTGCTCGGTAACACAGGTTTCGGGTTCGAGACCCGGAAGTGCCTTGGATGTTTGTAGGGGCTCGGAATCCACTTTAAACCGTAGGGCCCGATCTAATGTGATCGTAGAGCGTTGGGAGTTGTTACTCGCGTCCATAGCATATCTTCAAGCTGCGCATGCCTCCTGCGTAGTGCTAAATAAGTAACAGCGGTGCAACCCTTACTTATGGTATAAAGATTAACTTTCTCTGTATTGCCAGCTCCATTAGAACAACAACAACAGTGAGTTAAAGTACAATTGTGAAATAATTTGTAATTTGTTATAATTCTAATTTTTTATTCTAGTTTTTTTTCTTTTCAAAGACGCTTAGTGAATTAAAATATATTATATTGTTAACTGTAGCTGTAATAACTGGGTCATATATGTTACTTTATATTTATGATGTGCAAACCTATTTGTCTTTATACAAATACAAATACTTTTTTAGTTTTCGACTTATTTTCGAGATTATATGATTCAAACTTGTAATATCAAATTTAATTAATCATTACTTTTTAACACATGTCTGTAAAATTGTCTGTTCAGAAGAAAAAAAACATCGGTAATAATTACATATAATAATAAGTTTTCCATTCGAATTTTGTATCCATGTTCGTACTCGAAATCTATTATTTTTACCTTTTTTTTATTGCTTAAAGTTTTATTTTACTTATCAATTTCAGATTCCAATTTCAGATAGTTTTATTATATTATTTTATTATTTTCTTATGTTTTTTTTACATTTATCAAAAATGATTTTTCCCAATAAAATTATAAATGGATGTGATTGATTGATTTTTTGTTGCCATTTTCGTTCCAATTTCATCGACATGTGCATAAAAAGGATTTCTGAGATTTTTTTTCTTTATAAAAAAAATTCGTTATTTTTGTCTTTATAAAATGATTTTCTGAATAATTTTTTTCCTCAATTTTAATTTGCAATAAAATTTCTTTTTGATTTATTTCATCAAAATTTTGGTCACTAAAACTTACTTTAGCTGAATACTATATGGTCATGATGTTTTATTTGAAATGGAAATTGTTGCCATTATTATCTATTTTAACATCATTTCTTTATTGGGAAAAAATGCATTTTATGAAGATTATATATATATATATATATATATAATCTTCATAAAATGCATCATCTTAATACTTCTTACAAATCTTCATACAAATTTCTGCGATATTCTTTTACTTCTTTTTTCAAATGTCGCTACTTTAATTCAAAACAGTAAAATGTTAATAATTTAAATGTGTTTAAAAGAAATTAAAAACTCAGCAATTATTCGAAATAAAAAACACTTTAAGGAACAGGCGTCAACTTATCGATTATAAAAATGTTTTTCCTCTGTTTTTTTCTTTCTTTTATTTTAAAGCTCTCTTTCATGAATTAATTAACATAAGTTTTTCAACACAATGTTTTTAATTTTATTATCAAAAATAATTATATTTGAAATTTCCAATCGTAAACTTGGGATAAAATATTACCTATACTTTTAACAAATTTATTAAACTCATTGAATAGAGAAAATATTTTTTTTGAAGTTGTTTCCAAATTTTATGCAATGTTACTCTTTTTTAAAAAAATTATACTTAAAAACTATCAATGTCTGTAATCGTTTAAAGAAATTATTAATTATTTCTGTTTGCAAAATATATATTTTATGGAATATTTAATTTCCCTATGGTCTGCACAAATTAACAGGTTAAATGAGTCGAAATTTTGCTCGTATAATAGATTAATTCAAATGATATTCAAGATCAATTAATTCGAGATTCAGATTAAGAAGGATTTATTAATTGAAGATTCATATTAATACGGATTATTTAATTGATTCAGATTATTAAGGATAATTGATTCAGATTATAAAGGAATAATTAATTGAATATTTAGATTATTAAGATTTTATTAATTGAAGATTCAGATTAATTAAAAGATATTCAAGACACAGATTCATTTAAGGATATTCAAGATTCAGATTGATTCAAAAGTTAAAATACCCATCAAATAAATATGTCACATTACTGAAACAGTTTAAACATTGTTAAACAGTTTTAATGACTCAATTTTACATTTCTGCAATTGCTCGAAATGGAACATTATCAAATCGTCGCAATTAAATCAGAGTTTTAGTTGGATTATCGAATTGCTACATTTGGACAGTGCATCTCGTGCTTGAACGATCCTAGCCATCGAGCATATTTAATTTAATTACAATAATAGTGAATGAAAATTGGATTCTTAATAAACTAGAAACCAATTAAATACTCATAAATTTCCGTATTTATCCACCAGAAGATTAAAAAGGGAAATCAGTATTAGTTAATAATTTCATAATGCAATTTTGTATTAGTTATAAAAATCTATATAGCCTGTTACAGAAGTGTAAAACCACGATATGCTTTGCTATTTAGGTAATTAAGGATATATTTGAATCAATATCAAAACTATTATATGACGATTTGTGAGTTTTAAATAAAATTTAGCAATTTGTATGTAAGAAATTCATTTAGAAAAAATAAATGAACATTATTACAAAAGAAATTACTTTTAAATAATAAATACATTTAATAGATTTATCGTTTTTTTAATAACTTGGAAAGCCGCAATCTGGTATCGATTTAATTAAATTTTAAGATTAGATTCTAATCTGCTCGTGAATTTAATTTAAAACAGCAGTCTTGAATTATCAGATTTATCAGATCTTATCAGATTTGAATCTGATCATGGTGAAGATCTAGAATGCTGTATCCCTTGCGCCAAATCGCTAAGTAAACAGCAGCTGTAAATTTAAACGAATTATTACTTACCTTTTACTGAACTGTATCTTTAATTTGGCTACCTAATTTATCCGATTAATAAAAAAATATATATTCCAAGGATCTTTCATCCATTTAGCCGGCTGGTAATGTCTCACACCATTCCAATCATTCCTGTAATTTACAAGGCCTTATCCAATGAACACAAAGAAGAGAACGGCAGCACAAATTAATTCAGTTTTTTAAACCTGGAAAACTCAAATCGAATCGCTATTACAGATAACTTATGCAAACCAAGACGTATAATTTTTTTTTCGGCAATATGAATCAAAACAGAGAAAATCTATGACTATATTAGTATATTCTTAAAAAATTACTCTTAATTTTATCTGAAATAAATTTTTAATATTTTAATGGTGATTGATGAATATCTGAAATTTTCCTTTTTCCGTCGCAGGCATACAACATAAAGTTTAACTTCCGCCCTGAGTAATTTTTATACAAACACATTTTTTGTTATTAATACTTATCAGAGCATTTAACTAATATACTGAAAAGGTACTTTCAGACTGCAGAATTTAAACTTTTCCAACCATGAATTATTAGTATCGATTGATAAACTTTTGTATCAGACATAATAGAAATAAATCCAAATATTCAAATGTAGTTATGTGTAAATGATTTCAATTATCATTTGAACTGTAAGTATGAAACTTAAAAAAATATTCTACTAAATAAGAACTAAATAAAAGTTTTAAAAGGTAATTATTTGCTATGAATACCTCTTTTAAGCCACTTAGGTAAATTGTTATGAATAGCTTTTTAAATCTTTTAGACAATTTGTTATGAATATCTATTTAAATCTTTAGACAAATTGTTTTGAATAGTTATTTAAATCATTTGACAAATTTTTAATACCTTTTTAAATCTTTCAGACAAATTGTTATGAACATCTATTTAAATCTTTAGACAAATTGTTTTGAATAGTTATTTAAAAATTTAGATAAATTCATATGGATAGCTATTTAAATCTTTTGATAAATTGTTATGGATAGCTATTTAAATCTTTTTGACAAATTGTTATGGCGAATCTCCAAATATAGTAATGTGTAAAGGATTTCAATTTTCATTTAAACTGTAAATATGAAAATAAGAAATATTTTACAATTTTTGACAAGGAGAAAAATAAGAAATCTCTTAAGTAAATTGTTATAAATAACTATTTTAAATCTCTTAGATAAATTCTTTTGAATAGCATATTGACAAGCATATATGAATGTGTTATAAAGGGTATTTTGAGTCTCTTAGACAAATTGTTACGAATATATATGACAACTCATATGAATTTATGAATAGCTATTTTTTATTGTAAATATTTACCAATGCGTTTAACTACTGTATGGAGAAGTACTTTAAGAATACAGAATTTATTTTTTCCTGCCGTTAACTATTAGTGTACCTATCGATAAATAGCTGGAATTATAAACTAATTAGAATATACACTCATGTCCATAAATTAAGGATAATTCAGAATCACACAGAAATTGAACTCTAAAATAAAAATTTCCCTTGTAGAATCATCACACACATCTTGAAGAAGATTATGCAAATTACAGGAAACCACCAGATGGCGCGGATAGTACGTCACAATGACGAGAGTGTAAGAGAGGGGTATATAAAGAATGGTGGCAAAGAAGTAAAATTGTTCACAAGCGTTTTAAAAGCCTTTCAGTGCAATAACCGCATAGTTATGGCACAAAGGAAGCATTTGGATGATTTTTTACGTGGTAGAATTATCGGACGACTGGAATGTGGACGTACCCAGCTGGAAGTATCCGAGGAACTTGGAATCGCCCAGAGTATCATCTCCAGGCTTTGGCAAGATGATGGTAATGTGAGTAGATGTTACAGCACAGATCGCCCCCGAGTTACAACGCCGAATGAGGACCGGTATTTAGCAGTTACTGCCAAAAGAAACAGACGGAGCACAGCATCAGACCTGTCTCGTCAGCTCTCTTCAGCTACCGGTACGACAGTTTAAAGGCAGACCGTGTACAGACGCTTAGGGCATATTGGTCTATATGCTCCTAGGCCTGTCAGATGTGTTCCACTTACCGCAACTCACTGTCGCCTGCGATTAACCTGGAGTAGAGAGCATGCATTGTGGACACCGCAACAGTGGTCTGGTGTGATGTTTTCCGACGAGTCCAGGTTTAGTTTGCAGTCTGATTCTCGCCGGACTTTCATATGGAGAGCGCCAGGTACCCGTTACCACCAAGAGAATACCATTGAACGACACCGTTATGGTGGTGCAGGATGGCTCGTTTGGGGAGGAATTATACTTGGTTCCAGAACTGACCTGCATGTTCAGAGTGTAACGATGACAGGCCACATCTATCGGGATGTCCTTCTGGAACAACATGTACGTTTGTTTCGGGGCGCCATGGATGCTGAATTTCTGTTTATGGATGACAACGCCCGTCCTCACCCTGCAAACATTGTAGACGAATGCCTTCAATTGGAGGACATCACCCGTATGGATTGGCCAGCATACTCACCGGACTTGAATCCAATAGAGCATGTCTGGGATATGCTTGGCCGACGAATTGCAGCCCGTCAACCCCCTCCCACCTGTCAACCGGAACTTCGGAGGGCATTGCTTGATGAGTGGTATGTGCACCCAACACTGAAATCTCGTTAACTCGGGAAGGCCAGTGGCACGCCTGCGGCGTTCAAGTTCAAGATCAGATTGATAATTTGATACTCAGCATGCCTAGGCGTTGTAAGGCCTGTATTGCATCGTCCGGGAGACATACTCCATATTAACCATCATACTAACCGTGTTATACTGCTTTTTGTAAATAGGTTCTTTTTTGAAATTTGCTCTAGGGAGTAAAAATCACAATTTTTATTAATTATGTCAAACATATAGCATCTTTTTTGCTCTTTACCTTTTGTTTAATAAATAGACTTTACAAATAAGGCAAATTTGTTTTGCTTCTGTCTCTTTCTTTGCCTGAACTTCATTATCCTTAATTTATGGACATGAGTGTATATTTAATATTAAACGCAATACATATAAATTCGAATCTTTATTGTATATAATATGCTCAAACAGTTAGCAATGCTTGATTTCCATGTGCTTGTACTTTTTTCAGACAAAAACTGAATATTTAAAGTTATAATTAAATCTAAAATATAATTAAATCTGTTGTTATAATTACATCATGCATGCCGTACCATTTACCCCTTCTTCAAGTATCTTCAGTTCAAATTTGAACTCATTGTAATGAGTGTTTCTTTTTTTATAGCATTTTGAAAGTGGGACTTTAATTATAATCACCCTCTATGTAAAAAAATAATTTAACCCTTTTTCCATCACTATAATATATATCGTACTTTTTTTAATTTATAATTTACTAATTTTACAAACTTTTAAACACAGACTCTATTGAAGGTCCTTTTAATTCAATTTAATTTATTCATTTTTATTAAAATAGGGAAATTCAATCATCTAACTACAAGTTTTAATTGAGTTTGACAGCAAAAATTTTTTATTTTTAATGTAAATCGTTTCTAACATGTTGAAAACAAAAAGAAAATCAAATTGGTTCTCGGAAGCCATTGGCTGTTATTTTAAAGATGTGGAAAACAAAATGAATGAAAATAATTAAATGGTGGGAAAGTCTTTTCACAATTCGTTGTAATGCATTTTAGAAGTGACTCCATTTTGAAATGAATTTGGCGCCTTTTTTTTTTTCTATTGCGTCAATAAAAAATAAGAAAAAGAACATTAATATTTTCGGAAGCTCCTTTCATTGTTTTCTTAAAAGAATAATTAAATTCGAAAAAGGACATCTGCATCGGTGGTTAACACAGCTGTTCTTTGGAAATGGAATCGAAAATATTTTATGTTTAACACGACTTATTATTATTTTTTTTTAATAGAAGGTCTTTAAGAATAAAAATGTTCTTGTTCTTGGAAGCTTTTAGTCGCTTCATTTGTAATATTATTTTTTTTTTTTTTTTTTAAATAGAGAAAATGTTAATGTAAAAAAAAAAATTGATGGAAATTTTGAAAATAGAGGGTGATTATAATTAAAGTCCCACTTTTAAAATGCTGTCAAAAAAGAACCACTCGTCACAATACGTTCAAATTTGAACTGAAGATACTTGAAGAAGGGGGAAACTGTATGGCATCAAAAAAAGTTCCAAAAGAAGCTACACCAATATTTCCAATCCAATTGGGTATGACCTTGCCGTGGTGGATGGGCTTTACACTCACAGTGGCATAACTGTTTTACTGTAATTTTTTTCTGTCAAAAAAACAAACCATTTAAGCACATTGAACACTACAGTTGGTTTAGTGTGTAACTTGTGCCAAATACGTTGTCATTTCGATTCAAATATCACTGGCATCCATGTTCACTTTCTTAATGCCACTTGCAGCGCCTTGTATTAGTACACTTCGGAAACTTTTTTGATGTAGTACCGTTTCCCTCTTCTTCAAGTATCTTCATTTCAAATTTGAACTCATTGTGACGATTGGTTCTTTTTTACAGTATTTTGAAAGTGGGACTTTAGTTATAATCGCCTTTTACATAAGAATACTTATTTTAAGATACTGGTGACTTTTCTTTGAAAAAAGTATTTTATTTTAAAATTTAGTTTCTTTTTAAATAAACAAGGTATATTTTTTAACCTTTAGATAATAAAGCATATTTTTTTAGATTTCTTAATTTTTAACGACTTTGTACAATTGTTATATTTGTACAAATGACAACACAAATTTAGGATAAGCTATTATTTTGTAAAATTACATTATGCATTCGATTTTAATAGTGATACATTTTCAATTTAAAAAAAATAATGAATTAGCCGTTGTTTAATTAGGTAGGCTGAATAACCATTAGTTTACCAATTCAGAGACATTTTATTTGAAGTATATTTTACTTATCGAATCTTGTATAAGCTAAAATTCCTTTAGTTTTCGTTTTACAGCAGAAATAAATATGCAAACGTATCAACGACCACTAAACAATGGGACGACTATCAAACATATAGAATAATGCACCAATTTAACATTTTTGATATTTATTGTAAAGATGCACAGACTTCTGATGTCCGCGGTCCCACACTGTAACTTATCCGCAGAAAATCTCCCCATTCAAGCACTGTAATTTATCCATACAAATCCCAGCATGCATACATTGCAACCTATTCATAGAAAATCCCGATGTGCACACATAACTTATCTATAGAAAATCATCGAATGCAAGCACTGTAAACTTATCCGCGAAAATTCCCACTTACACACATTGTATCTTATCTCTAAAACTCCCGGTATGTATACACTGTAATTTATGCATAGCAAATTCCTGTATGTATACGTTGTAAATTAAAACTGGAATTCCCTCTGGTATACATTGCTTTTTTTATCTATGAAAAATTCCTTCATATACACATTTTACGTTATCCACGAAAAATCCCCACACGCCAGCATTGTGACTTAAGCACATAAAATCTTCGCCTGTCTATGCTGTATATTACCGCTGGTATTCCTTGTTTTTTCTACTGGCAACACTTGCAAATTTTTATTATTGTTGTTGTTGTTATCGTGTCCCTCATGGAAGGAGGGGAGAGGGATGCAGCTTCTGTTCTGATGGAGTACCCGTAGGTAGAAGTCTGACTTCTGCTCCGTGTCGCTCATACAGTCATAGGAGACCGGGACCTTACCGGACGGCTTAAAGTGGATTCCGAACCACTACAAACATTCATGGCACCACCGGGACTCGAACCCGAAACCTGTGGTACCGAGCACCAGAACGCTAGACACTCGGCCATTCAGGCCCTGCAAATTTTTATTAACAATTAAATGTAGCGAAATGAGGAACGTTATGTCATGGCTTCTTAATTAGAGGTCCGTAGTATGATTTCTTAATTAGGGTGTCCATGAAAGCGAATGAGAAAAAAGACCTCTACATTATTTCCCTTCATCCCTAATTACATCTTTCATTGCCTACATGAATGTCCCTTAACCATAGTGCTGCATTCCAGGTGCAGCAAAGCCATCCTTAGTGAAAACCTTGATAACGCTGAATTCACTGCAGCTTTCTTGAAGACGAATGACTTCAACTAAAATTTACTCGAGACTCGAAAGCAATAAGAAGTAAAAATTTCAAAATTAGAGTTAAGAAAAAAAAAAGAATCTGAAAGAAGACAGTTTCCAAATTCGTTCCCTACTGGTAAAATACGCAACTGGTTTGCAGGAGGTTTCGATTCCGGTGACGGCATCTGTTGCAAATCCCTCTTTCAGTTCTCTGTCAGGCTCGATAATGATTGTAACAACGTATGCAAAGTGTCTCACATCAATGGTTAGATGCCTAGTTGGAGTTTTGTAATCCCATATGTCACTCAAATTTGGAGAAGTTCCTCTAAAAAGTCCTTTGGAAAGGCAATGGCTTTCTCACAACGTTTGTCGTAGGTTATTGGTCGTATATATAAGAGAGGTAACATATGTAATACATGGTATACGTGCATAATGTACTTAATGTACATAATATATGTTATGCATTCATATCATACAATTCACAATAGACATAATAAATGACATACATAATAGGTTTGTGCCAATATTAGTGTAGCTATCAATTTAATTACGTTGATGAAAAAAAAAACCGGTCAAATACAGTTGATGAAATGAAAAATTAACGGGTAATCGATGGTAATTAATAAGGAATAATCAATAAGTGTTGACTGTGATAATTAATTTGCGGTACAACGGGTAATCGATGGTAATTAATAAGTGATGACGGTGATAATTAATCAATGGCACTCGACTTCGACGCTAGATGGCATTAGGAGTAGCGCTAAATTCAGAGTTGGCTGAATTCAACTTTTTGAAGAAAAAAGAAAGCTTTTATATTAGAAGTTAATTTTAATTCAACACTCGTTATCGAGACTGAATTAATTTTTAATTCCAATATTAATTAACCAATGAAATTTATTTAATTATTTAAATTTAAGATTCATAACACTTGATAGTTTTTTTAGTAAGGAGAAAACTAAAATCAAAATTCGCTTGTTTAATTATTTTAGACTTGTAAACCAAACAAGATTTTATAATTTTCTGTCAACAGAAAAAAAAATGTATTTGCATACAGAAAATATAACACAAAAATATAACATATTTCTCCTGGTAGGTCTCCCAATAAGAACATTTTACGATATTAACGCGGTGGGTTGTATAGTACTCATGTATATCACTTATCCACTCAATGTAAAATCAAGGAGCATTAAAATTAACCGGTAATTTATATTATAATTTAAGGGGAGTGAATGGGCTCGGTACCACAGGCTTCGATTTCGTGTCCCAGAGGTGCCATAGATATTTGTAGTGGTTCGGAATCCACTTTAAATTGTAGGTCCCGCACTAACATGATCGTGTAGAGCGTTGCGGGGGTAGTGTTACTCCTCGTCCGTAGCTTATCGTCAAGCTACACGCACCTCCTGGATAGTGCTAAGGGAGTAACGTCGGTGTAGCGTCGGCATCCAAGGCAACTGTCTAAGTTTTGGCCAGCTGCATTAGAACAATAAAAATATTAGAATTTAACAGATAAAGCAGTTATCAAAAATTACATTTTTTACATCACTAATAACCAATGAAAAATCGACAAATGCTTAGAATAAAATCAAGTAATATAAAAAAAAAAAATTAAAGTCAATTCCTACTTTTTTTTTAATCTATTGCAGAAAGTCCTTCATAAATAATTTTCATTCATTTTTTTAAGTTTATCTGGGGCCATGCATTGGTAGATACATGCGACTTAAATCTAAAAAAAAATTTATGAATTAAATTTAATGAATGAATTAATATTTGAAAAAACTGTATTCACATCCAGTGTCATCCACTACAGGTTTAAAAAAATGTATTTGAACTTGAATGGATGAATAAAAAGTATTTCATGAACAAGAACAAGGATATATATAGGGAGAGTGGGAGCTAATAGTAGGAATTGAAAAAATTAGTTGGGTACAGAAAATATAACACAAAAATGTAACATATTTCTCCTGGTAAGTCTCCCAATAAGTATACTTGCCATATTTTTTTAATGAACGCTGTGGATTGTATGGTATTCATGTACATAACTTATCCACTCAATGCAAAATCAAGGAGAATTAAAATTACTCGTTAATTTCTATTAACATTTAACGGTTAATTCCGTTTACATTACTAATACACAATGAGAAATTGACAGATGTTTATAAAAAACAACAACCGAAAAGAACTCAATATAAAAACATAATTAATCCAAACAGTTTATAAAAAAAACTAGCTAGAGCAGCTTTTCTCTCACACAGATGTTCTTTGCAGATTAAAACAACATAACAGCACTCCAATCAAACTTTTGTAGAAAAAAAAGCATTTATATTAGATGTTAATTATTATTGCTTTTAAATTCAACGCTAGTTTACGAGGCTGCGTTATTTTTAACTCCAGCCTTAATTAGCCATTGAAATTTAATTAAATATTTAAATTTAAGATTCATATCACTTGATAGTTTTTGTCGGTAAGAAAAGAACTACAATCAAAATTCGCTTATTTAATTTTCTTAGTCTTGTATACCGAAGTAGAAATTATAATTTTTTGTCTATAAAAAAATATAACACAAATATGTAGCATATATTTCTCCTGGTGGGTCTCCCAATAAGTATATTTTGCGATACTAAATAATTAATTTATGGTACAACAGGTAATCGATGGTAATTAATAAGAAATAATTAATAAGTGACTCGACTTCAACGGTAGATGTTATGAGTAGCATTATGTAGTGTATAGTATAGTATTCATGTATGTAACTTATTCACTCACTTCAAAATCAAGGGCAATTAAAATGAACCGTTAATTTATATTAGAATTTAAAGGTTAACGCCATTACCGAAAATTAACAGTTTTTACATCACTAATACCCAATGCGAAATCGACAGATGTTTACAAAGAAAAAAAAACTAACAACCGAAAAGAACATAATATAAATATATAATTAATCCAAACAGTTTTATAAAAAAAGCTAGCTAGAGCAGCTTTCCTACAGACAGATGGTCTTAGCAGATTAAAACTCAATAAGGATTCTACAGCAAACAATTCTGTGCCGCGTAGACTAAGCTGTGATCCACCCACTCCCGATTACGCTTTTGTCCCAGCGAATTTAAAACGATTTTCTTTCCGATCTCTTTTCACTCTTGTCGTACCAAAGCTTGAGAGAGAGAGAGACAGAGACAGAGACAATGTTTAGGGGAATGATTCGATGGCAGTTTGGCCTTTCCGTTCCGTACACGAGCAATTTGTTTGCTGTAACACCCACGCCTTCTGTTTACTCACACACACAGAGGAATCTTTCTCACACACATACATTGCAATGTAGAAAAGATAAGCGATCCATTTAGGGGCCATGGTACAATTAAATGATATCGAATTTCCTAATGATTTTTTTTTTGATTAATGATAATATTAGCGTACTGAAAGCATCGGGCATGCGCAGATCGTAGAACGTATGTTGATAATACTATTTTACTTAAAATATAACACGTAATTGTTAATAAATATAATTGTAAATACTTTTGAAAAGATTTTCAGATTTTGAGAATTGAAAAACCCAAACATGATCAGCTTGCAGTTTAACAAAAAAAAAATGCTGAAATCTGCTCGGCAAATTTCAACTTATCGTGTGTGGATATTCGAGAACGGATGAATAAACTCAGGCCAATATGCCAATGTTTAATAGTGCACGAGATATATGAAGCAATTGATTGGGATACTACAAGAATGGCCAAATTCAATAGAATGTTGAATAGATCAAGATCTTCATGAAGAAGGAATTGTTCAAGAATCTACAAAAGAATATTGAAAAGTAAGATAAATGTCATCGTAAATGAAGAATGAAATATTCCCAATTCTACAAGAAACGTTATCACATTCAATAGCCAAAAGAATGTATCAAAGTTTGAACATTCTAGGCATAAATGAAGAATGAAATATTCCCAATTCTACAAGAAACGTTATCACATTCAATAGCCAAAAGAATGTATCAAAGTTTGAACATTCTAGGCATAAATGAAGAAATAAGTATTTCAAATACAATAAGAAGCACTCTACAGCTCTACACTACTCTACTCTACAGCTCAATAGGCACAGAAAAATGCCAAAAGTGATAAATTCAAAAAGATGGAATTGATCAACGCACTACGAGTACTTGTAGTCATTGGAAATACAAATGTTTAAAATCTCAACCAAAACTACTACAAAACACTTGAAGCAAAAGCCAAATTCTCCAGAAAATTCCTTAAGACTAACCGTTATTCGTGAAGCATTTCAAGAGTTAAGGGATCCAAAGTACCATTTTCCGCCAAAATTTGTAATGGAATTTTATTTGCTTGACACTCATTATCGGATAACGTCACGGACCCCTAACCAGGACGACATCATGTTCACACATGATAATAAACGTATTAATATCAATAAAATATTGTGTTCTATTTAATACTTTCCAATGCCAATTCGTTGGCTTGGATGCTGGTTTCCAGTCTACGTTTGCGATATTTACTGCTAAAACACGTAAGATTTAAAAACTGTCATTATGTGTTATTATTATTATATCAGAATTATCCCACTTTGTGTCTGCTTGCTGAAAGACTAGACCCAAAACAAAACGCATCTAGCGATGCATTCCATACACCGTGTCATTCAATGCATTGTCATCAATAGCACGACAGACCAGGCTGGTGCAAGGCTTTCCTCCTTTGATGAGATTTTCATGTGTTCCTCCGGGTGACAAGGGTCCTCCAATTCTTAACCTTCAATACAGCAAAATCTTTTTCAACTGCGTCTATCCATTACAACTTGGGTCGTCCTCTTCCTCTTTGTCCCTGTGGCTTTGCCAAAGTGAGCCTTTTAACAGGGTTTAAATCATTAAGTATAATCTATTGATCTTAATAAATTTTATAATATCTGGGTTTTGATAGCATTTATATATTTCTGCTTTGAACAGTTTTCTCCAGCAATCACTTTCCTTAACACCTCCAAGAATAGCCCTTAAAATCTTCCTCTCAAAGGTACCCAAATGGGCCTCATCAGATCTTGCCAAAGTCCAAGTTTCTGAACCACAGATCGAAATAGGTCTAATAAGGGTTTTATATAACAAAAATATAATTCAGTGTATAAACAGAGAATATTTCGGATATTTTTAAAGCTAAGTACTTTCCATTACCTGGGCACAATCGCTAAATGTAGTAGGTTTTTATTTATTTTCTTAAAATTATGAACAGATAAATTTAAATGAAGTGAGTTATTATTGTTACGAAATTGTTTATATTGCTGATTAATTGTTTCGTCGCCAAAATCTGTTGCTGGTGAAATGTGTGCCCTGTTATCGAAAAAGTACCAAATTGTACAACAGAAATAATAATAAAATTTACATAGATATGTGCCGAATCAGAATTTCACATCCCGCTAAACTTGTAGACAAAAAAAAATAGACCAGGGGTGGCCAACCCAAATGATCTTGAGGTCCACTTCGGAAATGCATCATGATTCCGCGGGCCGCCTATAAAATTATATATCCCCCTATTAGATTTAAACCCACTATAGACATTTTTCTTTGGAATGAAAAATTGAAACATAATGAGTTATTATTTTGTTTACTTTTATTCTTACATGTGAACATAGATAAGATAATGATAATAATGATACTAAACGCACAGTGTAAAGAAATATACAACACTAAAAATGAAATATAAAAAAATTTTAAATATAAACGAAATAAAAAAAATTAAATCATTAAAAAATATTTATTTTACTAGTGCGATATGTGTTTCTCCATTCTGTAAACTCATCACTAAAACACGCAATACCTCTCAAATATTCGCAAGACTATTATTTTAAAATCAAAGTTACTTTTTTCTCATAATATCGACAGTTCATTTTTGAATAGGTGGATGCACTATAATGTATTTCCTTTAATACATTGGTTTTCACTACTTTGGCCATTATAAAATAAATATATGTTAGCACAGATGCCATAGATTGTATACTAGACAACAAGTACCAGACTCAACATTATTGTTGTTGGCGTCTGGCGCTTTAGTTTACAGAGATTGGATTAGAAAATATTCCACCTGTTTTACCAACTTGCCAACGTTTTTGCCCTCATAACAACAAGAAACAGTAATTTTTATTATTATTTATTTTTTTTAATCCGACTTTTAACTTCAGGTAAATATTTTGAGGTCTGGCGCACTGTGCCTCAGGTTTTGGGTTCGAATCCCGGAGGTGCCATAGATGATTTTAGTGGTTCGGAATCCACTTTAAACCGTAGGTCCCGGTCTAAAAAAAAATCTGTCTCCAAATATGAGAGCAGGCAGATGCCCTTGGTTCATCGTAGGGTTATTGCTCCAATGACGAAGAAATATTTTTTTCTAATACAGCTGGTAAATATTTAGACAATAGACTTTTATGCCATGCAAGGATTGCACCGACAGTACTCACTTAGGGGATGAGTGTAGCTACCGACGAGGAGTAACACTACCCCCTCAACGCTCTACGATCATGTTAGGCCGCGACCTACGGTATATAGTGGATTCCGAACCACTACAAACATCCATGGCACCGCCGGGACTCGAACCCGAAAGTACAGAGCACCAGAGCGCTAGTCATTCGGCCATCAGGCCCCATGAAGAAGAAATATTTTGATGAAAAAACCATCTCTCGGTTATCCATGGATCAGATTATATTTAGAAATATAAGGTATATAAGGTATTTTTTTAAATTTTATTTTGAGTAAGAATTTTATTTCTGCATTAATTCAATTCTTTCTATTAACTCACACTCTCCCTATGTATATCTTGTTCACATTTTCATTCGTTCATGAAATACTTTTTAATCATCCACTCAAGTTCAAATACATTTTTTTTAACTTGTAGTGGAGGACACTGGATGTGATTACAGTTTTTTCAAATAGTAATTCAGTAATTAAATTTAATTCATTAATTTTTTTTTTTTTTTTTTTTTTTTTTGGGGATTTAAGTTGCATATATCTACCAATAGATGGCGTCAGATAACTTAAAAAAGGAATGAAAACTATTTATAAAGGACTTTCTGCAATAGAGTGAAAAAAAAGTAGGAATGGGCTTTAAAAAAAAAAATTTTTATATTGTTTTTTATATCAAGCCCAGAACCTGTGGCACAATAGAATCGAAAGTCAGATTAAATTAGCAGACGAATTAATTGAATAATATTGAATTTATAAATTAATTAAAATGTCGTTAAATAAATGTGTTTACGGATCAATTCTCGTGACAAATCGCTACAAACTTTCAATATTTTATCTTGTTATATTTTTCGTTTTTTATTTTTATTTTTATTTTATTTTAAGTACGAATTTTATTTTTGCATTTATATTTTAATCACCGAATAATTCTTCGATGCATTTGATAATTAAAATCTCTTTGACAGGCTATGCAATTAATTAGTACAAAATTCCTGAATGTTCAGACGCATTAAAACTGAATTAACTGTTCTGATTAACCTAAGAAAAAAGCTTTATATTCGATTAATAATGTTAGCTACATTTTTCATAATGTTATAAAAGTTTCAATTCAATTCAAATAAGGTCTCTTTTTAAATAAATAAAAAATAAAACTTCTCGAATTTCTAAAGATCATTAATTCTGTGAACATTCTTTAGAACAAATCATTAAAATAATCTCTTAATGAAAGTAAGAATTTAAAACTTGCGCCATTTTAGAAATTTATTGTTGTTTTTCACATAAGAAAAGTATTTGGGAGCATTCAGAATAAAAAAAGTGTCTTAATTAACATTTTGTTTATGATAACCTTTGCAGCATTTTTTTTTTTTTTTTTTTCTTATTTTTTTTTTAAGGGAAAATAAAAAAAAATTTGTGAGAATACTTTATGGAAAATATTTCATTTTAAGCTTTGAAAATGCATTTTAACAATATTTCATCTCTTTTTATTTACGTGTATTCCGTACAAAATATCACCTGCTTCGCTTGTTTGTTGGAAAATATTTCATCGTTTGTTTTTCTAGAAAACAAGTTGAGTTGTTTACTAAGAATAAAAAGATCGTTTTGCGGATAATCTTTTTTATTGCTGTTTCGCTATTTGTAATTCGTATCAATGAAAGTTTATATTTTTTAATCACATAATAAGGTTATATTTATTTTTAATATCACATAATAAGGTTATATTTATTATTTTTAATATCACATAATAAGGTTATATTTATTATTTTTTAATCACATAATAAGGTCACATAATGATGTTATAATTTTGATCTGAAAATTTAATTATATGTTTACGTAACTCAAACTAGTAATAATAATATATATGTAAGTAACTACTATTAATAATACTGAATTATTCTAGACTAGTCTCTATTTATTTGTTTTCTTTTTTTTTTTTTCATTGTTATTGTCATAATGCACCAGTTTATTCTGTTCAAATTTTTCCGAGTTCGTGTAAATGATTATTTCTTGCACCTAAATATATTAAATTCTTAAAATTAAAGTAGGATTTGTGATTGTACTGTAGAATTCTTTCGTTATTTTTCATGTAATCCACATAAGAAATTCCCGAACACTATTTCCAGCGTTTCACCTGTGTAATTTAAGTTTTATATGATACTATAGAATATTTTTAATACTTCGGTGATAGCAGGAGAGGAAATAACAGTTTAATTCCGATAAATGGGAACCCTAAAAAAATACTATGTGAAAGGTGAAACTTGAACAGGGAGTTGCACTTAATTTTCTGTGGTGATACTTGTGTGGTAATTTGTTATCTGTTTTCTGTGGTGAAACTTGTCTGGTGATTTGTTCTCTTTTTTCCATTGTGAAACTTGTGCTGTGTGAGTTATGCTCTGTTTTTTATGGCGAAACGTTTGGGAATTAGTACTCTGTTTTATACGGTCATATTTGTGCGCTAATTTGTTCTCTGTTTTATGTGGTGAAACTTGTGCGATGACTAGTACTCTGTTTTATGTAGTCATTCCTGTGTGGTGATTTGTTCTCAGTTTCCTATGGTAATACTTGTGTGATGATATGTACTCTTTTGTGTGGTAAAACTTGGGCTGTTACTTGTATTTTGTGGTGGCATGTTTCAATCATTTTCAGATTGATAATGACTGTTTCATAAAGTCTTCCGGGTTTTTTTTATAATATGACTCTAAAATACAAAGACATCTCCTTTACTATCACGAAGAGCAGTACATCCTTGCAATATATACACAGCACCACGCACCGTAACAATGCACAATATGATACTTTAATGTGACTCTAATAATGCTGGAGGCAGATATCTGTTGACAACATTATTATGGAAATATGAGTTTAAGTGAAAATCTTATTTTAAGTTTTCTGTATTTTTTTTTTTAAAATCCTATATCAATGCGTAGGATGAATACGATAAATCAGTAGAAGAGAAAGTCTCGAGGAAAAAGAAAGAGGAGAATTTTGGGATTCGTTCTAATTAGCTGGTAGGAAACCAATATTGACTTAACCGCTTTAAGGGTGATCAATAAGATTTATGGTTTCATGGACCTAAGTATAAATTACTACCTTACAAAAGTTTTGCCAATTAATGGTGTTTTTCCAAAAGTTTTGTCAATAATGATATTACTTTAAAATACAATTATATTTATATATATCATCATCATCATCATTGGAGCAACAGCTTCATGGACCATTAGGACCGTCTGCTGGCAAGATTTCGAGATGGTAGACTTTTTTTTTTTTTTTCCCCAGGGTTGTCAACCCTGCGCTCAAGGAGCCCAACGCTCTTACAGTCATAGTAGACCGGACCTATGGTTTTAAGTGAATTCCAAACCACTACAAACATCCATGCCACCGGATGGATTCGAATCCGAAACCTGTGGCATCTTTGCTCTTATATATATATATATATATATAAGAGCAAAGATCCTATCCTGTCACATCTTGATTTCCAACCTAAAAGAGTTTTTCTAGGAATATCAAAGTTGAGTTTGTTCACTTCTCCTCCACAATCTTCCAGAGTCCTTGTAGCATATGCTGTGCATTTGTGTTAAAGCACAAATGCTTCATTATTTTTCCTACTTTGATTATTTTAAGTTTTCTGTTGTAAGACATAAAACCTTTAGAATTGCTTACTCTGTACCTACATTTTGGATCTTTTTTGATAGTTTTCTGTTAAAATCCGTTGTAATCGCATACTTAAATTCATCACTTGTCGGTTTTCATACAAGAATTTGCTCATTGTTTTGGTTTTAGTCGATGAAGGTCATGATTTTGTTTTTGGTTTTTTCGTTTTGATTATTTATTTGTTTGTTTGTTTTGATAAACTTGTAAACATATTTTATAATTCTGTTTACTGTTTCTATAGAAATGTAAAAAGATTTTTTTTTTTTTTATGAAAATCGGATTGTCTTTTAAAACATGAGAGCCAATTATAGATGTAATAAGAGTCCGTACACTTATAAAGTATGCATTTTTTTAGCCTTTTTTCTCACTTAAATATAATTTTTGATATTTCTTTACTTTTGTTATAAATTATTTGATGTGTAGAAGTGTTAAAACCATGCTTTTAACTTTTTTTAAATAATCAAATAAGTTTATTTAATTTTGTAAGAAGCAAACATATAGCCTTCGATATATAGTTTAATTTTCAGCGATATATTAACGCAAAGTATAAATTTAATGATGAAAATGATAATTAAGCCCTATGCTAATCTGATGCCATTAATTCATTTAATTAATTAATTAATTATTTTTTTTTACTTACTTAAATTTAAATTTTAGACAAATTCGTTACGAAAATTTCTGAATTTGCTTTTCAATAACAACTGATTTCGAATTTTATTTATTGGTAAAAAAAAGTTTGTAATTTTGTAATTTACTTGAAGCAAGATTAAAGTTTTCGTTCTTTATTTTAAATTATATATATATAATTCGTTTTATTCGATCTTTTATAATGAAATGTATAAAATTTAAATTCTAAATTTGTAAAGCTATAAATTCATTCTAAAAGTTGATTATTAGTACCGCCATCTTTTGGCTAAAATAACTATAATTTTTTTTTTTTTTTACTTCTATTTATTAAAAAATTTCTCTACGCCGTAAATATATTTTTAATATAACTACATAAACAGAAAAATATTATTTTGTAAATTATTTATTTATGTATTTCTTGATGCTTCAATTATTTAATTATAAACCTTAAAAAATTTAACTGTCATTTTACAACGTGTCAAACAAAAGAATTTATATATTTTAAGGTTAAAAAAATTTTTAAATTTTTAATTTTTAAAAGATATTTTATAAATTTTGCAAATAAAAATAATACAAATTATTAAGTATTTTTGAGAAAAAGAAAATGCATTAAATTTTGACAAATTTCGAAATTGTAACTTTGTGCTGCCATCTATTGCATACATTGGAAAATGAAAGCGATATGTTTTCATCTTCACATATTAAATTCCAAAATTTCTCTATAAAACATTTTATTTTATAAAATTCAAACAAACTGGTTTTATATAATAAATGTAATTGAATGTAGTAATGTTTTATTCAATGTTTACGCTTTAAATTTTATTTTCATTTCGAAACATACAACTAATATGAAGAATTTTGTTTAAACTATCGAAATGAAAAAATAAAAAAGACAGCAATTTAAATAACATTTTAAAAATTCCAATATACTAAAAACATCGCCATAAATGTTACAAAATCTATTAAATAAAAGCAACCTGTCTTAAAAAGGGGTATTTTAAGATAAATTGTTAAATATAGATTTAAGATTTATAGATTATTTAAGATTTAATTAATTAAGATTATTTAAGATTTAATTAATTAACATTATTTAAGATTTAATTAATTAAGATTATTTAAGATTTAACTTATTAAGATTATTGAGATAAATAAAATTTATTTATATATTATTAATAATAATTGTATAGATTTAAAACAGATTGCTTCGTTTAAAATTTCCATTTTAATTCGTTTAAATTATTTTTTTTTTTAAGTTTGTTTATTATCTTTTTTAAATATAATTTTGTTCTTACATGAAGAAAGTCAAAGTAGAAGTTATTATTTAAAGCATTTATCATCACCATGAGAAATGTACGTTCAAAACATTTTTATTTAAAACAAAACACACATTTTCCAAGTGTTTTCTGTAATGTGTATTTCAAAACTGACATGAAATATGTTTCGCTCAGACTTACGAATTACTATTATCAAATTAGCATTTCATTTTTAATTATGTGGCTTTTCAAATGTGAACAAATTATTGCTTCAACTTGCTTAAAAGAATGTCTTATTATCAGTTTATGTTTAGAAAGTGAATTGTACCATCACTTCACATTATGTATTCAAGCTCTGTTGATGAAACAAATGATTAAAAGGTGGTTCCCAAATGATAAATTGAAATTTGTAAAAATCACTTTTCTTTATTAGTATTTTTAAAAATTACGTCTATTAAATTTAAGAATATTAAAAATGTATACATTTATATGGGCCCTGGACGGTCGATTTGCTAGCGCTCGATACCACAGGTTTCGGGTTCGAGTCCCGGCGGTACCATGGATGTTCGGAATCCTCTTTAAACCGATCTCATATGACTGTTGAGCGTTGGGCGTAACACTGACAACCCTACCCCGTAAAAAAAAAAACATCTCTCTTCTCGAAATCTGCCACTAGGTAGACGTCCTTGGCCCACGCTGGGCTGTTGAGAAAATGATTATGATGATACAATCATATAAATATAATTAATAATTTATTTCCTTACATACAAATAAATACATGAAGACAGATTTAAAGAAAGTAATGTTTTAAAGAAAAATATGCATAAAATTAACTTAAAAATGAATTCTATGCATTTTTTATGACAGTATTACTTACTTCTGTATTACAGTAAAATTTAAGTAACCAATGTTATTTTTCTCACTTGATAAAATAAACATTCAATGCAATATGAACATTGCAATGAATAGATAAATAACTTAAGTTCCTAAGAATCTTTAAGTCAACACATTTCAAACTCTAGCAGGCAATGCATCAAACTTGATGAATGGTCTGTCATTACTAACTACTGGCAATACTGTGAGGTATATTCAAGTCGTGATATATATATAAGATTTTTCATTGTTATATCCCCTTAAAAATTGGATCGCCTGTTTTATGAATTTCTTCTGAATGATGATATTATTTCTTATTTTTGAATTTCTATGAATTATAGGATTTTTTATTCTTGTATTCCTATAAAAACTTGAATATATGTAATATAAATTTCTTAAAAACTAACTAACTAACTAACTAATGATAGTGATATAAGACATGTTAAGTTATGTGAGATAGATGTAGGAATTTTTATATCACAGGTTCTATGAATTTCTTAAAAATAGGCACAGAATGTGGGATTATAATTTAAATATATATATATATATATAAATCATTTCAAATTTATTTCTATGCCATAAAAATTAATTGATTCTCCCATTTTGCTTTACGCTTTTATTACGTTATAAAAGAAGTTCTATTTTAACTGAAAAAAAAATTAATGGATTATTTTCAGTTTGTTTGAAAAAAAGAAACTGCGCAATTTTAGAAGAATCTCATCTATCAGAATCATCATTTTTCTCTCAAACAAACAAACAAAAAAAAAAACAAAAAAAAAAAAATAAATAAATAAATAATAAATAAGCATTTTACATTTGTTTAAAAGTGTGTTATATTTTATCATTCCGTTTTTGTTTATTATCAAAATTATCTATTTTTATGAATTTTGAGAATATTTTCAAATTTTTTAAAATAAACACTTCCATAATTTTAGAAGTATTTTTTAAATTATTACATTTACTAAATAAAATTTATTTTTATAAACAAAAGAAGATTTGAAAAATTTTATTAAATTATTAATTAAAAATATATTAAGAAAATTATTTATTAATTATGTTTTTATATTTTATCATTCTGGCTTTATGGATTATCAGAATAATTTATTCTTTTACACTCATGTCCATAAATTAAGGATAATGAAGTTCAGGCAAAGAAAGAGACAGAAACAAAACAAATTTGACTTATTTGTAAAGTCTATTTATTAAACAAAAGATAAAGAGCAAAAAAGATGCTATATGTTTGACATAATTAATAAAAATTGTGATTTTTACTCCCTGGAGCAAATTTCAAAAAAGAACCTATTTACAAAAAACAGTATAACATGGTTAGTATGATGGTTAATATGGAGTATGTCTCCCGGACGATGCAATACAGGCCTTAGAACGCCTAGGCATGCTGAGTATGAATTATCAATCTGATCTTGGGGAATATTACATCACTCATCAAGCAATGCCTTCCGAAGTTCCGGTTGACAGGTGGGAGGGGGTTGACGGACTGAAATTCGTCGACCAAGCATATCCCACACATGCTCTATTGGATTCAAGTCCGGTGAGTATGCTGGCCAATCCATACGGGTGATATCCTCCAATTGAAGTCATTCGTCTACAATGTTTGCACGGTGACGTCGGGCGTTGTCATCCATAAACAGAAATTCAGCACCCATGGCGCCCCGAAACAAACGTACATGATGTTCCAGAATGGCATCCCGATAGATGTGTCCTGTCATCGTTACACTCTGAACATGCAGGTTAGTTCTGGAACCAAGAATAATTCCTCCCCAAACGAGCCATCCTGCACCACCGTAACGGTGTCGTTCAATGGTGTTCTCTTGGTGGTAACGGGTACCTGGCGCACTCCATATGAAAGTCCGGCGAGAATCAGACTGCAAACTAAACCTGGACTCGTCGGAAAACATCACACCAGACCACTGTTGCGGTGTCCATAATGCATGCTCTCTACTCCAGGTTAATCGCAGGCGACAGTGAGTTACGGTAAGTGGAACACACCTGACAGGCCTACGAGCATATAGGTCAATGCGCCCTAAGCGTCTGTACACGGTCTGCCTTGAAACTGTCGTACCGGTAGCTGAAGAAAGCTGACGAGACAGGTCTGATGCTGTGCTCCGTCTGTTTCTTTTGGCAGTAACTGCTAAATACCGGTCCTCATTCGGCGTTGTAATTCGGGGGCGATCTGTGCTGTAACATCTACTCACATTACCATCATCTTGCCAAAGCCTGGAGATGACACTCTGGGCGATTCCAAGTTCTTCGGATACTTCCAGCTGGGTACGTCCACATTCCAGTCGTCCGATAATTCTACCACGTAAAAAATCATCCAAATGCTTCCTTTGTGCCATAACTATGCGGTTATTCCACTGAAAGGCTTTTAAAGCGCTTGTGAACAATTTTACTTCTTTGCCACCATTCCTTATATACCCCTCTCTTACACTCTCGTCATTGTGATGTACCATCCGTGCCATATGGTGGTTTCCTGTAATTTGCATATTCTTCTTCAAGATGTGTGTGATAATTCTACAGGTGAAATTTTTATTTTAGAGTTCAATTTCTGTGTGATTCTGAATTATCCTTAATTTATGGACATGAGTGTAGATTTCAGTATTATATTCTGATTTTATAAAAAAAAAATACCTAATTTTTAACAAAATACATAATTTAAAACAAGTTAGTAATGGATATTTATTTTTTAAAACAAAAAAAGAAAACATTTTTAATGATAAAAGCTACATAGTTTAGATTTGCTTTAAAATTTATTTCTTCACGCAATATGTTAATTAACAAGAAATTAATAATGTTTAAATCTATGTTTAGAGCATAGATTAATATATTAGATATTTTTCAGTTACTGAAAATAGGCATCTAATAATGACCGTCATTTGTCATGAAACAATTCTTAAAACAAAAATTCAGTTTTGGTTTTTAAGACAATTTTCATCCTTTCAACCATTCCTTGCATGTGGTAAATTCTAAATGTATATTCGATACATGTAAGGAATTTTTTAACTAAAACATTTTCGCAATTTTGTAGAAATGGATAAAAAGGATCAATATTTGTCGGGAGAAACTTTTATTTAGAAATCTGGCATCTGTTGTAACTATGGCAACGAAATGCTGGAAGATTCAGGGAGGGTTTTTTCATCTTTTAAGAGTAAAAAAAATATATATATATATATGAACAGAAAGACGAGATAGAAAGGAAAAAAAAATTTAAAAGAGTGGCATTTCTACTTTATTTTTTTCATGTTTTTAGTTCTCAAGAAAATGCGTACAAATCAGATTTTTTGACATTAGTTCTCTTTCCACAACGCCGTAGAATGTGAAAAATCAAATTCCTGCTTCTAGAATTTCTGTTCTTAGAGTCATTTTTTTTTTATAAAAATATGAAAATAAGAAGTAAGGAGGCACTTCGAATAGTGAAATTGCACTTTTAGCTACCTGTAAATGTCTGTAAGGCTGCATTTGTAATTTACTGTCTTAACCATTTTGTTGCCTGAAAATTTCATTTAGTATCATTTATTCTTTAATTAAATCATTTATGAAAATATTGTTGACTCTGATAATAAAAATACCACAGTACCTTTATTTACGAATTTTTTATCAGAACTAAACAGTAATATGTAACGTAACGTAACGGCTGGTGTTTTATTGGAGTGCCCTGTACCTCCATATCATAATTTTTATTAATAGTTTACATAATTTTAGAAAATTCAATAAATTTAAATGCGTATACGTATATATATAGTAATGCATATTTAAAAATGCGTGTTTAAAGTGAAAAAAATGTGTAATATTTTTTTCAAAAAATAAAATTCCATAAAGAAACTTTATAAAAGTAGCTTTTAATTTCTGTTACTGAAATTTTTAGGCTAAAAAAAATGTAATTAAAATTCAATTTTTTATGATTCTTTTAAAAATATTCAAAATTAAATAAATCTTATTTTAGAATATTATCTGAATTTCTAAATTAAACAGTTCTAATATTCTCTTTATAATGCAAACAAAACATATCAAGTGGTATAAATTTCATTTAAAGTTTTTTATAATCCATCCAAAAATTCTAAAAAGTAATGACCGATAAGAAGTGCGTTCTATTGCTGTTTTCATTTAATAGATTAAAAAGCAATTACACTAGTAAGTTTTTAAGCAAATTTGATGGAACTTATTTTTATGATGAAAGTGATGAATTTTTTAAATTGCTGAATACATCTGACTAAGCCAAGTGGAAGACGTTGAGCAAGACATACGATTGACGATAAAAGAGAGACATCAAACAATGTAGCGACAGAAAAAACAATGCAACAAGGGACAAAATAGCATAAGAGACTAACAGTGCAATATAGGATAAAACAATTCAACAAGTGACAAATCTCATAACAAGAAATTAATAAGTGCAATAAAGGATAAAACAATGCAACAAGATACAAAATAGCATAACAAGAGACTAATTAGTGCAATAAAGGATAAAACAATGCAACAAGATACAGAATAGTATAACAAAAGATTAATTAGTGCAATATAGGATTAAACAATGCAACAAGGGGCAAAATAGTAGAACAAAAGACTAATCAGTGCAATAAAGGATAAAACAATGCAATAAGATACAAAATAGCATAACAAGAGACTAATTAGTGCAATAAAGGATAAAACAATGCAACAAGATACAAAATAGCATAACAAGAGACTAATTAGTGCAATAAAGGATAAAAACAATGCAACAAGATACAAAATAGCGTAACAAGAGACTAATTAGTGCAATAAAGGATAAAACAATGCAACAAGATACAAAAAGTAGCATAACAAAGAGACTAATTGCAACAAGATACAAAGTGCAATAAAGGATAAAACAATGCAACAAAATACAAAATAGCATAACAAGAGACTAATTAGTGCAATAAAGGATAAAACAGTGCAACAAGATACAAAATAGCATAACAAGAGACTAATTAGTGCAATGAAGGATAAAATAGCATAGCAAGAGACTAATTAGTGCAATAAACGATAAAACAACGTAACAAAAGACAAAATGTGCAATAAACGATGAAACAACGTAACAAGAGACAAAATAGTGCAACAGGGACAAACGAAGACATGTGCAGAGGGATAAAACAATGCAACAAGGGACAAAATAGCACAACAAGAGACTAATCAGTGCAATAAAGGATAAAACAATGCAACAAGGGACAAAATGGAATAACAAGAGACTAATGTGAAGGATACAACAGCGTAACAAGAGACAAAATACTGCAACAAGGTAAATAACAAGTGCATAGGAATAAAACAATGCAGTAAAGAAGGGGTAAAACAATATAGCAAGGGACAAAACAGAGCAACAAGGAGCAAAAGAGTGCAAGTGCACAGGGACAAAACAATGCAACAAATGACAAAACCGTGGAACAAGAAAGAAAACAATGTCAGAAACAAGTGCAGAGGGATAAAACAATGCAACAAGGGATAAAATAACATAGCAAGACTAATCAGTACAATAAAGGACAAAACAATGCAACAAGGGACAAAATGGAATAACAAGAGACTAATGTGAAGGATAAAACAGCGTAACAAGAGACAAAACAGTGCAACAGGAACAAAAGAAGACACTTGCAAAGTTATAAAACAATGCAACAAGGTGCAAAGCTATACGGTAAGGAACAAAGCAGCTCAACAAAGAGCAAAAGAGTGCAAGTGCAAAGGGACAAAATAATGTAACAAATGACAAAACAGTGCAACAAGAAGGAAAGCAATGTCAGAAGGGACAAAAAAGTGACAAGTGCAGAAGGATAAAGCAAAGCAACAAGGGACAAAATAGCATAACAAGAGTCTGATCAATACAATAAAGGATAAAACAATGCAACAAGAGAAGAAATAGCATAACAAGAGTCTATTCAATGCAATAAAGGATAAAACAATGCAACAAGGGACAAGATAGCATAATAGGAGACTAATCAGTGCAATAAAGGATAAAACAAGAGACAAAACAGCGCGACGAAGAACAAAAGAGTGCAAGTGCAGAGGGACAAAACAATGTAACAAGTGACAAAACAGTGGAACAAGAAAGAAAACAATGCCTGTAGAAAGAAAAAGAGAGAAGTGCAGAGGGATAAAACAATGCAACAAATTAGCATAACAAGAGACTAATCAGTGCAATAAAGGATAAAACAATGCAACAAGGGACAAAATAGCATAACAAGAGTCTATTCAATACAATAAAGGATAAAACAATGCAACAAGGGACAAAATAGCATAACAGGAGGCTAATCAGTGCAATAAAGGATAAAACAATGTAATAAGAGACAAAAAAGCGCGACGAAGAACGAAAGAGTGCAAGTGCAGAGGGACAAAACAATGTAACAAGTGACAAAATAACATAACGACTAATCAGTGTAATAAAGGATAAAACAGCGTAACAAGAGACAAAATAGTGCAACAGCGACAAAAGAAGACAAGTGGAGAACGATACGACAATGCAACAAGGTACAAAACAATACAGCAAGGGGCAAAACATAGCAACAAGAAACAAAAGAGTACAAGTATAGTGGGACAAAACACTGTAAAAAGTGACGAACAGTGCAACAGGAAATAAAACAATGCCTGAAAGATTAAAAAGAGACAAGTGCAAAGGGTTAAACATCACAAAAAATCGTAGGACAGTAAAATAACGTGTAAAACGATATATAGTAACAAGGTGTAAAATAGTACAACGAGGGACAAAACTGTGCAACAAAGGACAAAGATAAATGCATCAAGGCACAAAACAGTGTAACAAGAGACAAAATATTATTTAAAAAAGGACAAAACAATGAAGAAGGAGAAGAAGAGGACACGTGAAGAAGGATAAAACAGTGCGAATTTAAGAATTCCTTTTTTTCACCATTCTTCCCAATTTATTTTTTCGCCCATTCCTTTTTTGAATTTCCTTCGTATTTTAAGAATTCCTTTTTTATGTTGCGCTTACCAATTGGTAAGACTTCATTCATTATATAGTTTGATGCTTAATTGACTAAAACGATTTAGCCATTTTGTTTTAAATATTTGTTAATTCCGTTCCCAAATTTGAGCATGTAATTTACGAATATTTGCATTTCTACCTACAAGTACAAGTTTGACACAAATATTTGTTGATTCAAATAGTCTTGCGCATTTCAATACATTATTTATGTACAATCATAGCTATTTTTCTATTCGCATTTCTTAAAATGAAATATATTGTTGATAATTCAATTATAAATGCGTAAGAAATTCTTAAAATCAATATTTTCAATTCATTAATGTCTTAAAAGGCAGCAAAGAGTAAAAAGAAATTGAAAAAAGTGTAAATAGTGGTCCTACAATCTAGCTTTTATTCTAATTTGAAATAAATTAGGAAATATTGTGAGGAAAAAAGAATTCTTAATTATATAGATGTACTTTTTATACATTTACTTCCCAATTACTAATTACTTTTTATACATTTACTTACCATTTACTAATTACTTTTTATATAGTTACTTACCAATTACTAATTACTTTTTATACATTTACTTACCAATTACTAATTACTTTTTGTACATTTACTTACCAATTACTAATTACTTTTTATACATTTACTTACCAATTACTACTTATTTTTATACATTTACTCACCAATTACTAATTACTTTTTATAAATTTACTTACCAATTACTAATTACTCTTTATATATTTACTTACCAATTACTAATTACTTTTTATACATTTACTTACCAATTACTACTTACTTTTTGTACATTTACGTACTTACTATTATTTTACTTTAATGACATTTGAAGGAGAATCATATTTCATATTTTAATCTTTCCTCAAAATCTGAAAGCCTTCAAAAAAAAAAAAAAAAAAAATTGCATCTCATACAAAAAAGAAATGGCTATCGTTGTTAAATGCAACAGGTGAAATAAATATAAATCCATCATTCTTTTCACTGCAAATAAAATAATACAAGAGCATCAAATAAAATCTATACAGACAAAAAGAAAAACTGCTTATATTAACGTTTCTGTTTCACAATGGAGAACGGCAAGAATAATGATAATAAAAAAAAATGGCGCCTGTATTCGTCTCTGATAAATGATATCTACATTCCAAAGTGCTGTATTTCATTTCGGCGTTTAAGCTGAGTCATCCGATGACAGGACAACAAATCGTCTACTTGTTGCCCCGCCGATCGATGGCACCCTATGATTTATAGGGCCTCAGGTTTGGAAGTTATGAATAGCAGTTCCCATTGGCGTTTGTCTGTGGCTCCATAAATATTTTGGTCCTATCGGAAAAGCAGCTGAAATGAAAAGCAGCTGAAAGCTGTTGATACTGAATCATTGTTGTGGTGGAAACATAAACCAGATGCATTTTTACTCGTATTCTTTCGTGGAGTTACTTTTTTAAAACAGAAAAATTAGGAATGTTTCAATTCAGGGATTCTGAAATTTTCTGGAAGTTTCTAACTTTTTACACCTTTTACCTGCCTCGTTTCTCTTTATTATTATTATTATTATAAAGGGTGATCATAATTAAGTCCCACTTTCAAAAGGCTGTTAAAAAAAGAAACATTCGTCACAATGAGTTCAATTTTGAACTGAAGATACTCGAAGAAGGGGGAAACGGTACGGCATCAAAAAAGAAGTCTTACCGATTTTTCCCATCCAATAGGGTATGACTTTGTCGTGGCGGATGGGCTTTCCTCTCACAGTGTCAACTGTTGAATGACTTGGAAGTCCTTTTTTTTCCGTCAAAAAAACCAAAACAAACGTCCAAAAACCGAAACCATCAAGCACATTGGACACCACAGTTGGTTTAATGTGCAGGTCATGCAAATACGTTGTCATTTCGATTCAAAATATCATTGGCAGCCGAATTCCCTTTATTTATGTCGCTTACAGCGCCATCTATTTATACACTTTGGAACTTTTTTGATGGTGTATCGTTTCCCCCATCTTCAAGTATCTTCAGTTGAGGCTAATTTAAGGCAAATTTTTTTATAGAAAGGGGATGAGGAAGGGGCATAGTGGGACATTTTATTATTTTTTCAATATTTTAAATTGCTTTGACTTTTTTTTTTTTTTGTCCTAAAGCTATATTGTTAGTAATCTGTTTGATATTTTATATACTCTCTGCTATGATTTTAAATAGATTTATTTCAAATGAACACTATTTTATACTTTTTATAGAAATGAATTACTTTATGTAGATACATGAAACTATTTTATACATTTTTATAGAAATGAATTATTTTACGTAAATACATGAAACTAGATTAATTTTTTCTTACAAATAGTTTAATGTATTTAGATAAATAAAAATTGATTATACATTTTTATACAAATGGTTAAGTTTATGGGGAAACCAAAGAATTAATAAGTATGAATTTAAAAATGTATTTGATGGTATCAAAGATTTTTAAGAGTCAACCAGATTTCTTAAAAGATAAAATAATATTTTTCACTTTTTATTAATGTCTGAAATAATAAATAAATGTTCAAAAAATAAAATAAGTTTCCACTTTACCAATAAAACAAAACAAAAATAAAAACAATAACACACCCAAAAGCAAGTAAGGATAATTTAAATGTCAGTTAATGCAAAAAGAATGAAGGGCTTATTTTTTTTTTTCCCATTCCTCAGTAATATACTCAGAGCAGATATCGATTATTATCAGAACCAAAAACGATAACGATTCCGACTGCCATTTAATCGAAATGACACAAGCCGGACCCTTAGAGGTGGGGGAATAACAAGACCTGAAATGGAATCCGAAAAATCATTGGAACTCTTACGACATGTCATTAAGTGAAAACCACTTAACTGACGAGGTAATTTGGCAGTGAAGGAGTCGGCGATTTTTGGCGATTTTTATCTTTTTTACTGGAGCTCTCGAGAGTCATTTGGCAATAAAATTCAAAAACTGGATGGATTTTGTATTGCGGCATAAAAGCGGAGTTTCGCCAAGAGGGAAGATTTATCGGCGTTGTTAGGGATTTTATTAGTTTTTATATCGCGGGGATTTTAATTCTTAGTTACCATGGCGGGAAATCTAAAAGATACTACTGTGTCCAAAAAGTAAGACCCATTTTCAATTTAAAATTCCCGGGGCTTATGGAACTTCAATTTTTTTTTTCTTCTCTTTTTTAGGTTGCTGGCACTGTCTTTGACATCTGCGTGAAATTTCACGTCAAAATATTCATTAGTGTTTGAGTTAGTGATTGGTTTTGTGAGACGCTAAGACTGATTCCGGCGATTTTTGAAATGCTTGAATTCATTGAGCAAAGAACTTGCATTCAATTTTGTTTACGGAAACGTACGGAATGTTCCAGAAGGCATTCGGTGGGCATTACTATATAGGAAAGAAATGTTTAGAAGTGGTATAAACAATTCAAAGAAGGCAGAGAACGCGTTGAAGACGAAGAGTCCTCTGGTCGACCACCAACCTCAACCGACGAAGCTCACGTCCAAAAAATTAAAGATTTGATGCTTGCAAACCGTCAATTTACAATTATGAGACCTTGCTGAGGATGTTGGAATATCAAAAGGAGCGGTCAATTCCATTTTGCGCCTCAAACGCGTCAAATCTAGATGGGTACCGAAAACACTGAATGCGCCGGCTCACGCGGCATTGATTCTTCGTGACATTTTCGCCAAAAATGAAACCCATATCGTTCCACAACCACCATATTACACCGTGCGACTTCGGGTTATTCCCTAAACTCAAAAGACCCCTCCGGGGGTCGATAGGAGGCGATGAAATAAATTTGGAAGAATAAATAAAAAGTTTTTGAAAAAAAAAAATCATTGGTCTTACTCTTTGGGCACAGTAGTAAAACATTGCTTTTTTTGCAGTTTCAATGCAGTGTTTATTTATAATGTATAACTTAAAATATATTGTATTGCGCTATTTAATTTTAATTTTGTTTAGAAAGTTTGAGCATGATTTTTTTTTTACTTTAAAATTTAATTTTTGCCAACTTAACCTTTTATACATACAAATCCCTTTTTAAAGAAAGATAAATGAGACACCAGGAGTCTTCGAGAGAATGCGCCTGCCTTTTCTTCCTCAGAGTTGTAGTGTGCAACAGGCATTTTGAGCATCTAGTTTGAGTCATTCTCTGATTTAAATCAATGGGATTGCTAACATTGTGATTTTTGTTTCGTTTCACTGCATAAGGTTCGATTCTAAAGTTTTTCCGAAACTTCGAAAGGAAGGCAGCCCTAGATTTCACTGTAAAAAATTTTCTTTATGAAAATCATCATAATCTATTTTATTTTGTCTAATCAATTTGCAAGAACCCTGTATAAGGTATGCACCCTCTATATGCATAAGGTATTACCATTTTATCTTTTTTTAAGTATGCTTGTGTACCTATTATGAAATATAAACAGAATACAAGTAAATCAGGAAATGATGCTTTTCAGTACAGCCATGTTTACTTGAGCTTGCAATACAGACACTAATCATAGAAGGATGCTTTTCAATGCAACCATGATTGCGTGCGCTTGCAATACAGTAGAGTAATCGTAAATTTATATTTTGCAATACAGTACTGGTTATGGAGACCTGCAATATAATAATCCTAAAATGAGATTTTGCAATACAGTACTAGTTATGTCAACTTGCAAAACAATATACTAATGCAATAAAATTCTGATTACTTGCACTTGCTGTACAATATAGTAATCATGAAATGAGGCTTTTCTGTACAGATTATTCACGCTTACAATACAATAATCATGATGTAATGCCTTGTAATACAGTCACGATTACTTGAGCTTGTAATGCAGCACACTAATCGAAAACGAAATGATGTTTTTCTATACAACCATGATTACATGCGCTTTCAATACCGTATAGCAATCGTAAAATAAAGTTTTGCAATACAGTATTGATTACTTGCACTTACTAATATATATTAATCATGAACTAATGCTTTGCTATACAGATTATTTACGTTTACAATACAGTAATCAAGAAATGACACTTTGCAATAAAGGTATATTTACTTGCGCTTGCAATATACATTAATTATAAAAGGATATTTTGAAATAGTGTGGTATACGTGTGCTCGCTGTAAAACACAGTGATCATGAAATGACTCTTTGCAATAGATTATTAATAGTAAAGCCTGTGTTGTCCATATGAAAATAAAAGTAAATATTTTTCAATTGTTTTATAAACATCTACTCCAACTCTTTTAAGTAATTTTGGTGCATTATAATTTTTTACTAATTTTTATCTTTAAAATTTAAATTTAAATTTTTTTCTTAAGTGTTAATTCCTTTTTAATGAAAATTTTAATCATAATTAAGTACAGGAGGTACGGAGAGCCTTCTTCCCCAGGCACTCCTTAAATATGCAACCTTTGCCCTTGGTGGGCCAAGGCCGTCTGCCTACTTGCAAATTTCCAGACAGGAGATGTTTTGTTTTTATGAGGTAGGGTTTTCTCAGCCCTTCACATAACACTCTAAAGTCATATTAGACAGCACCTACAGTTTAAAGTGAATTCTGAACCACTGCAAACATCCATATCACCTCCGGAATTCGAACCCGAAACCTAGGGCACAGAGTGCTTCTCGGCCATTAGGCCCCGAAATTTCTGATAGAATTGAAAAAAATTGATACAATTAAGAATCTACACTATCTGCAATGTCGTCACGTTATGTAAACATGAGAATAACTGACACTTTCAGCATTTACTGTGATTTAAATTTTAGAACATTAACATGTACTTGCAATTTTAAGTGTATAGAGTAGTTATGTGTTTCCTTTAATAAAAAATATTAATTAATTTATAGGTATATTAACTTTGGGTTCATACTGAATAAATATAGTCTAGCTAATTAAAAGTTATAGATGTCCTGTATTAAGTGGAGAGAAAATGATTATTATATAAAATTTTAATTTACTGTATCATCTACATATAATAACATGTTATATTATATTATTAATTATATAATAATAAGTAGCATATTATAAATATATATATATGCATTTTTTTTTTATTTATAATATTTGCCTTCTTCAAAGGATAATAAATTAGAGTTTTAATAACATCACATCAGTATTTTACAATCACATTATTTTCGTTGGAAAATAAATAAAGAAACTCAACATTTTATGTTTGCAATTTAGTTTTGTAAAAAATCAAAAATAACTTACTATTTATTTATTTTGATTGTAACTATCAATTATATTATTAAATTTCTTTTGAATTAAAAAAAAAACATTCATAAATTAGTTACAATTAAATTTTAATTGCTTCTTGTGTTACACTATATTTGTTATATTACTAATTAAACCCTTGTATTTTAATATAGATTAATAAAGTGCTAAAGAAAGACGTAAAATTGCTAAGAGTTTAGGCATTTGCATTCAGTCATTTTTTATCACGATATTTGGCTAATTCTCTGTGAATTTACAGTGAAAACATTAGAATGAACTGTAAAACGTTTGAAAGTAATCTTTTATGTCAATTATTTATAGCCATATAAAAATAATTTGTTTAAGATTAAAAGAATGTATTGCGAATATAAACGTGAATGGCATAAAAAGAAAAAGTCTATTCGTATGAAGAACGACCGATTTTAAAAATATTGATGATTGATGTAAAAAAATAATCGTAAAATGTTAAAAATTAAAAGTCATATAAAACATTAAAACAATCTTTAAAATTATAATATATTAAAATAGACTATAATAAAACATATATTAATATATATGCTATATGTAATATATATATTAAAATAGTCTATAAAAATTATTAATCCAAAAAATCTGTTATTCGTTTTTGTATTAAACTTTTAAATTATGAATGTGATGTGTATCTCAGTTTACGCTTTTAAAAAGACTTAAAAGTTTGTGAACAATTTATTTAGTTTTTGATTAATGAATCTCTACATGAACACGTTATTGACAAGAAATTATCGATGTTGTGTTTGATGATGAAGATGTGTGGTGTTTGATGTTCATTTATGGATGTTGTGTTTGTTTAATTAGTAACTAACATGTTTAAAAGAACTATATTAAGCACTTAATTTCTATTCACAAGAAAATAATTTAGAAAAATTCTCGAAAATTTGCTTTTTCCGCAATATGAAAAATACAACAGTGAAACAACTTTTGCAGAAACTTATAACTCAACACTAATTTTGTGTTAGATTATTTATAATTAATTTATATATTTATATATAAATTTTATTTTATACATATCACATATTGGTTATTATAAAATTGTATTATTTATGTTATATATTATAAATTAAATTTAATTAAAATTAAATAATGTAATTTTAGAATATAAATATGAGTAATATTATCTATATTTATATTATAAAATTAATATATTATATTATTTTACACATATATACCATAATAAACAATTCTTTTTACCATCGAATCATTTTCAGTCTAAAATAATTTATTAAAAATCAAACTATTTCTATTTTATCTTTTACATTCGAATACAAAATTGCAATTTTATATATTGATATTTATTACATTTGCCTTCTTGATAATAAATTAGATTTTTAAAAATATCACATCAGTATTTCACAATCACATTATTTTTATAGGAGAATAAATAAATAAACTTTTATATTTGCAATTTAGTTTTGTAAAAAAATCAAAAAAAAAATTACTATTTATTTATTTATTTGGATTCAAACTATCAATTATATCTATAGAAGATACTTATTTTTATTATTACATTTTATAAGTAATGTGTTATTTTTTATGATTACTACCATTTTTATATATATAATATTGGTATATATATATGTATAATGTTTATATAAATATATAAATTATTATTATTATTATATATATATATATATATTATATAATATATATAATAATTTATATATTTATATAAACATTTTCTATAAATCTTATTTTATAAATATATATTTGTTACCTTATCCAATATTCAAATTAATTTTCACCTAAAAACAATCTTTTATAAACTAGTCCTTCTCAGTTAAAATTAATTTTATTTCTGTTTTTTTCAATTACATTACTTTTTATAGATGAACACTTGATAAAAAAAATACAAGCATTTTAAATATTTTTAAAAAATAAAATATAATTTCTTCTGAGTATTTATTTAATTGAAAGTGTTCACATATATTCCTTTGTAAATTTGTTTCTCTGCTACATAGGTAATATAGTGGGGAAACAACTTTTACAGAGAATGAAATCGAAACTTTTTATTTGTTATATTTTATATAATTATAAAAATTTATTGTATGTACATTGCTTATATTTTTATGCCTTCAATTTTTTTGTCATAATTTTTTTATAGTGAATCTTACTTCAGATGAAAAATTGTTTATACGTATTTTCTTTATTATTTATATATAAACAATCCTTTTTTTCTGCCAACCTTATAAAGCTATTGTAATAAAACTGGTTAATTTTTATAATGGACACCATTTCAGTGGTTCAACGTTGTAGCTTAGGTGTTTAAGAATGGGAGAGTAATGTACTTTCAAATGTAAAGCAAGATAACTATTATATATAAAAATATTATGCTTATTATAATTTTATATATACAGATTTTGGATATTCAAATTCCTCAATTTTTCAATTATATATATATATTTTTTATATTATTTATCTTTAAATGTAGAAATAGTAAGGAAATCGTGATTTTTCTGTGAGCATGTTCACCAAAAGTGCACTTTTTAGCCAAATATGGCACCCCTCTACGGGAGAAGTCAATAAATTGTTCCATTCTATCCCGAGTGCGATTCTTCGAGGAGCAAAGAGGGATGTGCGATAGCGAACCCCTCTCCTCTGCAAATCGGAAGAGCCGGAGCAGCCTTCGGGGGTCTTTCCCTCATTGCGCAATTTCATATTTACAGGTTGTCCTTTCAAAAGCACTTTGATATCACACTCAAAAACAAATAAATAAAGCAGGAGGTATCTTAATAAAATGATCAATATAGCATATATAATTGGTCATTAAAATATTTTTGTAAATGTTTTGTTCAGGAATTTAATTAAATCCATTAAATTTTTAAATTATTATTATATTATGTATTCCTTAAATAAATTATTTTTTCATATTATTATAAAATTTTCAAAAAAAAACTTTTGACGAACAGCTAAATTTATTTTTAAAAATGAGAAATTATTTAATTTTATATTCACAAATTTAATTATGAATACTTTATTAAAATAAATTAAAATTAAAAATGGCTGAAAAACAATAAACCTATAAATTAATATATAAAATAAAATATTCAATGTTTGATTTTAGAAAGTTGTTCAACTGAATTACTTTTCAAAAAATCTTAGTGAAACTTTTATTGAATTATTTTAAAAAGTTAAATTTAATTAAATTTGAAATTTTTTTGTCAATTAAAATTAAATATATTAACAAATAATATTCGTATATATAATAATTCTCTTGCTATTTGTATATATAATAATTCTCCTGCTATTTTAAAATTAAATTTATTAACAAACGTCATAATATAAATAGTAAATTTTTTTATTTACATGATAAAAATTAATTCATAACAACCGATCCTATTAGACACGATTTATTTAAAGACCGTTGAAGTTTCTTGAAAAACGCTCCCTGATAAAAGACCTATTTTCTTCGAATTCCGATTGTTTGGGGTTCTGTGTCATGAGAATTTAGTAGCCGATGGAAGCTCACTTCATAGGAGCAGATTATGGCTCAGCCCGTTTTATCATTCAATATTCATAATAGTTCATAGCGTAGGGTCCGTTAAAATACGCCGGTCTTCGTATATGGGAAAAAATTCCCACATGCACCCTCTATAAACTCGACACTTTTCAAGAGCAAAATTCGCGCTCTCCTGGCTTAAAATTCCCACTGCCTAGATCTTCTATTATGCGTGGAAATCATACTTCTCAAGTGCAAAATTCATAATCTACAAACATAAGACTCACAATCCGGAGGCGTAAAATTCGCGCTCTCCAGGCTTAAAATTCAAACTCCGTAAATAAAATTCCCACTCTACTAGCGAAAGCATTATCTACTACATTATCGCGGTATAGCATTCCCACAACCCAGATGTGAAATTCACACTTCTCAAGTTTAAAATTTATACTTTACAGATATATGGCTCACAATCCAAAGGCGTAAAATGCCCATTCTCCAGGCTCTAAAATGTTTACTCTCCAAGGCGTAAGGCTCATTTTTTCCAGGTGCAAAATTCACATTCTTCCGGAGAGATGAGACAGTACTTCTATACTGTACTATAGTTTACAGACAGTACTTCTATAATTATTCGTTATGAATTGACGTGTAAAATATGGGTGCAATACATCAAGTCCCATACTGCAATCAGTAAAACGCTGCATTGCCTATATATCTTGTGTTTTTTTTTTTTTTTTTTTTTTTGCAAAATCACTGGTTAAAATGGCCCTCATTCGAAAATAAAATAACGTATTTCATTTTTAATTTCGTTATGAACCTCTGATGAAAGTATAGTATTTTTACAATTTTTTATTACTTAATTTTTTCCAATTAATTTATGTAAATTTTCACATTAAATTTAATGTTAATGTGAAATTTACTATTTTATTTATTTTCATGGCACTTGAGAAATAATATAGAATGTTCAAAAAAGTCAAAATTTAATAGTTTTTTACAAATGAATTTCATAAAAATTTTGTAATAGTTTACGATGTAAATTTCATAAAATAAATAACTTTTTACTACTATTTTTATTATAATTAATAATTTATAATATGTTTGAATTGAACAATGAATTACTGAAATAGAAATTATTATTATTTAATAGAAACTATTATTATTTGCTTTTCATTATTATTTTTAAAAAATTAATGAAATCGAAATAATTATTGTTTTGATAGAAACTATTATTATGTAATAGGAATTAATATTATTTCATAGACACTATTATTATTTACTAACTATTATTATTTGCTCTTTATTATTATTCAAAAAGCACACATACAACACACCATCACTGGTAAAAGTGGTCAATATTTAAAAACAAAAAAATATTAGATTTTAAAAGGTTCATTAGTAACATAATAAAAACAAAGTTTTTTGACAAACAAAATTTAATTTTCGTTAAAATTGATTGCTAAATCGAATGTGCTGTCTCATTTAATCATCAGTTATTTCTTTCTCTCTTTTAAATCATCTTTTCAGTTTCGTAATTGGACGCATGAAATAGTTTTATAATTTTTCTGTGTAATTCTCTTAATTAAAAGTTCTAAAAAACAATTCTCCTGGTTTTATTGTTAAACTTTAAAAAAAATTAGCATGTAAAACTAGTATATTTATTTTTTCTTTTGTAAAAAAGTGTTCATTTGAAATGTTTTCTAACGAGATAAAGTTTTATGAGTTTTGTGCAGAAAATGTTTAATTAATTCTTTGTCTTTTACGGAGATCCTAAATTACATCTAAGCAAACAGTGTTACCTAACTTAATTAACATTCCTCGTTAAAATCTTTTTTTAAAGCAGAGTAATTTCTGTCCATAAAATTCTAAAGTACTTGTATTGTCCTTAATACTTTAGTCTAATTTATTCCAACAATTCAAATTTTTCTTCGTTAACAAGGTGTAATTTACTTCATTCTTTGAGTGTATTATTACCTCAAATGTATCCTATTATTAAGGAAAATATTAATTTAAAATGTTTTTTATCTTCATTAATTTTCAAAACGTTTTGTTAAATTTTTATCCGATTTGTAATTGTTATTTCTTCTTTGACGGTTTTTATCAGTTTTTAAGCATTTCTCAAACTATTAAATATATCTTCTAGCTTTTTAAAATTTTGTTTTGCATTCATTATTTTTATAATTTATTATTATTACTATTATTTCTTATTACAGTTATTTTCTTTTTTGACGATTTTTATCAGTTTTCAAAATATTGAAGATATCTTTCAGCTTTTTAAAATTCTTTTTAACATTATTCTTAAAATTTATTATTATTAGTGTTATTTTCTTCTTTGACTATTTTTATCAGCTTTTAAAATGTTTTCAAAATATTGAATGTATCTTTTAGCTTTTTTAAAAAAAAAATTGTTTTACATTATTCTTAAAATTTATTATTATTAGTGTTATTTTCTTCCTTTGCGATTTTATCACTTTTTAAATTTTTTTCAAAATATATATTTAATGTATTTTCTAGCTTTTTTTTTTTTTTTTTTTCCTTTTTACTTTATTCTTAAAATGTATTGTAATTATTATTGTTATTTTATCTTTTACGATTTTATCTGTTTTTAAATTTTTTTTAAAATATTGAATGCATCTTCTAGTTTTCTTAAAAAATTTTTACATTATTCTTAAAATTTATTATTATTACATTTATTTATTATTATTATTGTTATTTTCTTCTTTGACGATTTTTATCAGTTTTTAAAATGTTTTCAAATATCGAATGTATTTTCTAGCTTTTTAAAAAGCTTTTTTTTTAATATTATTCTTGAAATATATTATTATTATCATAAGTTAATATACAGTATCCCAAATTTAAATACATTTTTTTTAAAGTATTTCTTTTTTAAATTTCTGTAATAATTCTCTCTGTAAATTTCAGAAAATTACTTTTACAATTATTGCGGAAATTACTTTATTAATAATAGTTTTGAGTATGTACAAAATAAAACAAGTAATTCATGAAAACGTTACGTTGTTATATCTTTATAATAAAAATTACATGTAACGATTTAATGAATCCATAATTAAAAAGTCCTTATGTAGGGAGAAATTACTTTATTTTTCATGTAATGATTATTTTCATATGAAAAATGTTTCATTTCTATAATTTAGAGATTTCATTTTTTGATTACATTAATAATATAAATATTTTTAATATTATAAAATATATTTAACGTTATTAATAAATAAAAGCCTTTTCCCCCATTATTTTTTAACATAAAAATAATGTTGTGATTAAATTTTTTTGTAATACTTACTCCATTTTTTAAAACGTTAAACACTTTAAAATATTAAATGATTAACCACATTAAACATTTTAATAACAGCATTTCGTTAATATCCGATTATTACATCTCTTGTGAAAGGTTATCGTTTTCAGCTAGCGTGTGAGATTATCATTTGTTATAAATTTAATTTTTATTACTGTTTTATATTAGGTTAAATAAAATATATTCTAATAACTTACAAGTCTGACAAAGCACGCATTGTATTTTTCATCGTTTTTTATGATAGAAATCTGTTCATATTTTATTGCAATAATTTAGGTTTTAGAATTTTGTTTTTGTATATCTTTTATTTAATATTGAATATATAAAAAGAATTGGATTCAGAATTGTAATTAATAATACTTTAATAGAAATACTACTCTAGATAGTTAGTTTTTTGTTTATTATCATTTGGAATAAAAAATGTAACAAAAAATAACATCTGTTTATAAAATTCGTGTGTAATATCCATGCTTTAGCTATCAACTTCTTAATAACCAAAATTAGTTTGAATTACTGTTTAATTTTTTTTAATAAATAATTTTTATTTTAAGAAATTTCTCTTAATATATTATTCCAATAAGACCTATAAATTGTAATACATGTAAAAAAATAAATTCTCTAATAATTTGAACGATTTATATATTTATTTACATTAAAAATAAGTTTCATAAAGTTAAACACAAATCCTGTAAATATAGATAATTTAGTAAAATTAAAAACTCATAAATTCTGAACAGATTTTTTTATATATTTTCCTAAAATTGAATAAATTCACTATACCACTCACTACAAGTCAAAATGAAAACACGAGGGCAATAGATAAAAATGCCACTAATGTTCTGTATTTTAATTGTAATAGCTTCTTTAACAATTAAAATATTAAAATCCGAATTGGGTGGTATTTATTATGAGTATTTATACAATAACTTCCTTAAAAAAAATCTAACGTTAATAAGTTTTTGTTATATTCCTGTCGCTATTGAATTAGATAGTTCTGGTGGGGATTCTGCGCTTATAAATCTATAATAAATGCATTATTAAGAAAAAATGTTTTACTTAATTTGCTTTCTGTTAATTTTTGCAATAGATTAAAAAATACTTTTTAAATTAAAGATTTATTTTGAAATGAAGAGATTTGACTATATAAATTGAGAGTATGAAATTCATCGTTAAAATAAAATTAAAAAATTTTAATCGTGTTCTAATATAAGTTTAACGAAGCTTATTAAATGCTTAACCTTATTAACCTTACCATGACTGCTAGTCTATTATTCTATCATAATAAAAATTCAGAAATAAAATTCTTAAAATGTTTTTTTATCTTATCTTTTTTATCAAGTGTGAACAGGATGTTACCCTGGAGTTAAAGATCCGTGGCGTCTCCAAAAAAGTGAAGCTATAAAATAAAAAATAAGCAAATGTATAAGTTATTATATAAAGCAGATTCATCTCCTCATGCAACGCGTGGAACTTTTATTGTAAAATAAACTCTGATTTTCAAGTGTGTTTCAAAACTGGCATGAAACAGGTGTTGCTAAATACTACGATTGACCCCTATCAAGTCACGTGCTCTGTTTTTCATTATGAATAGTCTGGCTTTCAAAATGTAAGCAGATTATTGTTTCAACTTCCCCAAAATAGTGCTTAAGGATTAGTTTGTGTTTATAAAAGTTAAATTAACCCTCACTTAACAGACTTCTCTGTCTGAATTGGGCAGTGCTTTTTGTAGTATTTGCACAACTGCTTCTTCATAAAGTCCTAGAGTTATTCAATTTTCCTATAGTCCTGTCGCTATTGAATTTGGTAAATCTTCAAGGGATTCTGCACTTTAGGGTTCTGATTTCGCCAAGTCTCTTTTCCGCACTAAATGGAATCGTCAAACCCGCAGTAATTTGTATCCGTAGAGACCATTTGTTGGCGAAAACCGCAAGGGAAAAAATCGCTTAAACAAGTGGAACCCTAAAGTGCAGAACACTTGTTCCTGTTGCATTCTGACCCATTGCTTCATAATTTCACGATTTATTGAACCTTGGTGTATTCCCATGTGTATTCCTCCAGCAAAGTAGATTCACACATGATAAATTAAAATTCGTGAAAGGATTTATGTTTTTTATTATCTTTTTTCAATTCCTACTATTAGTTCACGCACTCGCTATATATATATATATATCTTGTTCAAATTTTCAATCGTTCATAAAGTACCTTTTATTCATCCACTCCAGTTCAAATACATTTTTTTTAACTTGTAGTGGATGACACTGGATGTTAATGCAGTTTTTTCAAATATAAATTCATTCATTAAATTTAATTAATTAATTTTAGTGTTTTTTAGATTTAAGTTGCATGTATCTAATAATAGATGGCGCCAGATGTAAGAGGAAAATTTCAACCTTATTTGTAAAGGACTGTTCCGCAATATAGTGAAAGAAAAAGTAGGAATTGACTTCAAAATTTTTTTTTATATTACTTGTTCATTTTGAAAACTATTTTAACTATTTCCTGAAAATATTAAGCATCATCTATCACAGGAGCTGTTTCATTTATTATACTATCTATTTAATTATTTATTATATTCAAATCGATTAAAGTAGTTATCCTCAATAATTCATTCAAAATAAGGAATATTATTAAAAGCATCAACTCCTACAATTTTATTGACAAAACGTTTACTTCAAAATATTAAAAGATTTATGCGGAACTATATTATATGTATTTATTTCATTGTTTTTTCCATTTTTAAGAAAAATAATGGTGTTTTAAAAGTTGACATTCCAATAATAAAATAATTGATAAATTAAAAATTTTCATCTATCATATTTGTAGATAACATTTTGTAATAAATGATTGCAGTTTTTTAAAAAAATGAAATAATTCAAACGAATTCTATTTCTTCCATAAAATATCGAAAAAGAATTATTTATTTTAACCTTTTTTTACCTTTTTGTAGATTTGTTTTGGAAAGTAATGGAGCTTCTCAAAAACATTCGCTTAGACAACAAATAAAATCCTATGAATCATAACGATTAAATGTATAAAAAAAACCTGAAATCTATAATATTAGGGGAAAAGTCTTTCGTGTTTAAAGAAAAGTGTTTGAATGAATTATGGAATTAGTTTTCTTTGGTTTCAAATCGATATTTCATTCAATAAATTATTCAAAATTCTCTTGAAACGTTAATGGCAAAACATAAAATCATGTTTTTGTGCAATTTGAAAGAAAACCAATAAGTTAATGTGAGAAAGAATCTTTAAATAGCTGGGAAAATAATTCACATTATGTCAGAAGAAAGATGTAAACAAGAATCAGAAATGATACATTTATTTTACTGTTGCCAAAGCAACATTATTTTTGTTGAATTGTATTGAGCTTCCAAAAAGATATTTAAAGGTTGATTAACTTTTTGGTTGATGTGCAATGTCATCGAATTTTACTGGAATTTTTTATATTATGAAATTAGTTTAAATAAATTTGTTGATTGTTTATAAATATATGAATAATTCATTGAATTTTTTTTATAAAATAATAATGCTAATAATAATAAAGCAATGGAAATAATTAATAATCAAATATATTTTAAAAGACAAAACATCCCAAATTATTATCCCATTATGTATTTGGAAATTGATTATCTAATAAAACTCGTATCTCATACACTTGATTGATTTATTTTTAATTTAAGTCTAAATAATTTTAAATAACTAAAATATTAAATTTGCAGATATTGATCATATGAATAAATGAATCTGAATTTGTTACCTTAATTTTGTTAAGAAAAATGTTTTTCATAAAAATCTGTTGCATAAATAATAATTACAAGGGATAAATTAAAATAATGAAATATAGTTAAAATAATTTAGTTCTTTGAAATAATTTATTTACTTTCAGCAAAAATTATTATATTGATGATGATGATTTCTTATTAATAAATTTTGTTTATTAATAAATTTTATTAATAAAATAAATTAGTTATTTAATAAATTTCGGATTATTCGATTTACAATGAATCAAATTGTAAATAGAAATTGAAGATAAGCTTTTAAATCATTTTACTGATTATTTTTAAAAAGTCCGGGAAAACGTAAAATATTATATTAACATATTCTTTTATAAAGTTTGGGATTTTAAGCTTTATAATATGTTTATTTAATTCATATTATTTAAACTTAAAAAATGGATTTTTAGCTAAAAAAATTTTTAATTTGTTTCAGTTTACTTAATATTTTTTTCTTGCAATTTCCAAAATATTACGTAAAAACTGTTTTACAGTTAACGAAACTCAAATTTGTTTGCCTTTTCGATGAAAAATCTATGGTAATTTAATCAAAGTTTGATCAATGCTCAATTTGATATGTATATATATATATAAGAGACAGAATCATCTATTTTTTAATTTCAATAATTTGAATTTGACTACAAAAAATACATTTCCATTGGAAAAATAAAAATTCATTACTCAGTGAACGTTCCTGCATCTAAAAGAATTTTTTTTTCAAGACCCTGGTATTCTAATTTAATTCTGCTTGCTATTTTTCCTTCCAACATAGTTTGCACATTCTTATCACTAAACTCTTCGATAAAATATCTAAAGCTCATCAATTCACTGTTTTGTGACGGCCTGCGCTGTCAAATAACTTCAGGAGAAACGAATTAAACGGTGTTATTTGAAGCTTTGTCAGTTCATTTAAACCACAGTGAAGAACACCGTCAATGTATTTCCCACACTAAACTTTCTTGTTAAGGGTTGCATCGTATTATTTAGTTTATAGAACAATATTATTGATGTTAAATATATATTAAGATAAACAAGTAATATAAAAAAAAATTTTAAGTCGATTCCTACTTTTTTTTTCACTCTATTGCAGAAAGTCCTTTATAAATAATTTTCATTCATTTTCTTAAGTTTATCGGGCGCCATCTATGGGTAGATATATGCAATTTAAATAAAAAAAATAATAAAATGAATGAATTAAATTTAATGAATGAACTAATATTTAAAAAAACTGTATTCACATCCAGTGTGATCCACTACAAGTTCAAAAGAAATGTATTTGTACTCGAGTGGATGAATAAAGAGTATGTTATGAACGATTGAAAATGTGAACAAAATATATATGGGGAGAGTGTGAGCTAATGGAAGGAATTGAAATTAACTTTGGCTGAATGGTCGAGTGACTAGTGCTCTGGCGCTCAGTGCTACAGGTTTCGGATTCGAGTCCCGGCGGTGTCATGGTTGTTTGTTAGTGGTTCGGAATCCACTTTACATCGTAGGTCCCAGTCTAGTAGGAACATAGAGCGTTGTGGGGGTAGTATTACTCGCGTCCGTAGCCTATCTACAAGATACATGCGCCCCCTGGCAACCTCGGGGCAGCCATTGCTTATGGCATAAGGATAAATATCTAAATATTTTGCTGAATTTTCCCCTAAATTTCCCCCTACTTTGCTGAATTTTCCCCTAAATACATCGTGATAAATGAAGCCTGAATAGCCGAGTGGCTAGCGCTCTGGCGCTGGGTGCCACAGGTTTTGGGTTCGAGTCCCGGCGGTGCCACGGATGTTTATAGGGGTTCGGAATCCACGTTAAACCGTAGAGCGTTGGCGTAGGGCTGACAACCCTATGCGGTAAAAAGAATCATCTACGTCTAGAAGTCTGCCCGTAGGCAGACGGCCTTGGCCTACCAAAGGGCTGATGCGCCAGTGATGATGAAGATAAATTAACTATGTGAACTGTGAACTAAGTTAACTATATTTAACTGTGAAAACATATTTAAAATCGGTATGGGCAACAGGTTCAGGATTGGAGTTTTATGTTTTCATGCTCATTTTGAAGTGTTGATAATTTCCAAACTATGCAAAATTTGGAAAATCTAAATAGGTCATCGCATAGACGAAGGTTGAAAGATTCTAGTGGGAGGCGGAATCGCCCCAGAATGGGGCGCTGTGAACATAGTTCCTGCTGTTATGTCTCAGGATCCAGACACGTTACGGAAGTGATCAAGATCTAACTGGAAAGGTCTCAGTGATATCTAATTCATCATAACGATAAAAGCCAGTGGAATAAAAGTTATGTCTATGAAATCCAAAAATAAGTGAAATCTTTGGTGTCATCTCCAGTTCAAAATATCAATACATTCAAAACTATACATAATTGAAAATATCTAACTATATGATCGTGTAGGGGAAGGCACTCAGTTCCCGCTGTTATATCTCGGGATCCAGGCGTGTCATAGTAGTGGATAAGGTCTTATTCGAAAGGTATCTGCGAGATATAGCAATAAAAGACACAATAAAATCAAATTTACATGACTGAAATCCATGAATTAGTGAAATTAATCGACTCAAAGTCAACAAAGGTGGAAGCGACGTTCTAGGAAACGTATTACAGAAGGTAGAGAGACTCAAGACAAATAAAAAAAGTCATATTTAGATAGACAATGTGAGTAAACATTTAGATAGACATCCTGAGTATTAAAGTTTTGAGAAGGTACGTCGTATTTGGGCGTCACACCTGCACGCCCAAGTGATGTGGATCATAGTATAATGGGAACACTATCATTCACTATACCGTTTTCGGAAACCTCAGTGACTTGCAGTGCAAACTATATGTCACAAGCCTAATGTGCATACGTTAGCATTGCAACATCATTCTGTTTCAATAAATGACTACATCATCCATTCATTCTTCCATTTACCCCTTCTTACCTTCACCCTCTTTAACTCTCCCTGCAAATCTGTTTATAGACATGTTTTCTCACATGAAAACGGCATAGACCAAAGTGCTGTGCTTCTTTCGGTTTTTTTTCAACTTACGATGCGGATAACTGTGAATAACAAAATGGCTTTGTGACCATGATTCAAGTGTCAGCTTGAATATAGACACATTTTGTCTTGCCTGTGGACGAGTTCTCCATTACAGGTTGATGCCAATTTATTGCGATTGGTCTGCATGGCATCTGGAAGGTCTTCGTAGGCTCAGAAACTCTCTCCTCTCTCCCATCTCTCTTCAGTTCTCGAAAGTCACTAGGTGCCAGGTCTGGGCTGTTCACCCGATGATCAAGTATTTCTCATTGAAGTTATGCGAGTAACTGTTTTACAACAGCTGTCTTGCTTTATCGTAGAAAGAAACAATTCCAGTCATACAAACAGCTCATTCATTCCTTTGCTACAGTTCCTTCATTCCTTTATTTCCTTTGCTACAGTTAATTCATTCCTTTTGTTTACTTTACCAAAGCTCATTCATTCCTTTTGTTTCCATTACTACAGCTTATGCATTCCTTTTGTTTCCTTTACTGCAGCTCATTCATTCCTTTTGTTTCCTTTACTACAGCTTATGCATTCCTTTTGTTTCCATTACTACAGCTTATGAATTCCTTTTGTTTCCATTACTACAGCTCATTCATTCCTTTTGTTTCCTTTACTACAGCTCATTCATTCCTTTGCTACAGTTCATTCATTCGTTCTACTACAATAATCCCTTCTACCTGTAGGGAAAACAGGATGCACTTTAGCAAGAGAATTCATCCTACCAGATTGAGGATTGAGGTTGATGTTGACCGATTGATGTTTAAGTTCGGGAGTGACAGATTGTTTAATGAGAAAGCTATGCAGTAGAGTAGGTCGATGGTCCAAGTTGTACAACTTGGTTGGTCACTTAGCTGATCGTCGAAGACCGGAAAAAAAATTGCAATTTTAACAGTAGAATTTTTATAGATAATATTTTTTGGCAGAGCTATTTTTATTTATAAACAATATGTACTTGAATGTTATTATTCAGTAAGAGGGGTTTTTTATTTCTCGTCTCAGACGCATTTAGTAAGCAATTTTAATGTGCTGAATGTGATAAATTTTCTAATCAATAATAAAAATAGCGAAAATTATTAGAACTTATTATTTATTTGGAATCAATTTAAAAGAAACCAGTTGAAATAAAATCACTTGTTTTTCAAGAAATTCATAGTATATAATATCAGATTCAAATAAGATAAAAAAAAATAGCAAACATTTTTAATATAGAAATACTATAAATAACATGTAACTAAATACAATTATTTCTTTCGATTAAATAACTAAATAAGTTTCAATTGTTTAACTGCATTTTTTGTGCTAAATAGTGCTTTTCCTCAGAGTACTTTTATTAAAAATTGTGTGTATTCAATTCCTTCTATTAGCTCACACTCTCCCTATATATATCTTGTTCACATTTTGAATCGTTCATGAAATACTTTTTATTCATCCACTCACGTTCGAATACATTTTTTTGAACTTGTTGGGGATGACACTAGATGTTAATGCAGTTTTTTCAAATATTAATTCAGTAATTAAATTTATTTAATTCATTTTAGTTTTTTTTTAGATTTAAGTTGCACGTATCTACCAATAGATGGCGCCAGATGTAAGAGGAAAATTTCAACTTTATTTAAAAAGGACTTTTTTCAATACAGTGAAAAAAAGTAGGAATTGACGTTAATTTTTTTTTATTTTATATTACTTGTTAATGTTGTTGTGAGTAATCGTCAGTGTTCTGCAGTGCGAGACAGACATCCCATAAGTAGTCTACTCATGGATGGAGGGAAAAGGGGCAACTTCTATTGCGATGAGCACCCATAGGTCTTATAGTCTTACCTGGCTACGAGCCGCTAGAGAAGGAGGGCAGTGCCTTCGCAGAGAACTTTTAGCGATAACTACCCCGTATTTAAGTATCGTGTGGGAGAAAACATAGAAAACTTCCACCAGGTAGTATAATTAATGTGGCAAGATGCTAAACATCACAAACGCCATCGAGTCTCCCGTTTTTAAAACAATGTCTGCAGCAATGCCACCAGTGGCTGAAACCTCATCCTTAATGCTCACCAGCGGTGTACGTTACCGTTTAGCCACGAATCGGAAGTGTGTATTAATGCAAACCACTAAAGTTGTTGTTGCTCTAATGCAGTTGGCCATATAGATACAGTTAATATTTATGCCATAAGCAAGGGCTGCACCACTGTTACTTACTGAGCACTACCCAGGGAACATGTGTAGCTTCAAGATAGGCTACGGACGCGAGTAACCCTACCCCCCACAACGCTCCACGATCATATTCATTGGAAAGGGACCTACGGTTTAAAGTGGATTCCGAACCACTCACAAACATCCATGGCACCGACGGGACTCGAACCCGAAACCTGTGGTACCGAGCGTCAGAGCGCTAGCCACTCGGCCATCAGGCATTAGTGAAAAAAAAGACACCACTACTTTTCGTTCATTTAAAAATATAATTAAATGAAAACTTCTATAATGTTAAGTAGATCTTTTTATTCTTGTTTATCCATCTACACTATGTGTTGCGATTTTTATGAATTTACACTTCAACTGAAAATTTACTAGTTAATACAATTTAGCGAATCTTTTGTCAGTTATGTTTGCTTTTCATTTACATTTTTTATATCCTTTTAAACGACTCTCTTATTTAGTGGGCTTATAATGAAGAAGGGCGAGAACTTCCCAAATACCCCTCTTGAGGGTATTACTATCAAATTGGGATGGCTAAGCTTATGATTCCTTCTAAGATAAAACTAAATACTCAATTACAGAGCTAAATGCCGACAGGAAAACGGCTACTACTCCTACAAGATTAAGATTGAATCACCACAAAAATATGAAAATTTCTGCTGATGGCGTTAAAAAATACCAAAAATGAGGCGGCAACTGCCCTGATGTCGAGCTGACTCCTTATCATGTTTTTGATGGCCCAGCTGTTACAGCTGCCATGCATTGTCTAGTATAGGGGTCGCCAAATCCGGCCCGCCAGTGTCATCCATCCGGCCCACGACAGCGAATAGCTTATTGTTGCTGTAATAAGTTGGATAAAAAAACACTAGTAAACACTTGACTTGATAGGTAAAGCTTAATGACAAGCACAATAGGCAAGAAAATTTAACTTAAGCATAACAACTAATTGGAAATTATAGATAATGGCAAAAAAAATTTAAATGGTTTTGGTCCTAGGTACTTACTGGATTAAACAGTACGGCCCTAACGCTGGAAAGTTTGGAGACCCCTGGTCTAGCACATTGGCTCGATACATCGCCTCGGAAGAGAATTTATATTCCAAGCTGGCAATAGGCATAACCAATATTATTCAGGAGCACCATGATATTTGATTTTCTTTTACTCTTTAGGGGATTAGAAAACAACAACCACAACAGTTGATTTTGAAAGGCCTGATGGACGATTGGTTGGCGCTCGGTACTACATATTACGGGTTCGAGTTCCGGCGGTGCAATGGATGTGTGTAGGGGTTCGGAATCCACTTTAAACAGTAGGTCCCGGTCTAACAGGATCGTAGAACGTTGCGTGGGTATTGTTACTCCACGTCCGTAACTTATTTTTCAAGCTGCACGCACCTCCTGGGTAGTGGTAAGTGAGTAACAACAGTGCAGCGCTTGCCTTAAGGCATCCAAAACAATTGTCTAAGTATTGTCAGCTGCATTAGAAAAAAAAGCACTTGATTCAGACAATTTTTACTTTGATGAATTTTCCACTAAATACATCGTGATAAATTTCCAAGTTGCCCTAATTATTGATAAAAGTGATATATTTCTACATGTTTGACTGTTCCTAATTTAAGAAATGAACAATAAAAGAACATTATTTTTACCAACACATATATAAAATTGAAAACCGCAAGATGACATGAAGATTTCAAATGGTTAAATGTTTTCAGGAACTACCAATCCAATCGCTATGAACTACTGCACTAGTGCGACTTCAGATCATTTGAGTCATGAGAAATAAAATCAAAGAAGAACAAGATTTGTGAACTGGTGTGAAATTTTTCATTTCGAGTATTTGGCAACTGACAAGCATTATCTCTCTTTGCGTCCTATTTATCGTCCCAAACACCGCCTTAATATCAGAAAATCCGATAGTTTCGATATTTCTGGAGGTTTTGGGTAAAGATTTCGTTATTTTTGTTTCTAGTGCGAACTCAGTTTGAAAACCATTACTGAATTTTTCATTTATTGGAAATCTTTCTTTAATTCGAACAATTCACTGGTATCGCAATCCTAACAATGAAAAAAAAAAAAAAAGTCATACTTTTTAAATTTTTTCTTTGGGCAATGGAATATTTCAGGCCTGTTTCCATTGATGAAGGAAAAGATTGTAACTTGCTCTTGTCGAATCTTTTGGAAGAAGTCGCAATTGCTGAATTGGGGAATTTCTCATATTTGATGACTGAATGATTCTTTTGTTCCGCTAACTTCACGACATCATGATCAATCAGCTTTTACGTGACTTTTTCCTTTTTGTTGCCTGGGATAATTCCTTTTCATAGAATTGAATGCGATTCCAAGGTTTGAAATAGTATACTATTCAGTACTGTGCATTAAAAAAAATTATTGCATCGTATATTAATCAATTTTTATATATTATCTCAATTTCTTTTCTGTTTTCAAATGAAGATGATTAAAACTTATTCTCCTCCGACTAAAAAAGTTTAATTAGTTGTGAAAACTAAAAAAAAAATTAGTTTTGTATTTCGAAGTCTTTTAAAAACAAGCTATATTTGTGGCAAAGGGGGATATCGATGATACTTTATTTAAACATTTATATATTACATATTGATAGTTATTATTAACCACAAGTTGGCAACACCTGAATGGAAAATAATTTCTCAAAACATAAAAGCGTTTGATAGTGTTTGTATAGTATCTGTTAAAACGCTCTTAGAATTTTATTTCTATAATAAATAGCAATCATCAAATATATATTTTACAAGTTGTTATTTAATAATAATAATAATTTCAATTATTAATTCATATTGATTTAATACTTTTTTCTCAAACATTCAATTACTATGAATTTTCCTTGCAAAAGTTTAGCCATTTCTATTCCTAAGTTTTAACAGAATTTGATATTGAAATTTTTACTTTATCTTTTTTAAATAATCATTGTTCATCTAGTTCTATTTTTCTAGATCAAAAATAGCAATTAATTATTAATTTAATTACTGCAGTTATTTAAATAATTTAGGATAACATTTAGAAATTATTTATCAAATGTGATTTTTTTTATATTGTTTGCTTTGAAATAATTGGTTTCCCTAATTGAAAACACATAATTTTACTTTTAATTTATATATAATTGATCGTATAATTATGATTTAACTATTTTAGTTCAATATCTATTAATAAATTTTAAATATATTATAGTCATAAATATAGCTTTCAAATTAATTTTATATCTTGTCTGTAATTATCTTTATAAAATCAGTTCATTGTAAGTTTATCTGCAAATTTTTTTTAATCTGTAATCTTCCAAATTCATACCTTCCTTGTGAATTCTGTTTCAATATAATAAAACAGATAAATCGAACGAAAATTATTATTTTCATTGATATATTTTTCACGTAATGATCGTGTATAAAAAAAATTGTCATCTCATGTAAAATTGCCATTATTACTCATTAAAAATAAGTCTTTATTATGTTCTTAAACCATATTTTATTTGCTCTCAAATCATATATTCTGAAGAATGTTTTTCTTTCTGTGATTTCTTTATTTTTTTCTACCTTAATTTTTATCAAGTCGCAATTAAAGACTAGGAGATAAAAAATCAAAAGTAGCTAAATCGTAAAACCTCCGATTTTTAAATCAATCTGAAATACGTGACATTTTTAATAGTCATTAATATAAACAAAAATATTAAACTATTTTTCTCTTAAAATTATTCTAATTTTATTAAAATTAATCTAGTTCGTATGTACTAAAATCTTAATGGTTAAAACATTTCAATGCTGTTGCTATTAAACTAATATCTTTTTCTAAGCGACTTCGCAATAAAGCTCATTTTATAGAGAAATTAATAAAGTAAAAAGTAGCGTTGATGTTTAATTTCTTGAAAATTTTTATTAAATGAAAAAAAAATTCCGAAAAATCATTTTTTGCAAAAAAATTAAAATAACAATAACAACAATAATAATAATAATAAATAATTACTGTACGATTATTTTACCTTCAAAACTCATTTATTTTAGATGAAAGATTCGGAAAAAAATTTCCTTTTATCTGGGATCCTTTATTTAACTTACTAATGAGCAATAAATATTTATCTGTTTTTTCTTTTATATTTTCTAATAATAATCACTATGTAATTTTAAAACCTACCTTAATTAAAAATTAAAAATAAAAAATAAAAACCTTTTTAGTGCTAAAACGTATTTTTTGCTACGAGTAAAAAAAAATTGAAAAAAAAAAGTCTTAAATTAGAATAGCAAATGATAATTTCGAAAACAACTCCCAAATTAAACTCAACTTCTTGCATGGGTTAATTTCCGTAAATTTATTCCACAATTTTCAGCTTAAAAAAATTTAATTTTCATAAAAAATTAATTAATCCACCGTTGTTTCTTGATATATGTACGTTCTAAAAACGCAAAAATGTGTCGTTTATAAAAAAAAAACTTTCTATTTTGATAAAAAAAAAAAAAAAGCTAGAATAAACAACATGTTTTCAGAATGAGTTTATGTCAAATAGTTGCAAAATTTGCACGTTTTTCCTAGGGAGAAAAAAAAGAGGTTTCATTTTTTTGTGGTAAACTTTATTTAATAAACAGCAGAGTTGCTGCCAACCGAAATAAGTAAATAAGTAATTCGACGCCAGTTCTTACGTGTGTTCCATAAAGTTACATTTCCCAGGGCAGTTTCAAAAAAGATGCAACAAAACGTGTTCCATTTTCCTTTTTTTTATTCTTTGTATTTGTCAATTCAATTTTCCTCTAAAGGTGTTTTATGGCTCTTACGGATATGGCATCTGGATATTTTTGTTTAAAGATGGTGCAAAAGAATAAGTTCTGAATTAATATGTTTCTCTTCAAAGTTTGCAATGAGTTTGGACGTATCAAAAGAGTTTTTATTTTGTAAAACATATCCGCAAGAACTCAATAACTGTGCATTTAATAATTTCAAATTTATTTGTAGTTTGGGGCCTGATGGTCGAGTGACTAGCTCTCTGGCGCTCGGTGCCACAGGTTTCTGATCTGAGTCCGACGGTGCCATGGATGCCTGTAGTGGTTCGGAATCCACTTTAAACCATAGGTCCCAGTTTAATATGATTGTACATGGCTGGGCGTAGGGCTGATAACTCTGCCCCGTAGAACCAAAACATAACCTGTCTCGAAATCTCCCAGTAGGCAGATGGCCCCGGACCATCATGGGGCTGTTGCGCCACTGGTTATTTTTTTTCCAGCCAAACATGACTGTAGAGCGTTGGACGTAGGGCTGACAACCTTATCCCACAAAAAGTAACCATCTTCTGTCTTGAAATCTGCTAGCAGGCAGACCACGGGGCTGTTGCACCACTGATGATGCTAATTTATAGTTTAATTTTGTTAAATTAATAAATTACTTTTTTCTAATGTGTAATTCTTTTAACTATTGAAATAAATGGCATGTAAGTAAAATAAAACAGACGTATAATATTTTTCAATCTATACTACCTTTTAATTGAGGATAGTACAAACGATAATCTCAAATTGTAATTATTATTTGGAGTTGGATTAACATCGACAAATCAGCTTCCACAATTCAACGACATTTGTTTCTACGAAATGGACACAAAATTTTAAATTATTAGCTTTTAAACATTTCTTTTAAACGAAAATTATTTGTTTACTTTACGAATTGGAAAAAAGTAGAGATTTTAATCATTAAAGTTCCAGTAAATGTGAAATCCTTATAAATGAAATATCTTCTTATTCTTCACTGGTGCAACAGCTCCATGGTGGGCCAAGGCAGTTTGCCTACTAACAGATTTCGAGACAAGAGATGTCAGCTTTTTACAGGATAGGGTTATCATTCCTACTCCCAGCTCTCTACAGTCCTATTAGACCGGGACGAAGGTTAAAATTGGATTCCAAACCACTACAAGCTTCCGTGGCACCGAATGTCAGAGCGCTAGTTACTCTGCCATCAACCCTCTTATATTACTAGTCACTATTATTTATTATAATTAAAATAAATTTTAAAAAAAATAACCAGAATAATTTCAGTAAAATATTCGCTTGCTCCCAATGTTTATATTTTCAATCTTTAATTAATATTTTGCACTCGCTATAGAGATTCGCTATAGAGTATTCGTATTAATTTTCTGAATTCTACGTAGAAGTTTTCATGCAGTTCATTATTATCATAATGTTTACCAATTTATTCTATTGATTGGAATTTAAAAATTTCTAAATATCTCATTTTTTATATTTGGGGACACTAAAAGTGTATTGTTTCTAAAACCAGTCAACGTTAGTTTATATGTGTCGGCATGAATCTAGAACAACAATAAAGATTTCTGCCAGATCAAGAGGCCGAACAATGACATTTTTACAGTCATGTGTGGTCTTAAACATCAATGTGAAGCCTACAAAAATGTTTTAAAAATAAAATTAATTTTTTCTTATGAAATTTGTTGGACTTAATTGCAATTTAATTTAACTGCAAATAAAGTAATAGTATAAAAAAATAATTCACTCTCTGTCTTTTTTGAAAAAATCTATTGAACCTAATTACTAATTAAATTAACTGCAAAACATTTAATAGTATAAACAAATAACTCTCGATTTGTTTTCTCTAAAAATCTTTTGGACTTAATTATAAATCAATTAACACTACAAACAAATAACTCACGATCTATTTTCTCTAAAAAAATCTGTTGGACTTCATTTACTGAAACTCGGTTAACAGTAAAAATAAATAACTCACGATTTGTTTAATTTAAAAAATCTATTGGGCTTAACTACAAATCAATTAACACTAAAAATAAATAACTCACTAGCTGTTTTCTCTAAAAATTCTAATGTTGGACTTAATTACAAATCAACTAATAATAAAAAGAAATAAACTCACTATCTGTTTTTTCTAAAAATCTGTTGGACTTAATTACAAATCAGGTATCTACAAATAAATTAACGGTAAAAGTAAATAAACGTTCTATTTTCTAAGAAGACATCTGTTACATTTAACTACAAATTAAATTTACTAACAACAAAAACAAATAACTCACCTTCTGTCAATAATGGTCCAATAATATTTTTCATAATATACTGTATTGTAATATTGAGCTTTATCATTATATTAATGTTATTCAAATATATCAGGTCATAAACTGTTCACTAAATATAATGAATCTTTTCCCAATAATTTATAATAATCATGTTATGGGAATTATTTCTTTTATATATTTATTGCATTTTAGTGATATTTTTAGTTCTCTAAATGTGAATTGATATTAAGTGAATAAAATATGAGCAAATAAAGATCTTATTTTTCCCCCTCACATTTAAATATTCGTAGAAGTTGAAAGTTTTGCTTATAGCGTTTCTTTTCCTTGACTTATGCCTTAATAATGTTAAATTCCATTAATTACTCAAAGCATACTACAGTGCCCAAAAAGTAAAACCCATTTTTTTTTTCAAAAACTCTTTATTTATTCTTTCAAATTTATTTCATCATTTTCGAAGAAACCCCTCCGGACACACGTATGCCAACTTTTTTTCCAATCCTCAATGCACGCTAAAAAGCCGTCAGCAGGGATGGCAATCAAAGCACGCGTTAATTCACGTTGAATCTCTTCAATCGACTCAAAACAGTGTCCCCGGAGTGGTCTTTTGAGTTTAGGGAATAGCCAGACTTCGCACGGTGTGAATATGGATTTCATTTTTGGCGAAAATGTCACGAAGAATCAATGCAGTGTGAGCTGGCGCATTCAGTGTTTTTGGTACCCATCGAGATTCGACGCGTTTGAGGCCCGCAAAATGGAATGGACCGACCCTTTTGAAATTCCAACATCAGCAGCAAGGTCTCTAATTGTAAATAGCAAATGTGCAAAAATTGTAGCACCAAATTTTTAATTTTTTTTGGACGTGAACTCCGTCGGTTGAGGTGAAGAGTCGGCCAGAGGACTCGTTTTCTGCTTCTTTGAACTGCTTATACCACTTGCAAACATTTCTTTCCGATATAGGAATGCTCACCGAAGGTCTTCTGCAATATTCTATACGTTTAAGCAAACAAAATGTAATATAAGTTCTTTGCTCAATGAATTTAGACATTTCAGAAATCACCGGAATCAGTTTGAGCGTCTCACAAAGCCAAGCGTAACTCAAACACTAATGAATATTTTGGCCTTGAAATTTCACGCAGATGTCAAGTTGGTCTTACTTTTTGGACACAGTAGTATATTATTTTAGTGTCAAATTGCATTAATTACTCAATGCATACAGAAGATAAAACTGATGTCAAGAACAAAATAAAAAGAAAGAAATTCACGCTTTACTTTACTCGAAATAACCCTTTTCTTCGCAATTTGCTGCCATGAGTTTTATTCCAGAAGATGGCAAAAGCTTAATTTCTCTGCGATAATTATATTTTATCTTGTTACCGTCTTACATTATTCATAGCTGAAAGATAAGTACAACAATTATGTATAATTGTCACAAAGATTTTGTTGTTTAATTCTTTAATTATGTTGTTACCGTGTTCTCTGGTGTCAGGCTTTTGTTCCTCGTCTTCAAAGTTGTAACCTGAAAATGAAATGTTAAGTGGACATAAAATGAAGCTATTAAGTTATTATAAAAGACGTACTTAAAATTGAAAATTTTAAAAATTTATATTTTTTTTCTTCAGATTTTTAAAGATTTTTCATTTGTTTATTCAAAAAATACATGCATTCTTTTAGAATTCATGACTGTTTTTTCCTTAATTATGGATGTTGTCATCCTCTATGGAGTGATAGGCAAAAGAAAACAAATATTGCTATTGATAATAACAAATTTTAGCATTTTGTTTTAGTTTAATTAATTTTTCCTTATTTATAAACATTAAATTCCTTTCATCAAGTTGTCAAAACAAAATAATGATTTTTAACATTATTGAACATCAATTTTTATTATTAAACAACAATAAAAGTTCCTTTTCTTTAAATGGCAATTGTCAAAAATCAAATAAAGCCAATTAAAAATAAAATAAAAGAAGTAGGCAAGATTACAAATTGAAAAACAATTTCCAAAATTTAAAAAAAAAAACACATATTATTTATGCATTTAATGCAAAAATTTTTTTTATTTTTTAAATTATGCATAGAGTTTATTAAAAAATTAAGAAAAGCAATTTATTATTATCACTACATCCCTATTTGTAATTTAGTTGACATCCAAAAGTTTATATCAACATTTAAACCACTTTAATAAGAAAGAGGGACACAGTAGTTTATTTTTTCCAATGCACCTGGAAAATACTTAGTTGTTTTTAATGCCATAAGCAAGGGCTGCACCGACGTTATTCATTTAGCACTACCCAGGGGTGCGTGTAGCTTGAAGATAATCTACAGACGCGGTGTAAGAATGCCCCCTATCATAACGATCTTGTTAGACAGTGACCTACGGTTTAAAGTGGATTCCGAGTCACTACAAACATCCATGGCCTCACCGAAACTCGAACCCGAAACCTATGGACCTAGCGCCAGAGCGCTAGCCACTTGGACATCAGTAGTTTATAATAGTTTTAAAATTGCGTTCTGTTTCCACTGCAAATTTTTTGTTATTCAATCAAAATATCCCAAATTAAATCATTTATAACATAAAAAGGGCTCGATTACTATTCTTGCTTCTGTTAATGGTAATTTTAATCCTTTATTATAACTGAAAAGGTACACTAATTTTTTGAAAAAAAAAATTCATCGCCTTTTAACATTTGGTTAATACATAGAAAATTTACAGCGCATAATAAATATTATACAAGATAAAGAGAATTTAAATTTCACTAATTCTGCAGTCACAGGTTTGAAAACGAAGGACTGAAGTGACTCTTCTGTATTGAATGTCAAGTTTCCTCAAATACCACAAGCAACTGTGTGTCAATTTCCCGTTCCCAATATTGTACTGATTGGATCGAACGACCGATTGTAAAGTTAGCTAGTCATTAAGTCAAATGGATTCAAACTCATTGATGTAATAGGAGAGGAGGGATTTAAATTACAATAAAAATAGTAACATTTTTATTCATTAAAATTTTAAATTACATTATTTCGATAAAATTTTCTAACAGTTATTAATTCTTTTCTTTCAAAATTTTTTTTTGCACCGCGTAAATCTGATTAACCCCCTAAAAAAAAAAATTGATTTGTCCTTTTCCGTTTGTAAACCGGATGTTTATATTTCCTCCGAATAGCTAACAGAACTAAAGGCAATATTTCTTAACTGTACAGGGATAACTTCGAAATACTGAAATGATGTTTGGTCATCATAAAGATATAACATTTATTTTGCTGACATTCAAAGACGAACTTTATAGAACTCCGTTAATGTCCACAAAGATTTTGATAAAGATAAATATTTGTATTGCATAGAAAATCAGGTGTTTCACTGTATAGATCCTTATATTTATCGATTCTTTAACCATTTTATTACAGAAAAAAAATTATGCTTATTCAATTTTTCATCAATTTTTTTTTATGTTGCATAAATAAAATTTCTCATTCATTGTGGAAAATATAATAAAATTTCTTATTTTGTTAATTAAAAATACAATAATTAATGCAATAATTAAAAATATAAAAAAAACTTTTTATAAAATAAAAGTTTGCGTACATACAAATTTTTTTTTTTTATAAAATAAAAGTTTGCGTACATGCAAATTTTTTTTTATAAATTAAAAGTTTGCATACCTACAATTTTTTTATACATACAATATTTTTTATACTACAATTTTATAAATTAAAATTAATTTTTATTTTTTTTTATAAATTTTGCTTACATTTATTATTTTATAAGCTAATTATTATAAATTATTTTTTTTTATTACTTTTATTTATTTATTTTTAATTATTATTTGTAGGTTATGCACACTTTTAATTTTTTTATAAATTAAAAGTTTGCATACCTACAAATTATTTTTTATTAATTAAAAGTTTACATACCTACAAATTATTTTTTATAACTTAAAAGTTTGCATACCTACAAATTGTTTTATAACTTAAAAGTTTGCTACAAATTTATTTATTTATTATTATTTTTCTTTGTAAATTTATTGTTGTTTATCTTTTTCCTGGATGAACAAACTTAATACTTATCAAAATTTATTCGATACTATAACCGCTACTATTACTATAACTATACTCTGTACTACTACCGCTATATGCTATAACCGCTTAATACCCTACAAACCATATTTCACTGCTAAAAGAAGAAATAAATAAAATACACTTCAAAAAATTCCCCTAAAATGCCTTAAATCCAAAATTAAATGCTTTCAGAATGCAAAATCCTGGCGGGAAAAGTTTCTGCCACGAATATATTGCATAAATTAAATTTCTGATTTAATGTGGGAAATAAAATACATTTCTTATTTTGTTATTTAAAAATGCCAAAAATATTTTATTATAAATTAAAAGTTTGCATACCTACAAATTTATTTATTTGACATCAGTCATACTAGAATCGCTTAAAACCCTACAAACTATATTTCACTAAAAACAAGTAATATATAAAAAAAAAAAAAATTTAAGTCAATTCCTACTTTTTTTTCACTATACTGCAGAAAGTCCTTTATAAATAATTTTCATGCATTTTTTTAAGTTTATCTGGCGCCATCTATTGGTAAATACATGCCACTTAAATCTAAAAAAAAATTTAATTAAAGTATTAATATTTGAAAAAACTGTATTCACATCCAGTGTCATCCACTACAAGTTTCAAAAAAATGTATTTGAACTCCAGTGGATAAATAGAGAGTATTTTATGAACGATTGAACATTTGAACAGGATATATATAGAGAGAGTGTGAGCTAATAGAAGGAATTGAAAAAAAAAAAAATAAATAAAAGACACTTCAAAAAATTCCCCGCAATGCCTTCAATCCGAAATTAAATGCTTTCGAGTACAAAATCCTGACGGGAAAAAGTTTTCTGCCCGCGAATATTTCACTGAAAAGAAGAATTTTCAAGAAAACTTTCAAAACATCGCCTATGGATACGAAATTCTCGTTTAAACTGTCACAACAGAAAAAAAAGAAAAAATAAATAAATAAAAAAGATAGCCTCCTTTTATAACCCAAACGAGACAGGAGTTGGAAAGGAAAAAATAATATATGTTTCGGAAACATATATGAAAATATCTATCAACTGTGCGTATCTAGGGAGGGTCACTGCATCCCTCAGGTCACTTAAAGTGAAACATAGAACCAGTTATATTAGATATTACAAGATGCGCGCGCAACAGGAGTTAATAATAATTTTTAAATAAATATTATAAATTAATAATATAATTTAATTATTCTGCGAACTTATAACTGCAAAATCATCAGTACCACACGCCATATCTGTCCTATATTCCCAAGAATATTATTTTAAAATCAAAGTTCATTTTTTCTCATCATTTCGACAGTTCATTTTTGAATCGAGGAATGCACGCATAATGCATTTTTTTTTAAAGCGTTGGTTTTCAGTACTTTGGCCATCATAAAATAAATACATTTTGCGAAAGTTTGATGCATCTCATGGGCCGAAAAAATGTAGACCAGGGGATCCTTATATTCATTGATTCTTTAACCATTTTATTTCAGAAAAAAATTCTATTTACTTTTTTTATTCAAGTTTTCATCAATTTTCATTTATGTTACATAAATTAAATTTTTGATTTATTGTGGAAAATGAAATACGTTTCCTTATTTTATTATTTAAAAATATAAAAAAAAGTTTATTATAAATTAAAAGTTTGCATACCTACAAATTTATTCATTTTTGTTTTTGTTGTAAATAACTTTTTCTTGTTTGAACAAACTTAATACTTTCCAAATCCTAATCGTACTATAACCGCTTAATACCCTGCAATCCATTTTTTACTGCCAAAAAACAATAAATAAATAAAAGACACTTCAAAAAATTCCCCAATGCCTTAAATCCGAAATTAACTGCTTTCGGGATAATAATATATTGTAATATACATATATATTGTAATTATGATAATATAATTTAATATATTGCATAAATTAAATTTCTGATTTATTGTGGGAAATAAAATACATTTCCTTATTTTGTTATTTAAAAATGCCAAAAAGTTTTATTATAAATTAAAAGTTTGCATTCTAAAAATTTATTTAATTTTTTTGTTGTTGTTGTAAATAACTTTTTCCTGGTTGAACCAACTTAATACTTTTCAAAACCTAGTCTTACTATAACCGCTTAATACCTTACAAACCATATTTCACTGGAAAAAAAAGGAAATAAATAAATAAAAGACATTTCAAAAAATTCCCCCGCAATGCCTTCAATCCGAAATTAAATGCTTTCGAGTACAAAATCCTGGCAGGATAAAAGTTTCTGCCCGCGAATATTCCTCAGAAAAGAATCTTCGAAGAAAACTTTTTAAAACATCGCCTATGGATACGAAATTCTCGTTTAAACTATCACAACAGCAAAAAAAGAAAAAAGAAAATAAATAAATAAAAAAGGATAGCCTCCTTTTATAACAACTGCCCCAAACGAGACAGGAGTTCGAAAGGAGAGAAAAAGAAAAAAAAAAAGGAAATATATTTTGGAAGCAAAAAGTCGAACAGCAAAATCAGTCTCTTCTTCTGAAAGTGAATGAAACTCACGTCTTTCCACGAAAAGTAAATAATCTTTGCGTTCCTTCATCTGCCGCTTGCCTATTCGGAGTTCGGAAGTCTTCTTTTTTTCCGTTTTTTATTTCTGGGATTGAATTTCCGTTTGATGAAGCCGGTCTTTTAAGTGTTTGTTTATTTTCACTCCCCCCTTTCTGGAATTCTCCATTCGAATAGAATTTGGCTGCTTTTCATTGATGAGCGTTTTTTAGTTATTGTGGATATATATGCTCGCCCGGGAGACTATTGTGGAATTTCAGAAAGTGTTCGCTGAAAGGTAAATATTTAATTTAAAGTCAACTCCATTTTATTTTCGTTTGAATAAATGGTGTATTCAGAAACCGACAAACGTACAAGATTTATTTTAAACAAAAATTTGCATAATGCGTATCTATTTTTTGCGGTTCAGATTAAAACACCATCCCATTTGCCTTGTAGAAATATTTATATTATATATGCTTTTATTTAGTTTTAAAAATATATTTTAAAATTATGTAATCGTATGGATTACTCTGTACGATCATCATAATCATCAGTGGCGCAACAGCCTCATGGTAAGACAAGGTAAGACATGGTCTGTCTACTGGCACATTTCGAGAAAGGAGATTTTTTTTTTTGAAAGGGTGAGGTAGTTAGTCGAACGCCCAACGGTCTACAGTCATATAAGACCGCCACCTACGGTTTAAAGTGGATTTCAAACCACTAAAAATATCCATGGCATCGCAGGGACTCGAACCCGAAACCTGTGGTACCCAACGCCAGAGCGCTTGTCACTCAGCCATCAGGTCTCTAACTATCAAATCCATAACTATCTATTCCTAACAAATATCATTATTAAATTATAATAGATGCTATCATGATCAACTTCTTTATTGGCTCAACAGCCCCATGGTGGGCCAAGGGCGTTTGCATACTTGCAGATTACGAGACAGGAGACGTTTTCTTTTTACGGGTTAGGGATGTCCCAACAGTCATATTAGACAAAGATCTACGGTTTTCAGATTAAAACATCATATCATTTACCCTATTGAAATATTTATACTATATGCGTTTATTTAGTTTAAAAAAATATTTTAAAATGTTTAGTCATATAGATAACTGTGTATGAACCGTATAGAATATTCGTGTTTCCGACCATGTCAGAAACAATACAATAAACATTATTATTAAATGATCATAGATACTGTCATGATCCTCTTCTTCATTGGAGCGCGCAGCAACCTGATGGCCAATTGGCTAGCACTCTGGTCTTTTCTACCACAGGCTTCAGGTTCAAATCCTGGCGGTGGTGGTGGTGATATGTTTGTTTGTTAGTGGTTCAGAATCCACTTTCAACTGTAGGTCCCTATCTGTTTAGGCCTCGTGTACACAATATGACTGTAGAGCGACACGCCAAACCAATCCACTTCATTGGTGCAACAGCCCCATGGTGGGCCAGCCCGACGCCCTCTACTAGCAGATTTAGAGACACCAGATGTTTTCTTTTTACGGGGAAGGGTTGTCACCCCTACGGCAAGCACTCTACGGTTATGTTAGACCATGACCTACGGTTTTAAGGTGGATTTCGAACCATTACAAACATTCATAGTCACCGCCGGCACTCGAACTCGAAACCTGTGACACCGAGCACCAAAGCGTTAGTCACTCTGCCATAAGGCTCCAATCGTGATCATAGGGTATCTAAATACTACGATACAATGTAGTATACATGCGCTAATGATACAAATGCATTAATAGTAGCATAAGCTTAAGAAGATAGATTCTAACAATGGTCCTTGTAGGTCTTAGCTTCTGACTAAAGTGCTGGAATTACCCTGGGCTTTGACCAAGTAATAATCTAAGATCATTCTAACTTTATCAAGGATATATTATCCTAGAATCAAGCGAGGTCTTGTGGTATATATTCGAATGATGCAAAGGGATATTGGTTTAGAGATACATTATCGCAATGTAGCAAAAGAACTACTCGTTGCATTGCTGGAATTGCACTAGGTTTAGATGAAGAAGATTATTCTTAGTTTAGCTGTTTCTTAGTCTGAGGTGTATCTGATTCTTAAATTAGGTTTTCAGATTCTTAGTTTATAGAATTTACTGATATCCTAGATTCATGTAATCCCTTATGATAATGCTTCAGGAACTGCTATGTTATCTGTATTGTATGCAAATGTGACAATTCTCATAAAAACTGCGTAGAAAAATGAATTTTTAGACTTCTACCATTCTATGGAACAATGTATCATAGATACAGTGAAATGGTGATACTAGTTATAAATCTGTAAAGATCCATCGTGGATTTAGGAATCAATATGATGTCTCATATTGGAATTTAGAAAGTAACTAATCTAACTGATCGCCCTCTATCTTAACGAATAGGATGAGCGATTTTGTCTTGGTATCACCAATATTTTCGAACTAAAAAACTGAATACCGAGAAAAGATTTTTTTAAAATCGTAGAAGCTTCAATATGATGTAGTCCGATTAGTTTCGGAATGAAAAATTTGCAGGCGATCAATCTAACAGACTGAAACACAGCGACATAAGAATAGAAGAGAATATATAATTTCGGTGAGTTTTTAATTATATAATTTAATTTTAATTTTAATTTTATTCCGTTACTTACTTTATAAATTTTATTTAAAGTTAAATTATTTTATTTTAAAATTAAAATTAAAAAAATTTATTTATTATTTATTTTAAATTTTAATTTTAAATAATTACAATTTGAAATTATATAATAACAAAAACAATGAAATAAAAAAAATTCCACACTAATTATTGAACTTTTTTCCTTTAAAATTGCTTTGCGCTGCATGTATATGACTAACATGTCTAATAATAATCGAATCGTCCATTTCCTGCTTTAAACCGGATGTTTGGTTTGGTTTGTCGCACTACGGTCATCTTCTGTCTCACGTGGACTTAACGGACCGGGACCTACAGTTTCAAGTGGATTCCGAACCATTACAAACATCAGAAACGTATGGTACCGAGCGCTAACCACTCGGCCATTCAGGCCCTAAACCGGATGTTCATCTTTCTATCAAATAGCTAATAGAACTATATTCGCAATACTTCCGATTTTCATATACTGAGTACTTCTGTTTATAAGCCGAGAATTTTTAGAACTTCTTCCAAAGTTGGACAGTGTGGGTCGGCTTATATACGGATTCGCTTATTTCGTAAGAAAACGTAGGTACTTTTCCGTTAGTCGGGTGCAAGCAACCCATCGGAAAATATGAAAAAAAAAATTATTTTATTTTGTATTATTCGTTTTATAGATATGGATTGTTTTATTTTCGAACTTGAACGATAAATCTTGAACAAAACGATAAATCTGATTTTGGCGAAAGGTGGGCCCGCTTAATGGAAAATTAGCAAAACATACGCCAGAAAGAATAGTAAAATACCGAAAATAATTAACACATAAAAATAACAATGAAAGAAGAAAATGGCTTTAACTTTGTAACTTATTTTTTGGGTGTTTTGGAGGAAACCTTTATGCAAAAAGAGAAAAAAAATTCATAAATCTTTCAAAGTCCGTGTCAGAATCCGAGTTTCAAAATAGTTCGTCACATACACGTCCACTCACGGAATGTCTGGATGCATATCATCATCTCTTACATTGACTTCCATACTAGAATTCATGTCTTCTTCATACACAAAATAGTTTTTATTTCGGCTTATATACGAGTTTTGATTTTCTTGAAGAAAAATCACATTTATATAGATAGGCTTATATTCAGAAACATACAGTAAATGCCTTATTCTTAAATAAAAGTTTATTTAGTTTCATTTATTTCTTTCATTTGATTTTATTAACGTTGCCTATCACTCTTCGTATAAGCCGTATTTGTTATTCGTTTTTAATTATTTTAGTATGGAAATTCTTAAAAGAATGTACCTTGACTTCTGGAAGTATATATATATATATATATAAATTTTGACGTAAGGACTTTACCATATAAAAAAATTAATTTCTTTATATGGTAAAGTCCTTACGTCAAAATTTATTAAATGCCCTTATGTACAAATTCAAATTTAAAATTGACGAAAAAATAATTGTAATAAGCTTAAAAAGAAAATTATTTTTTAAAGCATTTAAATTTTCCAAAAGTTCTTATAAGGAACTTATAAGTTGAGTAATTTATTATATAATTTTGCAGCTAATAAAAAAAACACTTACGAGAATGTTATTATACTGACTTATTTCTATAAAAAATTACTACGAATATATTTTGTAGAAATGAAATTGCATCTTACAAAAAAATTAATTATAATCTAATCAAATTAAAAGTAATGTTCTAATAGTGTGAGCTATTTTCAAATTTAATTTTCTTCGAAATTTTCTATGTGTTAGAGTTGAATTTGAATTTATTTTTTCTTTAAACTTTTATGTTATTGGAACAGATAAAACAACTTTAAATCCGAAGAACAAACCATCATTAAGTAAAAAATTGAAAAGAAAAGTTATTTTCAAAGATAAAATTCATCTCCTATCGGGAAACTGAGAAAACATTTTTGAACTAAATATCAGACATTTATTTACTACCTGTTTTTATTGTTTTAGAAAAATATAGAATCAATAGTTGGATGCTTATACTATTTTGGCTGTAGTATAAAACTTAGGAAATGATGAAAGAAATTATTGAGAGAAAAATCATCAATAATTAAAAGAGAAAAAGAATTAGGAATGGTTGTAACTTACATATAATTTTTTAATGTGATTGAAAGAGGCATACTTTGAATACAATCTGCAATATTTATATTTAACTGGTTTTGAATTACTGCAATGAAGTAACATGCTTGGGAATGCTATCTTCATCTCACTCTCGGATGGTATTTCGAAACTTCTTGACATAGTACTCTCCAAAACCAGGTGATGATTATTGGGAAAGTTAAAACTTCCCACCGTGCTTGTTATGCAATTACTTTGTAGCCAACATTTGAGTCATTTAATCCAGATGAATACAGATATTCTTTGTAATACACTAATTAGATTCCCAACTATGACTATGGTGAGGTACGCGATGTAAAAATTCAGGAGGTCCTCATCCGTGAGAATGCCAAACATAACGTTATTGATGATGTGCCGAATGAACTGCTGTCTTTTGGAAGTCCATTGGAGTAGGTGGTACTTGATTGGACTGCTGTTGAGTTTAGTCTTATTGCACTCCGCTCCATTACATTGAAAATTATTAATATTCGTTTCGCTTCTGAAGAGTGGCTTCACATCCACATTGATGTGTTGCTTTTCGATTTTCTCAGCGAGCTATATTTGGTGACTCTATTGCTTTTATCTGCACGTTGGATCATTTTCAACTCACTTCTATGGAGAACTTGAAATTATTCTTGTAGACCTCCAACAAATTGCCATTCGTCTAACTCCTCTTGAGCAGTAATGTTTTGAGATTCTATCTTTGTCCTTCAGACTCTATCGGGTAACCCGGAGAATAGGAGTTCCCGATTACAGAGTTGCTGGGAACTTCTGAAGAAAATTATGGGAAGAGTTGCTTTCTAATGGGTACCTTCTCATTGCGGTCTTCGGAATAATGAGATGGCAAACTTTTTTAGCAAAAAAGAAAACTAGTATTCTTCAAAAGTCTTGAGAAAACCTATTCCTGTATCCTGAAAAAATTGAGATAAAGAGAATTTTCCATCAATCGCTTCGTCGTGTGACTTCCCAAGCTGCTGGATATAGATCCTGGACTGCGCTTTGTGGACCACACTATGTCCCGGATTTACCCCGTGCTACTGCAGTGACCATGCTTAGACTTTTGGCTGGACAAGATTGTCTTAGTGCCTATTTTTGCCATTTTGATTTGACAGATTCATCAAAATTTAACCTATTAAGTTTTGAAAGATTCTATACTGACCATGACTTTGCCCACTTGAATGACTGTTCAACAGAAAGTGACTTGTATTGCATTGTTACAAAGTATTGTAGAACTTGTTGCCTAATGACCTAATGGTCAATGAACTGGAATTTGTTTAACAATACGTATAATATTCGTCCTTTTATTAATTATCTCCTTTTTTATTATAAAGACAAAATAAATAAATGAATTAATAAAAGGATGAAAGAACTACATTTGTATCATCAGTTGAAAATGATTGATAAATCGGAATTAAAGAAAATGAAATCTGTAGTTATTTATTTAGATTGATGCGCGAAAATGGAAAATTAAAAATAAATAATTCTCTTCTGATTTTATCGACGAAAACAAAACAAACATTTTGTCTTTTAAGCTTTTGTAATTTGTTATGGATATAGTCATATTGTAACAAAATTAAAGCTCTCTATTTGGTAAAATTTATGTATAATCTCCAAAATATTTACTTAAACAACACTGCCAAACGTGCATATGAAAATTTTTAAACTCCTTGTATTTCTCATAATTTAAAGAAAAATAATAATTTTTAAAGAAAGTAGCATCTCACGTGATAATAAATTTCCTTTTTTAAAAAATAATTCTTCTTATTTTCTTTTAATATTTTTTAAAAACATTAAAGCCTTCTAAATAATTTTAAAAAAGTTACCTCTTTATTTCAATTCTTCAAAAAATAATTAAATCAATTTAACATTTATTTAAGTAACTAAATTTCCATACGTTCCATAAACCTGCAACTAAAACTCAATCAAGCGAGTGTCTTTTGTAATTCAGTAATCTCAACATCTGCAGGAAAATCATTTTGCCATTTATAATTCTTCCTTGGAAAATATTCCAAAAGGGGCAACACGTTTCGTTAGAAATTCGGATTAAAGTTGGCTTTGCATCGTTTTAAAATGATCCGTGCCGTTTCTTGGAGTTTTATGCTCTAACTATCACATCCAATCTTTTGGCAATTTTCCAATGGCGGCATGTTAAAGCCCCGATTCGCCGAAGACATTTTATTCCCATCAGGGAACCACCCAAACAGATAAATCTGGTAAAGACATGTGCCTGTCGCTGGCACTGAGGTCATAATTAGGCGCAATTCTTCTACCCGGACAGAAAAGGAATTAATTATTAGTGATTGAATTGTTGCAAATGTATAACTCTAGCAATGAAATTAATTTCCATTCTTTTTTCAATTCCTGCTATTAGATCACACTCTCTCATAGTTAAGCTCAAATATATTTATGTAGCCAAAATATGTTTTATTAATTAAAAATTAAATAATTTATGTATATATGTCTAAATTACTTAATTAAATTTATTACACTTTTATTTAATAACTTTTGTAAAAATGTAATTAGAAGTATATTATATATTTATTATATAATTATAATGACCCTTTATTGTAATTATTTTGGAAAAACTCTATTATTATACCAATTCTTAAGCCTGGAAAGAATGCCACCATCTGTAAAAGCTACAGGCCTATCTCTCTGACTTGCATCCTCTGTAAACTTATGGAAAGAATCGTCCACCGCCGAATTATGGACTTCCTGGTAAAGAACAATTTACTCCACTTTTATCAAACAGCCTATCGAGCAAAACATAGCACTGCGGATCAGTTGTTTTACCTGAATCAATCCTTTATCTCCAGGGAAAACCTCATAGGAAAACTGTTGCTGTATTTTTGTATCTACCTGAAGCTTTTGACCGGGTTTGGCGACAAAAACTTAACCACATCTTATTCACAGTACCGGGATCAAAGGCTTTTATGGATTAATGATTTTCTCAGAGGTACTGACATCACTTCTGCGATAAATGTTCCGCTAGACACTGTAGAGACAAATCATGTCATCTTCAATGGATTCCCGGACATGTCAACATTGAGGCCAACGAATACGCTGACACTTTAGCCAATGATCAACCCAGGGCTACCATCACACTTGCAGATGCCAAAAGCCGACTCATTGCCCTTAACTTTAAGAAGCCACTCATCACGGACTTCAACTGCCCTAGGAAGTTGACATCAGTTATTATCAGACTCAGAACTAATCATAAGAGAGGGATGAAGATTCTCCCAGACAAGACCAGGGAGTACATCCCCTGCAGAATTGCCCTCCTAACACCAAAGCACATTCTAGAGTGCCCAGCACTGACGTCCCATGTTTTGCAGTTGGCTAGGGTGCCAACTTAAGAGAAGTCCTGTAGAGTGAAGCGGCGCCATTGCTTGCGGCCGCTATCGAGAAGACTTTTGACTTGATTTAACATTGATAATTATATTTTAAATCTATGGACATGATAACAACAACAACAACATTATAATTATTAATTATGTCTTTTGTTAATTAAATCTTACTAATTTAAACATGTCTTTAATTTATTCCTTTATTTAATCCATCACTTGTTTTTAAAATAATATTAGGCGTTTTATCAATTCTCATTCCTTATTAATGACATAATCTACACTTTTACAATTTTCGTTCTACAATACATTTTCTACATTTTCTCCTATACTTTAGTAATTTAAACGAAGAAAACTATATACAAAAATTTAAGTTACTAGATGATGTCTTAAAAATTTTCCATTTCAATTCCTACTATTAGCTCATGCTCTCCCTATCTATATTTTGTTCACATTTTCAATCTTTACTAAATACCTTTTTATTCATCCACTCGAGTTCAAATACATTTTTTTGAAACTTGTAGTGTATGACACTGGATGTTGATACAGTTTTATCAAATATGAATTCATTAATTAAATTTAATTCATTAATTTTAGTTTTTTTTTAGATATAAGTTGCATGTATCTACATATAGATGGCGCCAGATGTAAGAGGAAAATTTCAACTTTATTTGTAAAGGTCTTTTCTGCAATAGAGTGAAAAAAAGTAGGAATTGACTTAAACAAATTTTTTTTATATTACTTGTTTAAATGTGTTTCACAAATTTCAATAAATTCATTTATATGTATTTAATGGAATATGACAAGATTTGATCTCGCTCAATTTTTTTTCCTTCGACAAAAGTATTTATCTATTCCGGATGGACATTTACTACTTGCTACAACTACTACACCACATTACTGTGCCTAGAGTTGAGTTGCCCCTTTACAGTTTGGGAATGATGTGGATCAGAAGAAGTCTGATTGGGATCTGTAACGAGATTCTAACCCGAAAAACATGTGTTACCGAGCACCAGAGCGCTAGCCACTCGGTCATCAGACCCCCTTATAGGCCTTGACGTTTAGGAGTGTCCCGCATTTGAGTGTCGTATGGGAGAAAACCTGGAATAATTCCCACCAGGCAACGTGAATCAAGTCACCTCATTTCTGAAAACAGTGGCGGCACCAGTGAGGGTAAATCTGAACCCTTCCGTACGTTAGTTACTCACGTGACCACTAGGGCAACTTTTTAACGTGAAAATTTCTTTTAAATGCTATCTATTGCAAAATAATCCTTCCTCAAGGCTTTTTAATTTCTTTGTATATGAAAAGTTTTCAATAAAGTTAAACACTGTTTAGTTTGTTTTTTTTTTAAATTGTTATGACTCTAATTATTTTATTTTTTTTCCTAATGCAGCTGCCAAATAGACCATGATCTTTTATGCCATACGGGCTGCACCGACGTTACTCACTTTGCACTACACAGGGGGCACGTGTTACTCGAAGATAAGCCACGGGCGCATAGTAACAATGCCCCCGCAACAATCCTAATGACTCTAATTGTTAAACAGTAAACACTAAAAGTTAGTAGATCATTGACTATTAAAGCACTGCAATAAATAAACCAAATTTACCGCAGGAGAGAAAAGTCACTTCCATTGTTATATGACTACCTTTCCGTACTTATAATGAATGTCTTTTGTGAGGCCTGATGCCCTAGTGGCTAGCACTCTGGCGCTCGGCGCCACAGGTTTCGAGTCCCGTCGGTGCCATGGATGTTTGTAATCGTTCGGAATCCACTTGAAACTGTAGGTCCCGGTCTAACAAGAGAGAGATTTTGCATACCGTACGTTAGTTACCGTAGCACGTCCTTTAGCTTTTTCTCCCTAGCGCGCATGCTCATAGGAAACTGAGCATGCGCGCTAGGAAGAAAAAGCTAAAGGACGTGCTACGGTAACTGACGTACGGTATGCAAAAACTCTCTAATATCATCGAGCGTTGCGGGGTCTTTGTTACTCCGCGTCTGTAGCTTATCCTCAAGCTACACACACCCTCTGGGTAGTGCTAAGTGAGTAACGTCGGTGCAGCCCTGCTTATGGCATAAAAGATAACTGTCTAAGCTGCATTAGAAATAAAATATTGACTTTTGTAAATTTCACTGAACGTTCTCACGTTTTCGTTATAATAACGCTATGTATTTTTTCCTCTGTGTGTTTTCCAAGAAATGTGTCGCCTCGTGCTTATCTAGATAGTCCTTTCCAAGTACTTTTAAAATAATTCATATATTTAACCAACATTACCAGATATCTTGCCAATTATATCGCCAAGTACGCCAACTTGGATCATTTGCTTTGAACGGATTGAGTTTGGCGCACTTTTAAGGAAAAAAAGATTTTTATCAGGATAAATATATCAATTTATAAGACAAAAAGCTATAAAACTACTAAAAATAAACAATTATTTGAGCATTAACAAAAACTTTTGCAACAATATGTATTCTCTTGTGCATGAACTTTTAATTAAATAAAAGCTTACATTTTAAATAAAAATAACTAAATATTGATCAATTAATCCTTTTCGCTTTATTTTGAGCTCATTTATCACAATTAGGGTCGATTTGTAGTAGAATCAACTTCATCTAATGCGCGCCTTAGAATCAGTCCTCAAACACTTGAGGACTTGGATACCAAAAAGAAAAATGGTAGGAATTCCTTTCAACGATGAGATGCCTTTTATTTGTATTACACATATGGATAATAAGGAACCCATTCATTAACAATTAAACAATTGAGAAATATTTCCTCATTTAATGTAGACCTTTTTCTTTTTCATTGAGTCAACAGCCTCATGATGGGCCAAGGATAACTCCCGACTGGCAGATTTCGAGACAGGAGAAGTTTTCTCTTTTACGCCCAGTGCTCTACAGTCACCGGGACTTACGGTTATAAAATGGATTCCGAAACGCTACAAACATCCATGGCACCGCCGGGGCTCAAACCCGAAACCTGCGGTCACTCGGCCATCAGGCCCCCAATATAGACATAGTTGAGACTTATTTAATATTTTACGAGGCTTGCAATATTTTATAAGGCGTAGGAGATCGAACCTGCAACCTATTTCTCAGCAACAGTCACGATTGATTTTTCATCTAATATTCAACCACGCATTCCTTGGTGAAGAAATATTTAATTATTTAGGCAAATCGTTCAATTAAAAAAAATTAAATATATTTCCACAGCGCCAAGATATGGTAAAATCTTATCAATTATTTCACTTAAAATTAAATAAATTTGATCATTTTTAAATGGGATAAATACAGTTTCTGTAAAAACAGGAACATTCAGTAATGGATGTATGCTTCAATTGGTAAACATATCATTAATAACGTCTCTATACATAAATGCGGAAAAATTAATTAAGTAGCGAAAACTTTTTTAATTCAAAAAGTGGAAACAAATAACTTGGGACTTTGCGCTTCTTACCGCAGCAATAATCGATCATTGAGATTAATGAATTCTGCTTGTGCATTCTGTATTGAGTCTCAGAGACATTTTGAAAAATGACGCCAATTTCGTACAAGACTCAAGTTGATTTCCTTTCGCTTTCATTGATTTGTATTAGATTCTTTAAACGTACTCAGTCGCTTTTATTTTAATTTGTATTGATCTTAACGAAAGAATTCCGTGAATTTTCATGTCATCAATAACTGCTTGTAATTCTATTGTAGATTACCGGTTGCTTATTTCCTTATAGTGTTAAAATGTTTTGTAATGCTTTAAATTTCGTGCACTTTAATTTGGAATTTATTTTCTTTAATTTCGACTTAACTGAACTTATTCTTTTTAAGATTTAAGTTTTTACGGATGTCTATAATTATATTGATAAATTTCTGATAATTATGTTCTCCTAACCCTTGATGAATTCCTCAATAAGATTAACTCTTTCCTCTTTAGTAGGAAAACAAAAACTGATAGATATAAAATAAAAGTTTATGCTTTTTATTTATTTATTTATTATTACTAAAACACTTAGGCTTAATCAATTCACTACAGCATCAAATTTTGTTCAATTCATTTGAAAAAAAAACTTCGAATTATGGAATTCTGAAATACGGGCTAATTTTGGTTAATTATAGAAAGGCTTACGATGTGGTTATGGTAAATATTATAAATTCTGATATTTTCTTAAAGAGTGAAGGTTAATTATTATTTCAAATTTCGTATTTATATATGATACATGTCAAATTCTTTTGTTTATTAGAGTTGCATTCATTTAGAGATGTTTTTTTATGGATTCAGTTGAATCTTTATGCCATAAGCGAGGGCTATGCCGCTGTTACTCACTTAACATTACCCAGGGGGCACGTGAAGCTTGAATATAGGTTACGGACACGAGACACTACCTCCACAACGCTCTACAGTCATATGATACCGGGTCCTACTGTTTAGAGTGAATTCCTAACCACTACAAGCATACATGACACCGCCGGGACTCTAATCTCGAAACCAGTGGAACCAAGTGCCAGAGTGCTAGTCACTCGGCCATCAGCCAGAAGTGGTGAAAGTGCCTGTTTAAATAAATTAGGTATATTATTTATTTATTTATTAGACTTATGTCTATATTAGATATCTTATCAGTTTAGACAAAGAAATTATTATTAGATATGCTTGTTTGTTATTTCTTTGAAAAAAAAATGTTGTCTTTATAAGTACTGCGGTTCTGGTTTCGAAGAATAGAACCTGCAAACCACTCAGCTTGTGGATCGGAATCTGAACTACGCACACTATCATTGGGGCTATAAATCGATCATTTATTGATTGATAAATTTCTGATAAAGTTTTATATGAACCCATCTCTACTCGTATTAACAGGCTTCAGGTCCGAAACCTGGCGGGGGCATGGATGTTTGTAGTGGTTCGGTATCCACTTTAAATTGTAGGTTCCGATCAGTTTAACCCTCGTGAACACAAGATGACCATAGAGCGACAAACCAAACCAAAATACTCGTAGTAACACAGTTATTGTTCCCAAACAGAGAAAAAGGTAAATATATTTTTTTTAAATTAGATGTTAAATTCAATTGTCAGAGAAAACATCGACACATTTAATTAACTAAAAATCAGTTTTTGTGAAAAACAAAATATTTTTTTTAATTTTTAATTCATCTTATTTTTTTTCTATTATGAAAGATATATTTATCTCTGCGATATTCCTTAAATGCATTTTTTCATGAATTTTCATTTTCATTTTTCATTAATTTTCATTTGCATTAATTCATGAATTTTCTTTATTATTTGACAAAATTATGTTTTCAAGTTAGCACTGAACGATGATCTATTATTAGTTCGTTTATTTAATTTTAAACATGATATTTTTAATTCTAACAACAAATTTCGATAGAAATTTTCATTGGTGTTTAATTATCGTCTAAAAAGAAGTATTCGATTGAAATATATGTTTTATTTTAGAAAACATTTGATTGCTAGCAATAAAAACATGTACTGGAAACTTAATTTCAATTATTTGCTATAATTATTTTGAAACTTCACATTTGCTACTGCTTTTCAAATTATTAGTTTGTTTTTTGTTAAAATCTGTAATAATTTTCAAACTTGCTGTTATTTAGAATTTATATGAGCCTCTGAAAATATTTTTTATTCTAATTCTATTATGTATCTAAAAAAATCTCTGACATTTTCACTTGCATTTAAATATTTTATTCAAGTCACTTTAAAATATGTTTTATTAAAAACAATTAATTTGATATATTATTTTGCAATGAACAAAACAATAATATTAAATAGATAATAATATAACAACAATAATAATTACTATTCCAAGATAATTTATTTATATAATATTTCTTTGGTTTTTATCAGGACATTTTATTAAATTTTTTATCCCATTTTTAACAATATAATTCGCAAACTTACATAATTATTAGTTTATCAGTTTTATTTACTTTGGATAGTGAAAGTAAATAAATTTATAAAATAATTTTATTGATCGTAAGTCACTTAAGCAACTGACATAAATACTGCATGTTATTTCTGTTATATAATTATTAAACATATTATTTCTATTATTTAATTATTAGATATACTTGTATGTTATTTTTTTATTTAGTTATTAAATATGCTATTTCTAATATTTAATTATTATATATACTTGCATGTTATTTCTGTTATTTAATTATTAGATATGCTATTTCTAATATTTAATTATTGGTTAGTATTGCATATTATTTTTGTTTTTCAATTATTAGATATATTATTTCTAATATTTAATTGTTAGATGTACTACTTGCATCTTATTTCTTTTATTTAATTATTAGACATATTATTTCTATTATTTAATCATTAGATATACTTGCGTGTTATTTCTATTATTTAGTTATTAGTTATATTATTTCTAATATTTAATTGTTAAATATCTTATTTCTAATATTTAATCATTAATAGAAATAAGATATCTAATAATGTATGATATCTAATGAGATGACTTACATGTTATTTCTATTATTTAGCTAACAGATATGCTTGCATGTTACTTCTATGAAAAAGGAAACAATTGCTCCAACAAGTAGAAATTGATTGAATTATTTTGAATGAATAGATGATTTATTCTCAAAGTTTTAAATTAAATTCTTGTCTTTCTCAAAATATTTTCGAATTTTTAATGAAATACTTGATAAAACATATTAATGTTGAATTAAAAAAATCATAACTTTGGTATTTTTCTATACAGCGATTCATCGAGGAAAATACGTTTTTGAATATGAGAGGATTTTTGTAGGAAAAAATTCTTACACATTAATATTGTTTTTAGTATTAAGAAAATTTATAATATTACTTAAATGAATATTAAAAAAAAATGCAAGCGTCCTTGTTTTACTATTCTAAAAAAAGTCACTAGATATTTAAATTAAACTCTTTATTTTTATTTATATAGAAGAAATGTCATCCTATATGACACACTTTCAGAAATACAAATACTTTTTTTTCATAATATAATTTTCATATAATTCATTTTTATATAATTTTCATGTCATAAACATATAATTTTCTATATGTTTTTAATAATGGAAAAGATATAATTTATATCGTTCTCAATGAAAATAAAACATGAATATGATATAGTACGTTTCTGTAGAAATACGCATGTGTACATGTATCTGTACGTAATCGGATCTAATATGTATGTATACATATTACGTATACATACATACGTACGTATATGCATCTAATATGTATACGTGTATCGAATAATTTGAGTGAACAAATTATTAGAGATGCTAAATATTTTTGCTTTGTAAATTGTTTTTATCAAGTTCGAATTTTCGTCTGCCTATTTGAAATGATTACTAAATTATTTATCGAACTGACGATACTTTAATTCGATCATCATCCTTTTATAATGCCGAAAGAATTTTATTATTATAGAAAGAGAAATAGAATTTATTGTTATAGAATAGTCTCTATCTCTCTATAATTCTATTATTATAGAGAGATAGAGAAAATATATTATTATATTATAGAAAGATTTATTATTATTATAAAGAAACATTTTCTTAACATTTTCTCAATAATTATTATGAAATTAAAGCAAATTTTCACGATTATGGAAATTCTATAATAATAGAATTATAGAGAGATAGAGAATATATACTATTTGGATTGGAAATAGAGAATATATACTATTTGGGAATTGGTTTCTTGTTAAATTATTTTTAAAATAATAATTTTAAAAAATAATTTAACAAGAAACCGTTTTTAGAAAAATCTCTCTAAAATTTTATTATTTAAAAGGAATATACTATATATTTTAATATACTATAATACTATAGTATATATATAATATAGTATATATATATAGTATATAGTATTATACTATATCGTATAGTATATACTATATACTATATACTATAAAAGAATATACTATAATTTTATTATTAGAAAGGTTTCTCTATCTCTCTATAATAATTATAGAGAGTATTATAGTATATAGTATTATACTATATCGTATAGTATATACTATATACTATAAAGGAATATACTATAATTTTATTATTAGAAAGGTTTCTCTATAATAATAATAAATCTTTCTTATGTTAGAGATATAATAATATATTATTAGATATAGTTTCTCTATAATAATAAAATTTTATTATTATAGTATATAGTATTATACTATAGTATATACTATATACTATAAAGGAATATACTATAATTTTATTACTAAAAAGGTTTCTCTATAATAATAATAATAAATCTTTTTTATGTTTAAAGATATAATAATATATTATTAGATATATTTTCTATATAAGATATATTACTATATCTCTAAACATAAGAAAGATTTATTATTATTATTATAGAGAAACCTTTTACTCAACAGCAAAACCAAACAAAACGGAGCTAACCCGCAAATATATATAATAATAATATATTATTGTATCTCTAAACATGTAATTATATTATAGAAAGATTTATTATTATTATAAAGAAACATTTTCTCATTAATTATTATGAAATTAAAGCAAATTTTCACGATTATGGAAATATATTATTTAAAAAAATAATTTAACAAAAAACTGTTTTTAGAAAAATCTTTCTATAATTTTATTATTTAAAAGGAATATACTATATATTTATAATATACTATAATACTATAGTATAGTATATACTATATACTATAATATATGCTACGGTATATATTATAGTATATAGTATATATATAGTATAGTATAGTATATACTAAATACTATAATATATGCTACGGTATATATTATAGTATATAGTATATATATAGTATAGTATAGTATATACTATATATTATATGCTATAAAGGAATATACTATAATTTTATTATTAAAAGGTTTCTCTATAATAATAAAATTATTATAGAGAGTATTATAGTATATAGTATTATACTATAATATAGTATATACTATATACTTAAAAGGAATATACTATAATAGTATAGTATAATAGTATAATAATATAATAGTATAATAGTATAATAGTATAATATAATAGTATAGTATAGTATAACCTAAAAAGGTTTCTCTATAATAATAATAATAAATCTTTCTTATGTTTAAAGATATAATAATATATTATTAGATATATTACTATATCTCTAAATATAAGAAAGATTTATTATTATTATAGAGAAACCTTTTTCTCAACAGCAAACCCAAATAAAAACGGAGCTAACCCGCACCAAACACACACAGAGCCAGACCGAGAAACCACGGTCAATAATCGGGAAGAGTTGCAATTTTCAGTTTCCAAATAACCCCTTTTTGCGTGTGTGTGCTCGCACCGGCGGCATTTCTCCCAGCAGCAGAGCGATGGCTCGTCGCTGACTAAGCTTGTCGCATACACTCCTGGAACATTTATTCCTGCTAGCGGTGGCACGAATCGTGTTCTTATCACCTGCGATCCGTTGTTCCAGAGACAAAAACCTGCACTTCTCTCACGCGTCGATTGGTCCTCCATCACAATCACCTTCGCCAATCGCACCGAATCGTTATTCCCTAAATAAATTGATGAGCGAATCAGAATTATCGTCATTTCGTATCAGCGGATGAAATTGGTTGGGATATTAAAAGATGCCGTGAAATATTGTTGCTTGCGGAAGGTCAGATGTGATGCGTGGAATTTTTTGTGGTGGTGGTGTAATTTCGTTGTATACACTCGAGATTGGTGAGTGGCATAATTATTATAAAGCACACCCTTATATAGAGTTATTACTTCACGCTGTAGAATTTACCCAGAAGTCTATTTGTTCCATGTTTTCACGCACAAAAACGTTGTCGGTACACTTTCGTTTTTCGTGTTCCAAGTAGAAATTTTTAAATTTTGGAGAGAGCTTATTGTTTATTAGGTGCATAAACAAAACAAAATTTAGAATACATCATTGTTTACTCGATACACAATCATGTAAATAAAAGAACATTCGTAGAATTTTCGAAACAATTCTACAAATATACTGTGCTATAGCTCGATTTAAGATATATTGAAAATATTTCCAAAAAAAAATGTAGTTGTTTATGTGATGAAAACACGTAAATTCGAATATATTTAATCGTTTAGCGCAGAATTATTTGAAAATGTAAACATTTATCAAAAAATTGGTATTCTTTTTGAATACAAATACATATATCGCGTAGCACCAGAGCCAGTTATTAAAACGAGCTTCAAAATATACAAAGAAATTAGCCATTTTAGTACACATAAAAATCGCTCATAAGCTGTTATCGAGAGTATAACTATTACCTGTTTTATATAACTGTTATTATGTAATTCAATCAATATTATAAGCCTTTTTTTTCACTTTAAAATAATGGCATTTTGAAATGTTTTTAACTACAATAAAAAACAGAATAATTTACGAATTTATTTACATGAATATCACGTGCATATTTATCATTTTCCTTGCAAATTATAATTAAAATATTTTGCAGTGTTAAAATTAACTGGGTTCGAAGTAGACATTTTTTATTTGTAGATATTTACAATAACTGATTTTGGCAATACATTGTTAAGAAAGTATCCAATTAAATTTGTTCCAAAACCGATGCTTTTTGCAAAACCTTTTGTGCACATTTAAAGAACAGAACAAAAAAAATTAAAATCGAGGTTAATTATTATGAAAATGAAACAAATTTCTATGATTATGGGAATATCTTATTTTAAAAATTGATTTAACAAGAAATTTTTAGAAGGCAGACGAATATTACAGCAGAATTATTTGTATATAATTTTTCTAAGCTAGGAATTTTACATTTTTCTAAGACAATACACAACATTCACATTTTTTTTTTTCGTTATAAATAGCACTTTATCTGTTTGATCATGTTTTTACATATCTTAGGGAAATCAAATTAATACGATAATAATAATTTTATAAAATATTTTTTAACATTTTATAAAAAAAGAAATTAAAATATATGAAAGGGTATGAATATCTACAGTTTATGAAGCTCAAACTACTACAGCATTTGAAAATACTTTAATCAACGAACTGTGCTTAACTTTATAAAACAAATGCTGTTTGAAAGATCATAAAACTGTTTAAAGAAGATTCCGATAAATTGATTACATTAAACTACATGACTTGTCGAACTGATCTGAGCACAATCAAATATAAGAGATCACGAAAAATCAAAGCATACAAGTCTTCGGGTGCTGACTACTTTAAACCAGACCTTAACACTGCAAGACTATCAATGACAACTATCAGAAGACTCTCGAACTTTTGACAATCAGGACAATGGACAAGGACAAAAGCGAGTCTCCACTTCGATCCTCCTGCCTTACTGTGACCAGGTCCTCCATCAAGAGTCGCAGCTCAAATTGCTTGATGGACCCCGCCATCACACCATGGCTGCCAGGGCTCAGCCTGACAGCCCCTTCAACAACGAACGAGTGGACCAACTTCAAGTTCGACTCCCCCAGACCCTCGAGAGAGGACGGCTCATCGCAGTCCAACAGCAACTTTGGTGCAAATGAACAGTGGGCGTCAGAGAGGGTGTCTTCCGACAAACAACGACTCAAAGGTTCCAGGAGGAAGAGGAGGGCTGGCAAGAACAAGAGAGAGAAGAACTTGTCTTCGGTCGAGAAGGGCAAAGATGACGATCAGTTGTCGCCCCTGGGACGCAAAGTGATTGTGTTCGTGGCCGTGTTTCTGTTCCTCCTTTGCATTCTGCTTGTTGGTGTAACCTTGAGGTTAGGACCTGTGATAGATGAGATGGGTAAGACGACCTTTTCAAGCTTATATTGTTTAAAGAAGTTTTTTTTCTGTGCAAGTGTTGATAGAACTAGAGTTTTCTTTATTATGATTCCTAAGTAATAACGAATCACAATAGATCAACTGTAAATGCATTCTGCTTAGAGATACTCACATTCATTACCTAGTTTAAAGAGCTATATTATGATTTACTGTGATTCCCAAATGATAAGGAATCTCAGTAAATCCCAATATAATTCTTTATCTAAAGAGGCATGACAAACAATCCAGTTGTAGATGAACTATTGTCATTTGCAATAGTTCATCTACAACTGGATTCTTTGTAGGCAGGTCAAAAGGAGCTATATTTTGATGTATTATAATTAGCAATAATACAGAATATCACAAAATTTCAGAATATATGTTTTATCTACAGAAACATACATCAATAAGAATAATTTTTTTTATTGATGTAATCTATTGATATATTGATTTTATGTATTGATTTCATTTATAATTCATTTACTGTAATCCATATTTTTTATTTCAAATAATATCTAGTTTTAAGACCTGTAGTTTTATTGTGATTCTCAGAAAGTAAAGAATTGCATTGAATCACAATAAATTGCTTTATCTAATGAATTATAGTAAATAAACTAACTAAGTTGATTTATTGCTTTTCATATATATTTTTATACATACATTTTATTTGTACATAGTTTAAAGATTATACATTCATCATTTTTGTAATAATACAAAAAATTCTTTGCTTAAAGATCCACAGTGAATCAGTTAGTCATAGTAGATTTACTGTAATCATATAATTTCAATCTAAAGTGATACCTAATTTATAGACATATAATTTGATTTGCCGCTATTTGCGTTTCATACAGGTTAAGAGAATAAATATATAATTTTGTCTATCTTAAAGTTGCAGAAAATATATTAATAAATGATTTATTGTATTTAATTTTCTTTTATGAATCACGTTTTTATGAAATTTATTCTGTAAAAAGAATTTGGCATGCTATATTAGCAAATTAAATCTGATTATTAATAATTTTCTTTTGTTTGACGAGATGAAGATAGTAAATTCTCTTGATAAATGATATTCGATTATTTTCTTTAATTGATTATCTTAATGAATAGTTCATCATAAGCAAAGGAATTCAGTAATTCATTTTATTCATTTTTGCGCATAAATGTAAAAAGTGTATCTCAACTAAGGCATTTAGTCTTTTATTTGTATTTTATTTAAAACATGTGAAATAGATAAAAAAAAAAAGGGATAAAAAAAAGATATTTTTCCTTATTGTCAGAAATCATAATACTAAAAAGGGAAATTTCGTAAGATTTTTGTGGCAAGGGAGGATATCGAAAACATTGCTATGATAAATATCCTAAATAGAATTGTTGCACACGTATTTTCTGCTGTATATTATTATTTGTGTGTAGTTTTTTTTTTAAATTTTTTTTATTATGAATTGTAACTTTCTCATCGTTCTCAACAGTGATTTGCTTAAAAAAAATTATTCATATAAACTTGTTTACTATTAGTTGTTATGAAAATGGGTTTGTGTAAAACTTTTTGAATGCTTAAATACTTTCGAGATGTTTTCTAATAAGCGAGACACATACCGATTGAAGAAATATTTTTCTGATTAACAGAAAGATGCAAAACAAAGATGCAAAAAAAAATTTTTAAATACTTTTGCCAAATTTGCATATATATATATATATATATATATATATATATATATATGTATGTATATGTATGTATGTATATATTTATATAATATACATAGTAATATACATGCATAAATATGTATAAATTGTATAAGTATATACCAAATTTGTATATACATATATATAACTGCGTCCAATAAGTAAGACCAGTTTTCAATTCAAATTTCCCAGGCATATGGCATTTCAATTTTTTTTTTTTTTTTAGGTTGTTGGCACTGTCCTTGACCACGCGTAACTCAAACACTAATGACTATTTTGATGTAAAATTTCCCGCAGATTTCAAGGACAGTGCCAACAACCTAAAAATGAAAAAAAAAATTGAAATACATATATGCCTGGGAAATTTAAATTGAAAATTGGTCTTACTTTTTGGACACAGCAGTATATATAGTACTAAAACTAAAAACATCGTCTAAAATTATATATATATATATATATATATATATACCAATGGATTTATGATATTTTTCTGGTACTTTTTATGTGTAATAGTTTATTTGAAAACTTATTTGAATTGATTTGGCAATCCTCCTCTTTTTCTTCTTGTAGTGAGTGTAAAATGTCTCGTGATGAGGTAGACAATGCTAAATCTGCCACAAACTGTGATTCGTGGTGTGAGGAAAAAAAGTCGTTTGGCAAAGCAACTGTACAACTCACCAAAACAACACTCAATCCCCCTTTTGAATTTTTTTTCTCTCCATCTTGTTGTATACTATGCAAAAGTGATAGATTTACTATAAAAACTAAACATCATAAAAAAGTTAACAATTGCCAGAAAGTACGATTTTCTTTCTCAGTATTTTTCAAAATTTATGGATTTATTTAATTTAATTTAATTTAAAATTTACTGATTATAATTAAATAATAATAGCATGCTTTACATACTAATAAGGATGCTTGTAAGTAAGGGATAAGGGTTAGTGCTAAAAACATTGGGTAAAAATATTTTTCGTTAGAAAATTATCTCTACATGATGTTTTAAGAAATAATCAATCATGTTTGCAAAGCGTTTGCCTAAATTCTGCATGTTATTTAACTTTGAAAGAACACAGATAATATAATCTGAAAATAAACTTGATTTTTCGTTTTTCATACACTTTTGTAGAGAATGTATATTTCTATTCGATCAATTTTGTTTTGTTTTTTCTTTAAAAAAATTTTTATTAATTATTTTTTATAACATCGTAATAATAGTTCCAAATTATAAATATTCAAACAAAAGTTTTTGAAGGAGAAATAGAAACTTAAGCTATGTGTTTTCGAAACACATTGAATACAAACATATCAAAGGTTGATTGTTTTACCAATTATTTCTATGATAGATGCTTAAAATGTTTTATTGTTGGAAAATGGAGAAAACTGTAGTAAAATATGAGCATTTTGAAAACGATAAAGAAAGATATCATCTATTTATCAACTAACACGTAAAAATTAGTGTAAAAACATTCTAAAGCAAAAACCATCAGAAAACATTGTAGATATAGTTGCGAACATTAAAAAAAGTATGGAATGGTCTGTAAATCACACAGAAAAAGATCACACGACTTGTAAGAAAAATGCATATGACGTTTGAAACCTATTTGCAAACAGTTCATAACTTTATGTGTGTTCCTGAAAATTTTAGCATAAATCTTGCTTTTTTTAGAATAACGTGTTTGGAAAAGTAAATTTTGGCAGGTAGTTTGAAAAAATAAATATATATATTTACTTGCATTGCAACTCTTCCTATCATTCTCAGTATGAGAATAGATTCTCGCATAGTTCTATATCTTAAAAAAGAAACTTTCGCTGTTTTTACTTTTGAATAGGTCTTTATGTTGCTAGATAAACAAGAATATATTACAATCTGTCAATTTTAAAAGTGCATGAGAGTAAGCAAAAAATTTCTATTAAAAAATATTTGTTTTTCAATGTTTAACAACAGCAGTTTTAGCCTATGGTCACTTGTCTTCGACTCATTAAGAATAATAAATTTACACTGCACCAGCAATAACTATACTGTCATTATATTATATAATAACTATTATATAATGTGTATATATATATAATAGTTATATTGTACTTTTGAGTGTTCTACAATTTTTTTCTCAAGCGATCATCTTGACTCTGTCTCGTGTGGGCTCATTCTTTCAAAATTCTCCCAGAACATAATTTTTCCTTTTTTTTTTTTTTTTTTTTTTTTTTTTTTTTTTATGAGTGTAAATGTTTATGATTCACCATATATAAAGTTAAATTTCCATCAGATACCATAATAGTTCTTCTCAGTACATCAGCCAATCAGAACCCTGATCTTCTGCCCTGTCAGGCTTCTGATTGGCTGACGTACCCAGATGGGCGATCTTAATATCTTGCGAGAATTTAGTTTTCTATGCCAATGAGGATTTAAGTACTTTGGATGTTAGTTTGTTTGAAACTGAAAAGAGGGTGGTGTCTAAAATTCCTAAGGTGAAAAGTTTTTTTTCCTTACCTTGGGGATGAGGCTTAAGGCTCGTTCCCACCGAGGTGAGAGGCGGCGACGCGACATGCGGCAGGCGTTCACAGCGAAACGTCAGAAATAGCATTACGCCTAGTGAAGTTCCGCTTCGAGTTGAAAGTTGGTCTTCTCGAAGTGGTGGATTTCAAACCGGTTTTAGGCGAACGCGGTGAGGCTAGTGATTGGTCAACGCTTCACGCTTCAACGCCTCTCGCCGAGGTGGGAATGAGCCTTAAATCGGCCATGAGCCTTCTGGCAGCCCAATAAAAACTTGCCTTGTTGTAAAAGTTGTCTGGAGAAAATTCTCTTCTCAGAATAGTCTTGAACTCACAATATTTAATACTAGACAGGCTCCCTGCATTCCAGAGATGACAGTTGCTTTCGGATCCTGAAAAGGACGCTTTTTTTTAATTCCTACTGTTAGTTCACACTCTCCCTCTATATATCCCTCTATCTTGTTCAAATTTTCAACCGTTCATAAAGTACTTTTTATTCATCCACTCGAGTTCAAATACATTTTTTTTTAACTTGTAGTGGATGACACTGGATGTTGATACAGCTTTTTCAAATATTAATTCATTCATTATATTTAATTAATTCATTTTAGTTTTTTTTAGATTTAAGTTGCATGTCTCTACCCATAGATAGCGCCAGATAAACTTAAAAAAATGAATGAAAATTATTTATAAAGGACTTTCTGCAATATAGTGACAAAAAAGTAGGAATTGACTTTAAAAATTTTTTTTTTTATAATACTTGTTTGTTAGTAACAGGCATAAGCACAACTGGACTGTAGTGCCGAATTCGAGTCTCATTCGGGTACCAAAAGGAGTTCCATGAGTCCCCACGTGAAGCTGAACCGCCCCCCACCAATGTGTAAAGTATAAAAAAAATATCCCTATTTTGTCTAAAGATAAGGATGGTAGATCTATATGTGTCTTCTACAAATAATTGTACTATATTTTGGCCACACTATGTTCAGATACGATGTACTCCATCTACAAATGATTATGTTGAAATCTGTTATTTAAAGCAACTCTGTTCATTGGTCACCAATAATCTCTAATGAAGTACTTGCGGCCTGATGGCCAATCGGCTAGTATTCTGGTCATTGGTACCCCAGGCTTCAGGTTCTAATCCTGGCGGTGATATGGATGTTTGTGAGGGGTTCGGAATCCACGTTAAACTATGGGTCCCGATGAATCCACTGACTGAATCCACGTCCCTGTAGGTCCTAATGAGCCTAAAGTGTGCACAAAATGACCGTAGAGCGACGAACAAAACCAATTGAAGTTCTCACCAAAAAATGTCGTGTTTTGTAGTAAATGAGATGACGTTAAGTATCTTTTGTTGAAAGATTCCACTTGGCAAAAATACCAGAAAATTTACAAAAACAACTTTTTAAACCTCTTTTAAATTTCTCTCACCCCCCAAAATCCAAAATAAGACAGCACAATGGAAGTCCTTGTCTGACCGGCGATAAAGTCCATTTATCTTGACTAGAATGCTGTAAGCGAAGAAGAAAAGGGGGAAATAAAGTTCCCATGTTTGTTTTCCTTCTCCTGAAAAGTAACTTTGAATGTTGTTCTCCCTGGCAGCGTGCTCGCTTGTTTGCCAAACACGTTCACCGCTTGAGAAAGACACCGTTTGTATCAATAAGAACGGAGATTTAATTGTCTCCTTCCTTCGCCTTTTGTTTGTTTTTTTCACCTATCACTTCAGAGATTCGGTATTCCACAGTGAGTTAGAAGAATGTGTTGGGTGTGAATTATTGGTTTTTTGTGATTTACGTGTCTGCTTTCTACAGTGTCTTCCCTTCTTTAACTCCGATAGGTAGATTCTAATTTGAAAGATTGTCGATTTTAATTTGTCTTTTCCCTTATCACTTTAGAATTTCGGTACTTCACTGTGAGTTAGAAGAATGTGTTAGGTTTGAATTGTTGATTTCTGTGATTTACTGTTTCTTACAGAGTCTTCTTTCTTTAACTTTGATAGGTAGATTATCTCCTTTCTTTACTAATTTGAAAGATTGTCGATTTTAATTTGTCTTTTCTCTTATCAAATTTGGAATTTTGATACTACACAGTGAGTTAGAATTATTGTGTTGGGTGTGAATTATTGTTTTTTTGTTATTTACGTGTCTATTTCGTACAGGGTCTTCCCTTCTTTTATTTTGATAGGTAGATTCTAATTTGAAGGATTGTCGATTTTAATTTTTATTTTGTCTGTCAGTTTGGAATTTCGGTATTCTGCACTGAGTTTTGAAGATTGTGTAGGGTTTGAATTATTTTTTTGTGTGTGTGTGCGTGATTTACGTTTCTGTTTCGTAACATAGTTTCAATTCTTTTACTTTGACAGATCGATTCTAATTTGAAAAATTGAATCTTTTGTTTTTATTCAGACACAATAATTTGAAGTTCAAAATAATCGATAAAGATATTTTACAAGACTTGTAAAGTTTAAGCTGAAAACGAAACCTTATAACAAAGTTTTAATTCGTTTACTTTGATAGATTCATTAAAATCTATTGAAACAAACTGACCTTTGAATGTATCTATTGAAAGATTGAACCTTTTGTTTTTATTCATATATATTTTTTATTTGAAGTTCAAAATATAGATATTTCACAAGGATATAGATATTTCAAAGATATTCCACAAGGCTTGTAAAGTTTAAATTAAAAAATAAAACTTTAAGAAAAATAACAATATCGAATAAGTACATAGATAAAATTTATTTTCACAAAAAAGATGTCAGCATGGAAGGAGTGTTGTACAGAAATACAGGAAGTATACATATATATCAGGGAATTCCGCAATTTATCTCAATAATATGGGAAATATTAATTGTAAAGTATCTGTGGTATTATATCCTAAGTTTGCAAATAGATGTCACTGAGCGGTGCTTCAAATTCAAATCTGATTAAAATGTATTTTATGGTTGGGCACCATTATTCCTGTGCTTATTATACAGTATACGATACCGGTATACAGTATTTCTTTACTTATTGTATACAATATACTGTGCTTATTGTACAGTGCCAATATACAATATACAATGCTGTACTCAGGGCCGGATTTAGATGAAAAGAGGCCCTAGGTTATTCCACTTATGAGGCCCTTTCACCTCCTATTTTTAAGTTTGTAAATTACTTACTATGTTGTTTATTAGTCATATGTGTAGAATTTCTCCTTATTTTTGATTCAGTGTTTTAGTGTCTACTGTTTTTAAAATAGTGTCATTCTAATTTTGCTAACAATTTGAATGTAGGCCCCTCTTGATCTTGAGGTCCTAGGCTGAAGCCTAGTTAACCTATAGGAAAATCCGGGCCCTGGCTGTATACTGATACAGTACAGCGTTGTATTTATCCACAGATCTTCCACCCCTTGATTTCAGTGAATGCAATTTTATTACCAGATTTACTATCCATCCCTTCCTAAATCTATTCATGCATTTAAATCGCTAATAAACATTGCATTTGGTTTGGTTAATGGTAAAATGCTCCTCGCAGACACATGTCATAATGCTGATTTACCTGTGATGCAATTGCAATTAAGGACGCCTAATCAAGGTAATGAAGGGCATCAAATATCTGTAAAAAACAACATTTGTGCGTTTCACTATCTCACAATTCCGTGTAGTCTCTTGTTTCTGTGCATAATGAACAGTTCTCTTTGACCACCTAAATTGTATATCCACCTTGCGTAACACTATTTCAGACGATAATTCTTTTTTTGGGAATACTGAATTTATCATAAATTCTGTTATGCTTGTGTCTAATTTTCTTACTTTTCCACATAAAGTTTGATTTGGTACTTTACGGTGATTACAATTATAAATAAAGCTTTATAAAAGTAAAATCTTCTTTATTATAACTTTTATAATGAAATAGCTAGATAAATATTTTTTTGGTGAAAAAGAAATAACTAATCATCTTACTATGGAGTTGCAAGTAGTATTTATTTTGTGTTAGATATATACAGAATATATGTCAGATACATGCATATGTGCCTCATTTGAACACATAAATTCGAATATAACAAATGCATTCATTTGGACGCATAATTCTGCATATATTTCCTACTTGAATATAACTATTATATTTTAAAACTATAAATTATTATTAGAATAAAAGTTCTTTTTTAAATCTATTATCCTCTTAGTTATTTGTATTTAAAAATCAGAAGCTTAATTAAAAATTAATGTGCTCTTATTTATTTGAAAATGAATATTTTAATTACTAAAGGGATACACTTTTACAAAAGAGGTGACTTTTCAATTTCAGCATTAAGCAATACAGAAGACAAGAATTTTGTTCTATTACTATAAAATGACGAAGTGTGTATTTTTATGAAATAGTTAAATTTTGATACTTCCATTTTCTCAAACACTTTGACCCTGAATTCCGTCGCAGTTTATGCTTTAGATAGAATGTTTCTCCGTTTTCAGCTGGGATTGAGAAACTTCGAGGCAATATAATAAAAATTGAGGAATAAGCGTGATTATTACATAAAACCCTCGAATTTTATTTTCTTTCTACATCTGGAACTATTAAACTCTCTTTATAGAGGCTATAAAAAAGGGGATTCAATTCTAAAAATAGAAACTTGTAGGACTTTGTAAAGTAATGCCATTCCATTTTGATGCTTATACTCGGTACTGTTGAGTACTGGCAGTATGATTTAATTTTATGTTTCATTTTAAAGAGAATAACTTTCTTTCCACTTTTTACTTTAAACATCATACTCAGATAAGTATTCATAAAATCTATCCCCTTGTACATACCCGAAAGGCGCTGCACTCCAACTTTATGGTGAAATATAATTTTATTACATTTAACAATAACAAAATATGGGAGCTATATCCATATGTGGATGTTTAAAAACAAATAAATTTCAAACGAAAGTTTGCTGAAGAGGTGATATATTTAATAGTTTACTTTGCATCTGTTGAGTTTTGAATTTATAACTATCAAACAAACTACTATATTTTATTTGATGAATTTTTGTTTATTGAAATAAAGTATGACATTGTAATACATTTTAGAAAGAAATGTTCATTACCATTATAAAGCCAACCTTTATTTCAAATCCGTTTTATTAGAAAAACGTTTTTTTAAAATTCAATTTTAAAAAGGGATGTTTTTTATGACATCATAAGTATTTTCTTTTTTCAATTCCTTCTATTAGCTCACACTCTCTCTATATATATCTTGTTCAAATGTTCAATCGTTAATAAAATACTTTTTATTCATCCATTCAAGTTCAAATACATTTTTTTAACTTGTAGTGGATGACGATGTTAATGGAGTTTCTCAAATATTAATTCAATAATTAAATTTAATTAACTAATTTTAGGTTTTTTTTAAATTTAAGTTGCATATATCTACCCATAGATGGCGCCAGATAAACTTAAAAAAATGAATGAAAATTATTTATAAAGGACTTTCTGCAATAGAGTGAAAAAAAAGTAGCAATTAACTTTAATTTTTTTTTTATATTACTTGTGTTCTATGTTTAAATTACTAAATTAAAGGAGAAATTGCAGAAATTGTAGTGTAGAATAATCGAAAATTGTAAAAGCGTAAATTATGACATTGTAACTGCTAAATAATTGCTAATAAGGAATGAGAATTGATAAAACGCATATTATTTTAAAACAAATAATGAATACAATAAAAGATTAAAGTAAATATATTTTTAGATTAGTAAGATTTAATTAACAAAAGACATAATAAATTAAAATAATAATTATAATAAATATATAATAAATTTTAATTAAATTTTTCTAAACATTTTTTAGTAAAAGTATAATAAATTTAATTAATAATTTAGACATAATTATAAATTTTTTAATTTTAATTAATAAAAAATATTTTTGCATTGAGTTTGAAAAATAGGGTGTGAACTCCCCGAATGAAATCTCTAGAAATGTTCGTTCAAAATTGGGATGGCAAAATGTGGGTGCAGTGCAGCCGATCGCCCGTGGGGCATCTTGGATAATGCTGAATTTGCTACATGTCTGCTGTGCTAGTGAAGACAAAAACGAAAATTTTTTTTTCTTACTATTTGTTAAGACAATATCTTTTTATATTAATTATACTAAATAAATTGCTAAAGTAAATTGCTAAATAATTGCTAAATAATCTGCAAGTAAATTGCTAAATAATCAGGGATTAGAATAATATTTTGAGGTTATATTTTACGTGTAAAATAAATGCGAATTCAATGACATCTGTATATATTGTTCTCAATTCTGTATAATTGTTATAATTTTAAAGCAGACGTTATGATTTATTAATTGAGTTAAATATTATTTTCATTTATCTTTATCTCACTATCAAATATATTTGAAAAAAAAAATAATTTACTACAGTTACATTTCTGAAATTTAAACATTTTTTACCTCCTTTAATGTAAGCAATTACAGGGAAATAAAATACTTGGTTTTAAAGGAAAAGAACTAAATAAAAGTCGAATTACTTCTTGGGCTACTGATTACATTATCTGTGTAATCACCACTTAAACTAGGTAGTCACTTTTGGAAGAAAGAAATATATTTTTTTTCTATTTTTAAATGAAATAATCGATTTCACAATCAATACATCCTAGTAAATAAAGTGCAATAAGTTTTTTTTTTTTTTTTTTTTTTCGTTGTCTTAGAAATACTTTTAATAAATTAAATTCTTTAGAACTTTTTTTCAAACTTACTTTTACGTGAAGACATTTTTTTTTCCTTCTTATCTCCAAATGTCATTTGAATTTCAATTAACTGAAAAACCATTGTCACGTTGCGTGACATTTTAATTAATGATTGAATTTTTTCACAAACCGTTACATTTTAACACAAACAGAATTTTCTTTGTGATTTTTTTTTTTTTCTTATGGTAATGTTACGATAATTAATCATACAGTTTCTTAAATTACCTTTATGGGTTTTTTTTATTACGAGTTTGTTGAAAATTTTGTTTCAGTTCATAGCAAAAAGCTATACATTTTTTTATGAAAGTTTAAAAAAATAAATTATTTTTTAATTATTTATTTCGGAGATAAAGGACATCTTGAACTAAAAACAAGTAATATAAAAAAAACATTTTTTGAAGTCAATTCCTAGGTTTTCTTTCACTCTATTGCAGAAAAGTCCTTTACAAATAGAGTTGAAATTTTCCACTTACATCTGACGCCATCTATTGGTAGATGCATGCAACTTAAATCGAAAAAAAACTAAAATTAATGAATTAAATTTAATGAATGAATTAATATTTGAAAAAAACTGTATTCACATCCAGTGTCATCCACTACAAGTTCAAAAAAATGTATTTGAACTTGAGTGGATGCATAAAAAGTATTTTATGAACGATTGAAATTTTGAACAACATATATATATAGGGAGAGTGTGAACTAATAGTAGGAATTGAAAAAAAGTTAAATTTTTAATGCCTCGATCATTTTAAAAATGAACGATTTGTAAATTAAATGCTTTATTTTTAAATTTATTTTTTTCCTTAATTAAACTACATAAATTGCATGAAAATTACAAAATCAAAATTGTAATTCAGTCGTAGTTTCTTGTAATGCATGGTTTTACATAAGGATTCATATCACCTAATATTTTGGTTTAAAAAATCTTAAGTTAAAAACTGTTTTTAAAAATTTAAGTTAAGAACTTTTTTTAAAATCTAAGTTAAATTTAAAAAAGTTTTTTGTAATTTTATAAATCCGTTATGTTAGAATCTAGCCATGTAGGAATTACTTGTAATAGTAGTTTTCTCCCAATTTTTGAAATATGTTAGAATCCAAATATGTAGTAGGAATGCTGTGTTATAGGAGGTTTCTCCCAATTTTCGATTTGTATTAAAATACAATCATGTTATTGTAATGGTTTGTTATAGGAGGTTTCTCCCTATTCATTAACTGTGTTAGAATCCAACCATGTAGTAGGAACGGTTTGTTATTAAAGGTTTCCCTATTCATTAACTGTGTTAGAAGCCAACCATATAGTAGTAATGGTTTGTTATAGGAGGTTTCTCCCTATTCATTAACTGTGTTAGAATCCAACCATGTAGTAGGAACGGTTTGTTATTAAAGGTTTCCCCCTATTCATTAACTGTGTTAGAAGCCAACCATATAGTAGTAATGGTTTGTTATAGGAGGTTTCTCCCTATTCATTAACTGTGTTAGAATCCAACCATGTAGTAGGAACGGTTTGTTATTAAAGGTTTCCCCCTATTCATTAACTGTGTTAGAAGCCAACCATATAGTAGTAATGGTTTGTTATAGGAGGTTTCTCCCTATTCATTAACTGTGTTAGAATCCAACCATGTAGTAGGAACGGTTTGTTATTAAAGGTTTCCCCTATTCATTAACTGTGTTAGAAGCCAACCATATAGTAGTAATGGTTTGTTATAGGAGGTTTCTCCCTATTCATTAACTGTGTTAGAATCCAACCATGTAGTAGGAACGGTTTGTTATTAAAGGTTTCCCCTATTCATTAACTGTGTTAGAAGCCAACCATATAGTAGTAATGGTTTGTTATAGGAGGTTTCTCCCTATTCATTAACTGTGTTAGAATCCAACCATGTAGTAGGAACGGTTTGTTATTAAAGGTTTCCCCCTATTCATTAACTGTGTTAGAAGCCAACCATATAGTAGTAATGGTTTGTTATATAGTATAGGAGGTTTCTCCTATTCATTAACTGTGTTAGAATCCAACCATGTAGTAGGAACGGTTTGTTATTAAAGGTTTCCCCCTATTCATTAACTGTGTTAGAAGCCAACCATATAGTAGTAATGGTTTGTTATAGGAGGTTTCTCCCTATTCATTAACTGTGTTAGAATCCAACCATGTAGTAGGAACGGTTTGTTATTAAAGGTTTCCCCTATTCATTAACTGTGTTAGAAGCCAACCATATAGTAGTAATGGTTTGTTATAGGAGGTTTCTCCCTATTCATTAATTGTGTTAGAATCCAACCATGTAGTAGGAACGGTTTATTATTGAAGGTTTTTCCCAATTATCGATATATATTGGAATCCAAACCTGTAGTAGGAATGCTGTGTTACAGGAGGTTACTCCCAATTTTTGATTTGTATTAAAAGACAACCATTTTGTAGGCGATGGTTTGTTATAGGAGGTTTCTCTGTTCACTAACTGTGTTAGAATCCAATCATGTAGTATGAATGCTGTATTATAAGCGGTTTCGCCAATTCTCGAACTGTGTTACAGTCTAACCGTGCAATAGGAACTGTATGTTTAGTAGGTTTCTCCGAATTCTCAAAATGAGTTAGAATCCAATCATGCAATAGGAATGCTGTGCTATAGTAGGTTTCTCCCAATTCTTGAATTGTTAAAATTCAAGATTGTAGTAGGAATGCTGTACTATAGGGAGGTTTCTCCCAATTTGCGAATTGTGTTAAAATTCCAACCATGTAGTAGGAATGCTGTATTATAAGCGGTTTCGCACAAATCTCCAACTGTATTATAATTAATTATTAATTTTTAACTGTGTTAAAATCTAACCATGTTGTTGAAATCCATATCACATGGAGGTGACCTATTCATATGTTATCTTGTAATTTTGAATATTTTCATACTTAAAAGAAAAACCTTTTTTTAAATTTTTATTTCAGAAATATTGATATACATAATTTTTTATTATATTATTATTATTTGTCTATCCAGTTTGCAAAAAATATAAAAATATAAATTACATTAATGTATTAAATTGTGTCGTGTTCATTAAAAAGAATGATTAAGTCATTATTTCTACAAATTTTACAAAAGAAAAAGACACCTCATGTTAAAAAGTTTAAAATCAAGTCATGGCGAAAAGATTTTAAAGTTATAAAAGAATCTCAAATTTAGAGCACAGCTTTTATATTAATTTTTTTGCAAAAGATTCTATTTTTAAAAATAGTTTTTAAGGGATTAAAGATAATAAAAATAGCATTAAGATGAGAAGATAAAAAATAAATCTTTGTGGGCATAAGTTTTAAAGGCTTTGTAATAGCATTATAGCAAGAAATGCACGTGAAAATTTGATTTAAATAACTCGTTTACTTTTCTTCCCATGAAAGTACTTCCTTATTATAAATTAAGTTTTTCATCAAGAAAAGCATTACGATTTTTTTTTCCATCTAAAATTGTCGCACGTCTTTGAAAATAATTTGTTAGCACTTAACTAAAAAGGGTGAAGGGTTATGTTGTCGTTCTATTGAGAAAAAAAATTATTTCATGAACAGATTTAAGTTTCGAAAGTGTTATACTTCACTCATCCATTAGCAATGTAGAAGATTCGAGAATTTTCTGTAAAAAAATCTTTAATGGTTAGTTTTACATGCATAAAAATTTTACTTGAGTCTCGACTCATTTTATTCTTTCCTTCAAATGTCTGATAATTTGAACTGAAGAATTCGTGTTATCGTTCTCTTCGAATTCTGGAAATTTGAACTGAAGTCATTTGTGTTATTGTTCTCTGCGAATGCTGGCAATATGAACTGAAGTCATTCGTGTTGTAGTAGGAACGGTTTGTTACAGTAGATTTCTCTATAATCTCTAAAAGTGTTAGAATTCAACCATGCAGTAGGAATACTGTGTTATAGGAGGTTTCTTCTAATTTTTGAATTATTAGAATCCAAGAATGTAGTAGGAATACTGCTGCTGCGAATGCTGGCACTTTGAATTGAAAGAATTTGTGTTATTTTTCTCCCCGAATGCTGACAATTTGAACTGAATTCATTCATGTTATTGTTTTCTGCGAATGCTGGTATTACTTATAATAATTACTGAAAGTATTACAAACTTACTATTTTTACTAGAATAGCAAATTTGTAGTACTTTCAGCTTTGAGATGCACCAGGGATTGAGACTTTTACATTATACGCCCATTTAGAACAAACATCAAAGATTGGGAACACCTTCCTCTAACCACAAGCCCAGCGGCTTATGGATTTATTGTTTTATATATATATATATATATATATATATATATATATATATATAAAACACATTAATGTGACCACTTGTCAAAAGTCAGAATATACACTCTTGTATATTCTGGCTTTAAGTGGAGTGTGGAATAACACATTATGTGGAATTCTTTATATACACTCCACTGCAATGTGCTGCCACCTGCCTTTTGTGATTGGTTATTTCACGTTGACGTCGAAAGTAGGTGGTGGTCACATTAATGTGATTGGACTGTGTATATATGTTATATGGAAGAAACCCTGGAAAAGCTATTACAGATGGCCTGATTATTGATACGAAATGCTTATACAAAGTTTATAAATAACTACCAAATTCTGAAGACAATGACTATAACAGATACCACCAGAGAAATCACATCTGAGTACTCCTGCACTACAGCTCTGCACGTTACCACTGGGCCACTAGTCAAACTGCTATAAGATTTAGTAATGCAGAACATCAAACTAAGCACAAATGAATTTTCTCTTGCTGAATGTAGGTAAAAATTTGATTGCCACTGGAACTGAAAACTACTGATTTTAACTAGCTTTTCTACTGATTTAGCAAAGGTCTAGTATAAACAGAACTAAATAAATTAACGTAAATGATTGAAGATTTCATTAGATTAAGTGTTTTTTTTTCCAATGGTAATCAATACTTTATGATATTCAAATGAGGCCTAAAAATAGATGGCCTCAAAAAGGGGAAAATCACAATGATTAAACGCCGTAATGTGATGCACGACTCATTCCTCGCAGCTGACCATCCGATAACGAATGATTAATGTTAAAGCGATTTCAGACCGGTGATTTTTCAATCGCCTAATGTTAATAAAATGACACACAATTGTTCTTCGCTCCGTTTCCTTCGTCTTAAACTGCCATAAATTCTAAATTGGTACCATTCTCTTGAAAAAAGAATATCTTAAATTATTTCTAAAATCGAATGAAATATGCATGGATGTTCGTAAAGAAAATTGATAAAATTACAAAAAGTATCAGTACCCATGAAGACCAACAGTATAGTGGCATCTCTCTAATTTGACATCTATAGGACCTGTCATATGACTGGAAAAGCTGGACTACGGAGGACTATCTATTACAAAGTTTTCTACCTATTGTAACATTTGCTATTTAATACAACATTTTATTTCAATATTTGCTATCTATTGCTATCGTTTGCTATCTATTGCAACGTATCTATAGAAAAGTAAAAATATAGGATGTCCAAAAATTCACTCAAGAAGTATTTTTTTTTTTTAAAAAATGCGAATGATTTGTATAGAAAACTATTTAGTATACACACACTTCCCCAAAATTGACTATGACAACACAATTATGACCAACAACAAACCCAAAGGTGCTCTTTGAATGGAAATCAGTTCTTTCTTTACCAAATATTCCAGACTGTTTAGAATGCCAAGGAATTCAAATATTCCGGATTCAAATATTCAAATATTGTAACTCCCTACATGCACATTAATTGCACTGTTCTACAGCTGAACTTAAATGAAAGTTTATGCAAAAATACAAAACGTGCAGATTTTGTATTTTTGTAGTGTCTTATTGTTCAGAGTGTCTTTGTTTTAGTTTTGTTGTTGTGAATGACAATGTTGAGTGTTTGTTGTTGTGAATTTTTGCTGTAGATTTTAGTGTGCAAAGTGACTCGTGACAACAGTTAGGCAGCCTGATTTTTCTCTCATAAAACGAGCAAAAACAGGATAGTTAATGTATCTTACAATTATCTTGTAATCTTACAATGTAGACATTGTACATTAATGTTACAATGTATTTATTCTCTTTTCTTTTGAACATTCATTGAATGCCCGTGCCATACATAAAGGCAGTATAATATATATATATATATATATATATGTATGTATATATATATATAATCGATACGTGTGTCTTTGACTTAGGTCCAATCATCTGCTGAGTAGAACTAACCTTGATAATATTTTGATTAATTATAAAGCTAAATGGTATGTTTAATATAGCCTTTATAATATCTAGCAGGTTATATTCTTTGATAAAGCTATCCTCCGGATGCTATAATTAATTTTCTTGTTAATTTTTCTTGTCTTACAAATTTTGTGGATGATGTGATTGTATATTTTGTACAAATTCTTGTGTCCTTTTTTCAAAATCTGCAGATGTTGCTGCTGTTGTTTAACCTTTGTATTTTCCTGTTTAATAAATAATTTTCAATATCGTTGCTGCAACTTATGGACAGTTTAATTCATGAACAATTTTTATCTCTAGGTCTTCTTCCTTCCATTATCTATTTCAATTCCTTCTATTAGCTCCCTATATATATCTTGTTCAAATTTTCAATTCGTTCATAAAATATTTCTTATTCATCCACTCAAGTTCAAATACATTTCTTTTGAACTTGTAGTGGATGTCACTGGATGTTAATACAGTTTTTTCAATTAATTCATTCATTAAATTTAATCAATTAATTTTAGTTTTTTTTTAGATTTAAGTTGCATGGATGCACCCATAGAGGGCGCCAGATAAACTTAAATAAAGGAATGGAAATTATTTATAAAGGACTCTCTGCAATACAGTGAATAAAAAAGTAGGAATTGACTTCAAAAAAAATTTCTTTTATATTACTTGTTTCTTTGGGGGAGAGAGAATCTGAATATCAGGCACCTTCAATTTTTCTAATGCTATGGCGGTTTTGCTATACAATGTGATTGTAGCGATTGCCAGAGGTGTGGTCAAATAGCTCCCATGTTGTGTTCGTTATACATACGTCCATGCATGTATATATGAGTGTGTGATAGCTTTATTACCGTGTATTTCATGGGATAATTTGAAAAGAAATGATACGACCCATATATACATTTCATAATATTGCATGTATGTAAAAACATGTATTGTTTTAAAGATGCATGCGTTTCATACAAAGTCTGCAATGCATATTTTATAACACAATAAAAGAACTTAAACTTGTGATAAGATTTAAAACAAAATAAAATTGAAGCTGCAATTAAAGGGTTGATCTACCAATATGATGACATTTAGATAAAGCAGTTGGAATTTCCTGTCTGTTAAATCACAATAAAGTTGTAGGTTTAAGTCATTTATTTAAATCAGACATACAGATTGTAAAACATCGCTGTCTGAACATTTCCTTTTCTTGACCTTTTTACGTACGTTCGTCTCCATGGGCTACAGGATTCTACACTATCAATTCTACACCAATGACGTAGGTATTTGTTGTGACGTGAACTAATGTCCCAATCAATACTAATATACATGTCTTAAGCAAAAGTGTTGAGCAGTAGCGAGCTAAAGATAAATAAGAGCGGACATAAAGAACAAATTAAGGGAAAGGATTGGACAGGAACTAATGATCCTTCCCAAAGTCGCGTCTTCCAACAGGTGCGTCAAACTAGCTGGGGGGGGGGGGGTGACAGATCCCTAGTAAGCTGAAACATTTCTTGTAATTAATTTTATTATTCAATTACATTATTCGATTATAATGAACATAACGTTCCAATTGACAAATTATACATGTACTTATTTATTTGTCATATAATACTAGATGTTTTTAAAAATGAATAAGTTTCTTTGTGCAATGCACTTTGTCTTTTAAAAATATACTTCCCTTATACAATGAGTGATATAATGGTATTAATATCAATCACAAAAAATACATATTTAATTATGTTACACATTGTTTCACATACATAATAACATACAAAACAGTAAAAATGTATTATCTGATTTCAACGATTAAAATGATTTATATGATTCAAATAATTCATTCAATTGATAACAATTCATTTTTTTGACTCATCATACACAATTTATATCTTTCGAATAAACTTCTATCAGATTCGCACAGAATTATTTGCATCAAAGAAAATTAGTATATATTTGTCTAGTTCCATTGCATTCTTTTTGGAACATAGAGTCACGTCCTACCCTGAGTGACACCAGAGCCATGTTGGATTTCAGCTGTCAAATAAAAGAGAATATACGAAATCATAAAGTGAAAAATCGCGTTTATTAGAGAATTTATCCCATCTATTATTTATTAGAAGCTCAAAGTTGAGTCCTTAGTTGAATTGCACTATTCCACAGTTCACTTACGAAGAAAGCAGTTGCATACCTTCTCGAAGACTCCTGGTGTCGCGTTTATCAACAAGAACAACCTTTCTCGTGGCGAGATCTTCCACGGCACCTTGTAAACCAATGATTTCATGTGCCATGATATTATTTTAAAGCAATAATGCTGTGTTGCTTTTTCCTAGCAACGCTTGTTATCTATATGTATTGCAATGCTGCATTTCAATGTTTCATTGAAATGTTTGCTATCTATTGCAATATATGATATTTAATACAACGTTTCATTGCAACGTTTGCTATCATTTGCAACGTTTCATTACAATGTTTTGTTATCTATCGCAATGTTTGATGTTTAATACAATGTTTCATTGCAATGTTTGCTGCTTAATACAATGTTTCATTGCAATGTTTGCTGCTTAATACAATGTTTGCTATCTTTGCAACTTTTGCTATCTATTGCAATATATGTTATTTAATACAAAGTTTCATTGCCAGTTTGCTATCATTTGCAACGTTTTGTTATCTATCGCAATCTTAGCTATTTAATATAATGTTTCATTGCAATGTTTACTATTTTTTGCAACGTTTCATTGTAACATTTGCTATCAGCGTTTTGCATTTATTAAACTTAAAAAGCCCATCGGTTTATTCTACTGCTTTTTAAAATTTAAATTTGCATGCAGCATATATTTGATGTTGATGTTTTAGAGATAGTCTACATTCCTTTCAATATAGAAACAACATCAGTAACAACAACTTCTGCTTGTTGAATATGTATAATTATTCTATTTCGACACTCAAAATGGAATGTGATTATAGCTCTGTAGTATATATTATTTTACATCTTTTATTTTGCTAAAATTTCTTCCGAACACCCTGTATAGTTTTGAAATCGATATAGATTTTCTTATAAATCGATAGAGTTTGTTATTTATAGTTTACAAACTATATCGATTTATTTACAAATCTATATTAATTTACTTATTGTGCAAAATCGTTTTCAGAATACCCTGTATAGTTTTGCAATCGATGTAATTTGCTTTTTTTGCTAAAACTTCTTCCGAACACCCTATATAGTTTTGCAATCGATGTAATTTGCTCATTTTGCTAAAACTTATTTTGAGCAACCTGTATAGTTTTGCAATCGATGTAATTTGCTTATTTTGCTAAAACTTATTTTGAGCACCCTGTATAGTTTTGCAATCGATGTAGTTTGCTTATTTTGCTAAAATTTCTTTTGAACTACCTGTATAATTTTATACCCCATATATACAAAAAATCTTTTTAAACTTTTAATTGGGATAAGAAAAAGTAACATTTTAATGTTAAACTTATATGAAAAACAAGCAATGAACGTGAATTCGATAATTCCAGATGTTTATTCTGTAAAATCTCCATAGATTTTCCACGAACATTTCTTATTAAATTATTTAAGTAAAAGTTGTTATGTATCATGAAATTATAACGTTCCGAAAAATAAATCAAATAATAAATCCGAAAAATAAATAAAAAATAATCCATCTTCTGGTATCACCCATAAAAAAAAAACGAATAAAGTAATCCTTGTACATATTCAACCCTTTTATATGAATACCTAAAGATATTCCATGATATATTAGATTGCTCCATGTTTTATCACAAGTTGCTTCACCCCTAGAACTTGCCAAACGATTCGGAACAGTGACCTCCTTCTTCACTCCCTCCCTCCACCGCTCTTTCCGAGCCTTCACCTTGAGTAGACCCCGCCCTGTTCCGTGCCGTCACAACAGCCTGCTTGGCGCACCCTCCACCCTCTGCGTCAACCCCCCCCAACGACTCCTAAAATAACCATCTTCAGAACAGAATCTCCCGTTTGGAACTGCCTTCTAAAAATAGAATCTTCCTCCTGCATCCCCCACCCTGCCGTCCGCGGATGGCATCTTTCCAGATGGAGGATTCATCGGAAGGCAATGCGATATATCGATATATCGCGAAATAGATTCGATTGAAGATTTTTCGATGCGGAAATTGTGGTAGAAGTGAAAGTAGAATCGGTGTGATGGAAGAAAAGAATTTATGTCAGAACGGTGTGGCAGCAAGAAAAAGATCGTTTGCTTAAGAATGCACTGATGTTTGAAGAAATCTTAGACAAAAATTTTATTAAATTTAACAAATTTAAAAATATAAATATAAAAATGGACATAATTTATTACATTATTTAATATACAAGATGATTTAATGTTTAAAAAAGACCCATAAATCTGTTTTAGTGCAATAACAAAACTGTTTTTTTTTTTTTTTTTTTCATGTCAGGAAGTTGGCAGCAAGAAAAAGATCGTTTGCTTATGAATGCATTAATGTTTGAAGAAATCTTGGAGTAATGGGACAAAAATTTTATTAAATTTAACAAATTTAAAAGTATAAATATTAACAATGGACATAATTTATTACATTATTTACTGTACAAGAAGATTTACTGTTAAAAAAAGACACATAACCTGTTGTATATTCGATATATAAAATATATTCGTATATAGTATATATAATATATTCGTATATTCGATATATATAGATTCGATTGAAGATTTTTTGATGCGGAAATTGTGGTAGAAGTGAAAGTGAAATCGGTGTGATGGAAGAAAAGAATTTATGTCAGAACGTTGGCAGCAATGAAAAGATCGTTTGCTTAAGAATGCATGGATGTTTGAAGAAATCTTATTTTAGATTTATCTTAGACAAAAATTTTACTAAATTTAACAAATTTTTAAAAACAAAATTGTGTAATTGAAATTTTCTATGGATATAATTTAAATGTAAACAAGTAATATAAAAAAAAAAAATTTAAAGTCAATTCCTACTTTTTTTTTTTTTTTCACTATATTGCAGAAAGTCCTTTATAAATAATTTTCATTCATTTTTTTAAGTTTATCTGGCGCCATCTATGGGTAGATACATGCCACTTAAATCTAAAAAAAAACTAAAATTAATGAATTAAATTTAATGAACGAATTAATATTTGAAAAAACTGTATTAACATCCAGTGTCATGTTCAAGTTCAAAAAAACTGTATCTGAACTTGAGTGGATAAATAAGAAGTATTTTACGAACGATTGAAAATTTGAACACGATATATATATAGGGAAAGTGTGAGCTAATAGAAGGAATTGAAAAAGAATAGTAAGAATTATTTTCATCTTCAGTATGTTAAAAGGATGCTGAATAAGGAATTGTCACCATGAAGGGATTTGTTTTGATTTGTCGCTCTGTGGTCATTTTGTGCACATTTTAGGTTAATTAGACACAGACTTAGAAGTGTGTGGAAATTGTGGTAGAAGTGAAAGTAGAATCGGTGTGATGGAAGAAAAGAATTTATGTCAGAACGTGTGGCAGCAAGAAAAAGATCGTTTGCTTAGGAATGCATGGATGTTTGAAGAAATCTTAGACAAAAATGTTATTAAATTTAACAAATTTAAAAATATAAATATAAAAAATGGACATAATTTATTACTTTATTTATTTCGCAAGACGATTTAATGTTTAAAAAAGACACATATCCTGTTTAGGAAATTGTGGTAGAAGTGAAAGTAGAATTGGTGTGATGGAAGAAAAGAATTTATGTCAAAATGTTGGCAGGAAGAAAAAGATCGTTTGCTTAAGAATGCAGTGATGTTTGAAGAAATCTTGGAGTAAAGGGACAAACAATTTTATTAAATTTAACAAATTTAAAAGTTTAGACATTAAAAAATGGACATAATTCATTACATTATTTATTGTGCAAGATGATTTAATGTTTAAACAAGTAATATAAAAAAAAAATTTAAAGGCAATTCCTTGTTTTTTTTCTCACTCTATTGCTGGAAGTCCTTTATAAATAATTTTCATTCATTTTTTAAGTTTATCTGGCGCCATCTGTTGGTAGATATAGGCAACTTAAATTTAAAAAAAAAATTAATTAATTAAATTTAATTCTGGAATTAATATTTGAAAAAACTGTATTAACATCTAGTGTCATCCACTACAAGTTCAAAAAAAATCTATTTGAACTTGAGTGGATGAGTATTTGATTGAGTGGATAAAATTATTTTATGAACGATTGAAAATTTGAACAAGATATATATAGGAAGAGTGTGAGTTAATAGAAGGAATTGAAAAAAGATGCATAACCTGTTTTATTGCAATAAACAAACGATTTTTTTTTCTTGGCTTAAAATTCAAATATTATATTCAAATTCATTATTATGCAATACATTAAAATATTATACCATGCAATTATATTATTCGTTATTAAACAATATTATTATTATACAATACAAATATAATAATACAATAGACATAATACATACATTAATACATAATACATAATACGCAGATATAATACAATACAGTTATACAAATATTATTCAATTATTATATTAAATACTATTTGTAATATGGTGTAATAAATAATTCTCATATTAAATCACTTTTTGATAATTTATTCAATAAATGGTAATTTCGATGTACTTCTGTAATTTCTTTAATATTATGATTAATTTTTTTATTTACATGGAAAATCTATTGAATAAACAAATTTTAAAAAATGTATGTGTCATTTTCATAATCATAAAATTATAGTAAAAATATTATATGAAATAAAGTCAATTTTAAAACAAATAACATGTATTAAAGGAAATATTTTTTTTTTCAAATTTGGAAATTAATGTTTTTTAAAGAAATGGAGGTAGTTAGTTAAAAATTTGAAATAATGTTTTGAATAAAGGCAATTCAAACATAGGTGATGTAATAATCTAAAATATTGTTAAGGATTACATCATTCTAGAACGAAATCATTAAATCAAGAATAAAAAATTTGGTTTTAGAATATATTAATCATGAATTAATATATTAATCATTTGATTCTAGAATGAAATGGGCTTTGAATTTTATTCCATAATTTAGAATTTACTGTTTTAAAACAATTTTTCAATTTAGAACAGACACCTTAAACATTAGTATATTTTTTAATTTTAAATTACTATAATCATCAGAAAATTTAAGAATAAAAAAATGGAAACACATCATTTCAAGATTTAATTTTGGGAAATATATTTAATTTTTTGGAATCAATGTTTTTTTATAATTTTAAAATTTACTTTGCTATTATAATCGAATATTTCAGAATTATGTAATAAAATCTTGACTCTAAACAATTTTAAATCAGATTTTATTAATTTATAGAAAACTGAATTTAATTATTAAGTTGAAATTTTTATTATTTATTTGAAATTTGTATTAATTTCTAATTAAAAATAAATTTTTAAATTCTTTTAATGAATTATTAATTAACAATTTTCACTTAAAAAATAAATCTTAAAACGCCATTATTATAAAATTATAGTAAATAACGTTTTTAATTTAGAACCAGTTTCAAATAAACGCGATTTTCCTCTGTAATGATATTTTTTGTACAAAATTAAAATAAAATATTATTTTTAAGAATATCCAAATACTCTGTGTTTCCAGATTGAATGAAATCGTTTTGTTCGTAATTTACCATTATCAGTCATTCTTATCATCATATCAGTCTTTTTTATATATTTAACGTCCATTCAATTATGGACATTAAACACTCTATGGACAACATGAAAACGTATTAAGTAGGGCATGTAAACATTATATAGCATATTATTTTATCGATGCACAATCAGACAAAACTATAGTGTTGTTTTCAAATACTAGACAGTTTGGCTTGAAATTATTAATGCTTATGTGGAGTACGTAGGGGATTCAGCGTTACTCAGGACTCATCAAGGCAAGGCTGTCATGCTACACCCACGTCTTACCATCACAGCTTAATAAATAAATAAATAAATTAAATTAAATTAAAAAAACCTCAAATATGACATCTAGGATTTGCCCCTCTCCCATAAAAAAGGGAGGAAAGGAAAGGACTTGCCAGAGTATAGATTTATAATATTCATTCACGGCATAGATTCACGAGCTTTCGGCTCAGCTTTGCACGGTGGATTTCGAACGTGGATCTCTTAGTTTGAAAGCCTTCTTCCCTACATAATAGAGCCCTGATGGCTTCGATACCATAGTTCGAGTCCCCGCGGTGCCATGGATGCTTGTAGTGATTCGTAATCCCCTTTAAACAGTAGTCCCATTTTGCTTAGCCCTCATCTGCACAAGATGACCGTAGAGCGACAAACCAAACCAATTTCTATATAAAAATATTTGTTTAACCTTTTTTTTTTATGCTAAATTGTAAACAATAAATAAAGAAATAAATGTTACAGAAATGTAAAATGAAAAATATTTTTCCTTCTTTTTAGAAATTTAACGACGAGTTTAAACCGTAAAGAAATTCAAAAATTCGAAGGAATTCTACATCTAAAATCAACTTAGATTTGGAACTCGAAAAGTGTTTTACGTTCACTAGGAAAATATATATATTTTTGCAAATGAAACTTTAGACTTTTCTTTTTGAAGAAAATGCATCTAGAATACAAAAATGACTATCCTGCTCAAAAAGTTCAATTTTCGTGAGTTGTTTAGAAATTTGGAGTTTAATATTTCCCATGGGTTAAGGGCAAAGTAATGAAAATATATTTTTTTTTTATTATAAAAAAATATATCAGTTCCGCGGATGTTAAATTGCTTTTCAAATTGAATTTTTTAATTTATAATTTTAAAATTTAATTTATATTTTTGAAATAAAATTTAATTTATATTTTTAAAATACAATTTATTGAATTTACATTTTTTAAATTTAATTTATTGAATTTACATTTTTAAAATAATTTTTAGGGAATTCACATTTTTAAAATAAAATTTATTGAATTTACATGTTTAAAATAAAATTTATTGAATTTACATTTTTACGTGGAGATTCCGACGCTTATTGACTTTGACTTTTTTGCAACGCAGCTCAAAATTTTCTCTCAGCATTTATTGTAACTATCAGATTTCATTTTAGTACAGCGTACAGCTCATAAATTTGTGTGTACTTCAAAACAGGTTGTTGTTGTTTTTTTTTTTAATCACTATAAGAATAAGGAATTTTTATTTTGTAGTAGCTAGAATGATAAAATATTCGTCGCATATTTATGCAATCTTCTTCTTCTTTTTGAAATTGGAGAATTTAAGTAAAGTCAACAGTCCGATGGTGGGTCAAGGCCGTCTGCCTTCTGGTAGATTTCGAGACAGGAGATGGTTGCCAGTCCTACTCCCAACAGTCATACTAGATCGGAACCTATGGTTTAAAGCGGATTCCGAACCACTACAAACACCCATGGAGTCGAACAAGAAACCCGTGGTAGGAAACGCTAGTCACTCTGCCATCAGGCCGGTTTATACCGTCTACATAGATTAAATGTAGAAGATATCAAATCGATAAGGCTAAATCTAGACGATAAATCTACAGTGCGATAAATGTATTTACATGCTTTAAACGCTTACATTTTTATTTAGAGTGATTTATCTTAAGAATTTCCGTTAAAGTCCCGGCGGTGCCATGGATGTTTGTAGTGGTTTGGAATCCACTTTAAATCGTAGGCCCCTGTCTAATATAACTGCATAGCGTTGGGCTGACAACCGTACCCCGTAAAAAGAAAACTGTCTAAAAATCTGTCTAAAAATCTGTCTAAAATCTGTCTGAAAATCTGCCAGTAGGCAGACGGCCTTGACCCACCATGGGGCTGCTGCGCCTCTAATGATGATGATTTCCGTTAAAGCTATTCTGACGCTCTACCACTGTGTCCGAAAAGCAATACCAATTTTGAATTTTAAATTCCCGGGGGTTATGGAATTTCAATTTTCCTCAACCGACGAAGCTCACGTCCAAAAAATTAAAGATTGGGTGCTTGCAAACCATCGATTTACAATTAGAGACTTTGCTGATGATGTTGGAATTACAAAAGGATCGGTCCATTCTATTTTGGACCTCAAATGCGTCAAATGTCGACTGGTATCGAAAGCACTGAATGCGCCTGCTCACACTGCGTTGATTCTTCGTGACTGTTTCGCCAAAAAGGAAACCCATATCGTTCCTCAACCACCGTATTCCTACCCTTCGACTTCTAGCCAATCCCTGAACTCAAAAGACCACTCCGGAGACACCGTTTTGAGTCGATTGAAGAGATTCAACGTGAATCGCACGCGCTTTGAAGGCCATCCCTGCGAATGACTTTTTAGCATTCGAAAAAAAAAGGTGTCATAAGTGCATTGTGTCCGGAGAGGATTACTTTGAAGGTGATGAAATAAGTTTGGAAGAATAAATAAAGTGGTTTTGAAAAAAAAAGTAATTGGTCGTACTTTTTCTGCACAGTAGTATAATCCGGCAAAATTACTAATTCCGGGCGACCAAAGTCCCTATCATGCCGGATTAAAGAGTCAATTGTTTATTAAAGCCAGTTGTAGAAAATATTGAAATGAAAAAATTTTCTAATCTGTAAATATTTATTTATTTATTCATTACTTCTCTGTTTGAAATTTACATCAAAATCTGTGTTATTCTTACATTTTTATGGGTTTTCGTACCATCAGGAAATAGAACGTAATCGCATGTAAACAAACAGACCCCGCTGCTCCATCTGATGTGTCTACGCCAGTTTTACGTCACGCTCTCTGTTTTTCTTTTTTACCGCGGACTAATTTGTCACTATTTTTGTAAAGGCCTAAATCATCTTTTTTTTTCTTCCCTCCCTCTCGGCAGGCTTATTTCCAGCTGATTTTTCCCGCGGCTTCATGGGTAATTTGGGAATTCTGGAAAAGAGGGGAAGGAAATCTTTTTATTTTCTGTCTATACAACACGGCGGAATGGCCATTAACGAGAAGATCGTCGTCGTCTGAAATCTTCTTCAACAAGAACTTCAACATTCGAATCCTTCAGTTAGCGGTGAGACAGCTTGTTAATTCAATACCTCATCCTCTGTGTGTGCCATGGATTATTGAATGGTTTCTGTGAAGCGAGTCGTATCGATTCCTTGGTGAATGCGATATGAATTTATGACCTCATCAGCGATAATCATCTGCCCACGGATTCATTATTGCTTATAGATGTGGAATTATCTGCTTAAATGTTTCGCAAGGGTGCTGTTGTCATGGCGACAGATATACTAAGTAATTATCAACTTCCCTGTGATTCGAATCTTTGGAATACTGATTGAGCCGGTTACGATTTTGCAGTCATTAACGCAAACTTTGGTAAGATACTTGTTGTAGACATTTAATCCCGAATGTAACTTTTATAATTTATTCACCGGTGCGTTTAGTCCTGAACTAAGCTTTTGATTTTAATGTAAATAAATTGGAAAAAATCGATTATTTTTTGCGAAAAGGTTTATAAATAAAACAATATGATGTTAAGATTAATTTTTAGTAGGATATTTTAAAGTCATAACCTATAAAAAAGTAGTGAGTCAAATATTAATATGTGTAATAACTGTTGAATATTTCCAAAAAAATTAGGATTTGATTATAAGAAATATGTTTTATTTCTATTCTTGCTAGCAGTTAAATTTCAATATCAATAAAAAAAAGTATAAATTTTAAAATATTTTATGTAATGAAATAATAATATTGCTAGCATAATTTAGTAAAATAAAATTTTTTATCATATTTTTTTAAATATTAAAAGTTTTAAAATTAATAATAATAATTTTTGTTTTACCTTTTTTTTTTGTAGAAATAACATTACTACAGCTTTTTTCCTAAAATTCCCTTTTTCTCTATTTCCTAAAAAAATATCTCTTCCTGCCGAGATTAAATATTATGCGACTAATTCATGAATTTAATTTATGATATAAACTTTCATAAAAAAATATATATAATTATAATTGCGAAACTATCACCTTAACATTAATACCCGTAAGAGCAGAAAAATTAATTTTTGAAAAAGGAAATAAATTTCCGAAATATCTGAAAATTATTAAGGAATATTATTCAAAAAGCGTGGCCGAGGGAGAATTCTTCTGACATAATAAAATTAATTTTGCTTGGAAAATATTCAAATTTTATGCAAGTGTTCTTTTAATGTGCCTTTATTAAATTAATAAAGCACTTAAAGATAATGGAAAGACTCTGTCATTTTCACCCCTACTTGATCAGAACGTGGTAAAGCAAAATCAAAGCTAATTCTGTTGCATACAGAGCTTGGAGGATCTTCTATTGAAACTGAAACTTTTTCTGAAAGGCTATGTCCAAAAATTATCCAAGTTTTAATTGCATTAAGATAATTTCGCGCAAGTCATTAATGCTGGTAAAATAAATTCTGGAAAAAATTGTATATTAGAACTAATTAGAAGAGAAGGTAAAATTAATAATTACTCGAAAAGCCAAATTGGTATTCTTTTTTATGTGTGTAAAATATTAGACATAAAAGAAAAATATAGAGAACTTCTTGTGAAACCTTTCAGATATATGAGTGTTGGATTCGAAGATTATTGAACAAACTATTTATTAAAGATTTTATATCTTTGGAATATAAGTTACAAGTATAATATACATCGCTACTTTCAACTGAAAGAATTGTTCAGACATAATGATTTTTTATGTTCTATGATAAAGAAAATTCATACATTTTATTGAATTAGTTGGACGAATTGACCATTTATATCAAAAATAAAAACTCACCAATTTAGTGATACCATTACCATTCACCAAATAAAGTGAACGTAATCAAGTGTGAAGATTTTAATTTAGATTTCAGTGTATAAAAATCAATTATACAAAAATTAAAAATATATAAAATACGTTACGTACTTTTTTTTACCAACTTGTTTTTCTGCAACTCGAACAATCTCCAATTTTCGAACACTTCCTTGAATTATTTGAACAATTTACTTGGATTTTCTACAATTTGACTTTGGAAATTGTGTGACTCAGACCATGGGATCAACAAGCAAACTGAGCAGCCAAGAGTTCAGCAGAGTCTTGCAAGTCCCCAATGTGGTTCTTCCTCCAGACATTGAAAGCTTGGACACGTCTGCTTTACCACCTTCATCTCTTGACGGTCCAGCATTCAACAGAGGGGACAGAGCACACAGCAGTCTAAAAATCCCTAAGAGGCAACCATCTAAAAGACGTCTCTGTCGCCATCACAGCGACAGCGATGCTCGGAAGGACAATGATGATCCTTCCAAAAGGAAAACTGTCACCAGAAGTCGTTCCTCCAGAAGAGTCAGGCGATCAGTTTCGGCCATCGAGACCAACAAGCCGCGTTACAAGCCTCGCGTCAGACGCAGCATCAGTGAGAGATCAGGTCTGGTGTTTGCTGGGAAGCACCTAATACCACCGAGGTTCAGACCTCACAGCTTGTACGATGCCCATTCTTCGAGATGTAGTTCCACCAAGACGTTGTCGAGCAATGTCTCTCTTTCTGAAATAGTGGCTGTAGAGTTTGGGTTAAAAGAAATACCAGGATTGACCGTCAAAGAGGCCAGGAGGAGGCGTGTAGTATGGACAGTAATGTTGGTGTCAATAATTCTGCTTGTGTTGAGTGTAGTTTTGGTGGCTGTCACTTTACTCCTGTCTCCGGCTGTAGATGAAGTGTGTAAGTTACAACAATTTTGTAAATAATTATATAATAATTATATTTTTTTTTATTTATGTTATTTCTAATTGTAAAAATTGTTGGCAGGTGCTTTTTAATTTTTCAAAGGCTAAAATTGGCCAAACTAAATCTGTCAATATATTGCATGTATTGATTATCATACCATTTACTTTCTTTCGAATAACATTGTGTACAGGCGTATTTGAATAGTATTTTTTATACATGATATTTTTTATAGATGATATTTATAGATATTACAAAAGTAAAGGAAAATAGATTCTTTGAAAGAAAAGACATTCCTGGCCAACAAAACATCGTAAAAATTTCCAAATTAAAATTATCGATTTCTGTTATATTTGGGCATTATGTAAAGCATAGTTTACTGATGAAGTTAAGTCATTTATGGAAAAAAATTCAATAAACCTAAAAATGCCGATATTTGTTAAAAATATGAAAGAATGTAAGCATAAGCATTAAAACATAAATTAAATTTAAATTTTGTCGATTTTATACTATTTCAATTAAAATTCGTAAAAACAAATTTTTATTATAGATAAAAATCTATATAATATATATCTTTTTATAGATGAAAATCTATTTTGGCTATAAAAAAAAAGAATTAGCAAAAGGATTAAAAAAAAAAAGGATTGAACTCAATTTTATTTATCTTAGGATTAGCAAAAGGATTTAAAAAAAAAAAAAAAAAAGATTGTACTCAATTTTATATATTTTTAGTCTCTATGATTATAAAAATCATTTTATTCTATGAATCTACCAACATTATCATCAATGACTCCTAGTGACGCAGGAACTAGTGGAAGTCTTTTTTTGACTATAAAATGCAAATTTATGCAGTACGTGAGGGAAAAAACATGAAAACACATGTGGCCCATCAGATGACGGCTATGTGTGTTGCCAAAAAGTGTTTAAATACGTCATTAATCCTTATTAAGTTTATGGTACCCTTATAACCATAACCACATCCATTAAAGATCTTCTAACTATGATTAAATAACTGATATTAGGATGTATATATTAACATAAATTAACTTTCCTTGTTTGGAACCATTTGCTGCTAAAACTAATAAATGTTATAAAACCTAATTTCGTATACATAACGTGGGAGGCATGGAGGAATGAATTCCATCCTTACATATACTTTTCAATTGTGGTTTGTTTCTCTATTCCTTTTCGATTCGTGTACATCGTGTATATATGGGCAATTCATTTATATACACATGTGCATAATAATATTGTATTTAAACTTCCAGGTATGCATTATTTGAAAAGTATCGGATTTAAGAATGCATTTTTGTTTATCCAATGCATTTTTTAATCCAATTTTTTAAAGTATTGGATTTAAACTTCCAAGTATTCATCACTTTAAAATTATTGGGGTTTAAACTTACAAATATGCATTTTTTTTTAAAGTGTTGGATTTAAATTTCCAAGTATGCATTTTTTTAAAAAGTATTGAATTTAAACTTCCAAATATGTATTTTTTTATAATATTGGATTTAAACTTCTAAGTATTCATCACTTTAAGATTATTCGGATTTAAATTTAAAATATGCACCATTTTAAATGTATTAGATGTAAATTCCAAGTAATCATCACATTAAAATTATTAACCTGATTCAAACATGAGTTATCTTACCCACTCTGATTAACACAGCAAGCAATTCGTGTTTTCCATGTGATATTTGTATTTTTCAGGATCATAATGATTTTTCAACTGATATCATTATATTAAAGATAAAAAAACTTGATTTGTTAAAAAAAAAATATAAATATCTTTTCGCTTTTTTTTTTATGTTTCTTGTGTGAGCCCAATAATTCCACGTATTGCCATAATTACCACCAGGTCTTTGCTACCCATGCCACCAATAGACTCAAACCTGATCTACCTTGCCCTCTAAAGAAACATATCAACACGCCAGGCAATTTGTATCTTTCATGTGAAATTTATATTTTCCCAATCTCACAATGACTCTTTTTCTGATATCACTATATTCAGTATAAAAAAAATACCATGTTTTTGCTTTTAAAAAAACACATAAATATATTTTCGCTTCTTTTATGTTTCTTGTGTAGATTCATAATTGCCATAATTACGAATTGCCATAATTACGAATTGCCATCAAGTCTTTGCTACTTATGCCACCAGTAGATTCAAACCTGAGCTGTCTTGCCCTCTAACTAAACATATCAACAAATCAGGCAATTTGTGGCTTTCAGGTGTTATTTTTAATTTCCAATCCCATAATAATTTTTCTTCTAATATTATTTTAAGGATAAAAAACTTATGTTTTTTTTTTTAAATATATCTTTTCGCTTATTTTATGTTTCTTGTTTGGATCCAGTTATTCCACGTATTGCTATAATTGCCATCAGGTCTTTGCTACTCATGGCACCAGTAGATTCAAACCTGAACTATCTTGCACTCTAAAGAAACATATCAACACGTCAGGCAATATGTGTCTTTCATGTGATATTTGTATTTTTCCAATCTCCTAATGATTTTTCTTCTGATATCACTGTATTAAGTATGCAAAAACCTTGCTTGTTAAAACAACATAAATATATATATTTTTTTATTATTTTATTTCTTATGTGGATTCAATTAATCCAAGTATTTCCATAATTGCCATGAGATCTTGCACTAGTAGATTCAAACCTGAGCTACCTTGCCCTCTAATTAAACATATTAACACATCAGGCAATTTGTGGCTTTCATGTGATATTCGTATTTTTTTTTAAATTTTATATTGGGTTTTTTTTTCCTGATATCACAGAAACATTAAGGAACAAGAACTGTTTTTTTTTTTTGCTAAAAAAAAGAATTTATAAGTAGCTCTTCGCACATTTTTTAAATCTTGCTGACTCCCGTCAATATCTTCATCTGAATGATCACTAATTTAAAATATGGAAGAAAATTATATTAACGTTACATTTACTCTAACGCTACGTTCCATTTCTTAATTTTAAATAAGCCAGCAAAGGGACATTTCGATTTTGAAAACTAATCTCGCAAAACCATCCCCCGCATACCTGCTTTTTCTCTCCTTTTTTTCCCATCAATTTAAGAAAATTTTCTAATTTTCTTCTGCAAATACCCAGAAAATTAACTTGGGAAGAATTTTGATTGAATTCCTAAAGAGTACAAGTGAAATGCGACCGAAAGTAGGAAAGTCAATCTAATATTTAATCTGAACACGCGGTTTTTATTTTTACGATAAGATTGAGTGAAATGAATAAACTTTTTTTTCATTTTTACTTCAGATTAAAGAATCAGCAGGAATTAGTGTTGCTTTCTGTAACAATTTCGCTGAAAACTGAATGAAAATTTCAAGAGTTGAGCTTGCAATGAGTTATTAAACGATTGAAAAATCTCAGTTATTTATTTATTTATAAAATTAGCATAAAATATAATTTGTATTTTGCAATGTTTATTGAGAATAATAAAAAGGTTATATCATGATCAATACGCAGAAAAAATATTTTTTTAAACTATTTTTTATTTAAATATATTTGCTTTCTTTAATTTTACAAAAAAAAAACCTTCTATAATATAAAATTTAAAATATTCATAAAATATAATATATAATGTAAAGTATAATATTTATATAAAATCTTGTGTTATTTAAATAATATGTTTCATTATTTAAATTATATGTTATGAAAATGTTTTATTATTTAAATAATATCACAAGACTTTATTATCTAAATAATATGAAAATGATTTTTTTTTTAATTCACATAAAAATTTACTAAAAAAATTGAAAATTGCAAGCTTTTAAAATTGTAATTAATAATAAACTGAATTTATCAGCTATTCACAATTTTAAGATTTATTTATTTTATTTTAAATTTGGTGATATTACCTTTGACTAAATCATTGGGACTTCTTATAATGCAAAATTTTATGTAAATTATTCATTTTTCTTTAATTTATATCTATTTCACGATTAATTATTTGTCTATCACTATAATTAAATCGCATTCATTTAAAATGCTATAATTGTATTGGATTTAAACTTTAAGGATGCATCATCTTAAAATATTACTAATATGCATAATAATTACTAATATACATAATATGCATAATAATTAGTAATATGCACAATAATTTCAAATATGCATCATTTTAAAAATTACAAAATGTTATAATTTAGATTTTGTATCTTTAGATTTATGAAATTTCAGTCTTCAATTCAGAATTATTAATTCTAAAGATTTTTATTGTTATTATCATTGAATTAAATACTGCAGAATTTTATCCTTACAACGGTATATCACATAAATTTGTTCGCAGAAACAGAAGTGTGAAAATTATGTGCATTTTTTCGATACACTAACAACTTAGAAATGCATTTAAAATTTAAAACCGCATTCACACCAATGCATTGAGCGACGAGGCGGGGACCAATCACCAGCTTCAAATGTGGGACGTGAGGCTTATGATTGGTCGACGGGTTCACGCTTCATTGATCAATGTTTTGGTGCAAATGCTGGGGAAGGGAAGAAAAAAAGTAATATAAAAAAACATTTTTTTTTAAATCAATTCCTACTTTTTTTCATTCTATTGCAGAAAGTCCTTCATAAATAATTTTCATTCACTTTTTTAAGTTTATCTGGCGCCATCTATTGGTAGATATATGCAACTTAAATCTAAAAAACTAAAATGAATTCATTAAAGTTAATGAATGAATTACTATTTGAAAAAACTGTATTCACATTTCAGTGTGATCCACTACAAGTTCAAAAAAATGTATTTGAACGTGAGTGGATGAATAAGAAGTATTTTATCAACGATTGAAAATGTGAACAAGATATATATAGAGAGAGTGTGAGCTAATAGAAGGAATTGAAAAAAAAACAGGTCTTAAGCTTGTGTTCCTTTCTTTCACTTGCTTGTGATCTCAATTAAAAATACTTTATACTAATTTATTTTATCAATCTGAATATTTTAAAGCTAGAATTTTTTTTATAAACCTTTTTTTTTTTTTTTTTTTTTTTTCCATTTACCATGTATTCCGGTATAGAACGCGCACCCGTAAATTTCTGATTTTATTTTTTGTGTTAAAAGTGCGCGTTATACGCCGGATATAAAAATGATAGCTTTAAAAAAAACAGATGAGCATAAAAAAAAAATTCTACATATATCTTAATACTGTTTATTTAAAAGAAATTATATACCTTATGGACTTTCATTATTGGATAGCATAAAAAGTTCGTCCTACGACACATACTTTAGACTTTTTTAGAAGACTTTTAATAGACTTTTTTCTCTTTTCGCGCCAATTAATAGCCAGCAGTAAAGATTGTTGCCAAAAATCGCCAAGCTGTCATCGCGTATGTTAAACTACATAGAAAAGTCACGTTAGGTGTATGATCATGTGAGGATATGCTTGTCCCAAACTGGCAACCTTGATGCGTGCTTTATTATATTTCTATCATTTGGTTTTATCTCGATTTATCCAATTGCTGTTTGAATTATTCTTGACGAATAATTCAAACAAGCAAAAAGACGCAGTCAAGTGTCAGAGGCAATAAGTCGCGAATCGAAGTCTGGAGTCGGCATTAAATTCCGACTCCCGACACCCCCCAAATTGTTCTTTTGTTAAATTCTAGTAGCAGAGGAAGACCATATGCACTTTTTCATCCATATGCCGTTTTCGGGCTTGCTTTTCAAAATTGGTGCGGCAAAATGTGTAGTGTACTGTAGGTTCAACCGTCGGTAACTGAAACTGTTAAATCTCGGTTTTGTAGCACAAAATTAATTCAATCAAATGGGCTAGCATTCAAATACAACAAATCAAAAACACAATAATGTCACATGTATATGGCATTCAAGCTGCATTTAATAAAATAATAATTGCGCAATTATTTCATAATAAATATGAATGAAATTTTAAAATCATAGCTACTTTATTTGGTTGTTAATATTAAATTCGTTAAATATCAAATCATATAAATTTCTTGAATTACATTCAAGAATAAAATCAAAGCATTTTCTTACAAAACCTGTAATTTTTTAGATCAGTTAAAAAGTATGTTATTGCTTTCTTTTCATTAATTAGTACTTTAATTCATTTTTTCATTAGTTAGTGTCTTAATTCCTTTTTTCTCATTAGTTAGTGTCTTATTTCATTTTTTGCTCATTAATTAGTATTATTTCCTTTTTTTTTTTTCTTATTTCATTTTCTCATTAATTAGTGTTTTATTTCATTTTTTCTCGTGAATTACGGTCTTATTTCATTTTTTTCTCAATAATTAGTATTATTTCATTTTTTTTTTTTTTTTTTTTTTTTTTTTTTTGTCATTAATGTCTTACTTCATTTTTTTCTCATTAATTGGTATTATTTCATTTTTTTTTTGTCTTTAGTGTCTTACTTCATTTTTTTCTTATTAGTATTTTATTTTATTTTTTCTCATTTAGAGCTTGATTTTATTTTTTCTCGTGGATTATTGTCTATTTCACTTTTTCATTAATTAGTGTCTTATTTCATTTTTTCTTATTAATTAATGTTTTATTTCATTTTTTTCTCATTAATTTATGTCTTATTTCATTTTTCAAGCATTTATCACATTAAAGCTGCATTTATAAAGTGATTTTGTTAAGGAACATTAAACTACATCAGTACAAAATTGTAGTAAATATTTTATAATTGTGTTCATGCAAAAAAATGGAGAACTAATGCCATCAGAAATTTCATTTTCAAACGTTTGACAATTGTAAAGTCTGGCTCCTTTGGCTAATAAATTGTAATTTGGGGCTTTCTCTTTGGCTGGATTACCATAAATGTTGTTATAACTGTAGAAAAAGTCAGTAGAGAAGAGAATTCATACGCTGGTAAGGACATCATCGGCTCAGAGTTTGAATTTTGATAAAGTGAAATAATTTTTTTATTATTAATGTTTTAAATAATCGTCCTGATTACTGCTGATGGAAAAAACACTTTAAAACGATATTCCAGGACGCTTTATTGCAGTTTGAAAGACATAAACATCCAAATAATGCATCATTAAAAATAATAATAATTTCCGTTCGTAATCAAAAACACATCCTATCAAAATTATTTTTTACCCTTCTTTTGTCCCTTACGAATGCAAAACTCTGTCTTTTAGCTCCGTATTTTACCTTGACATACATTTTTTAAGGTTAAAAAAAATACCATTTCTTTTCCAAGAGAGGTTTTACGAACTGTCTCGTTATTTATTCACTATTCAATTTGACCTTGGAAAAAAAAAACTTTACTGAGGGCACACAACGCTATTTTATTGCTTTTGGGGGTAAAAAATAAAGAAAACTTGTAATTACCTCTGTCTAGAATGATCAGCTCCGCGCATATCTGGTGCTCCATCTTCGATGATGGCTCCATTAAAACAGCTAATCAAGACGTGTTGGTTCTCAAGTCGTGTCTGTGCGAAGAAAAAAAAAATTGCCCAAATGTAATGCCTTGTAATCTTTTTTTTATGACATTTCCATGCCAGGTATTATTTATAGTTGTCATAAAATATCTTATACGAGTTGAGTAGCGAACCGGTAGCACATGGCATACAAAAATATTTATGTTAAATATTAAATAATTCCCTCTGTTTTCGAAGCATCTGCAACTCAAGCTAATAAAAGGAAAGAAAAAGAAATGCCATATACAAGAAAGCATTGGGTAAACTCCGCAAAAAAAATTAATACCAAAAGTCGTTGATAGGAGTGATTTTGGTGCTGCTCTCACGTACGTGGCAGGAAATTAGCATAGTGTAAGTAGGTACATGAAAGAGTTATCAGTCAATATTTTCCTATGGAATGATCTCATTTTCCAGACATCATTCCATGTGGTTTTAGTGAAGGTACCTTAAATCCTTTGTGTAAATTGGTGGCATAGAAAATCTGCGTCCCTTGAAAGAGAACATAACACGTTCTGTTACAAAGCTGTGTTACCTGAAAAAGAATATGAGGTGGGATGTTACTTAACCGGGTTCCTTCAAAGAAAACATAAGAGGTGCTGTTACCAAGCTGCATTCCTTGAAAGAGAGCATAAGACTGGCTGTTACAAAACCGTGTTCCTTGAAATAGAACATAAGACGGACTGTCAACCGTGCTTCTCGAAAGAGAACATGAGGACAGTTACAAAACAGTGTTCCTCGAAGGAGAGCATAAGACGAATTGCCACAGAGCTAGTTTCCTTGATAAATGAACATAAGACGGACTGTTGCAAAACTATGTTCCTCAAAAGGGAACCGACGACGGATTGTTATAAAGCCGCTTTTCTCGAAAGAAAACATAAGATGGGATATTAAAAAGGCGTGTTCCTTGAAAGAGAACATTGGATGGTCTGTTACAAAGCTGCTCTCCTAGAAAAACATAAGAAGGACTTATACAGCGGCGTTTCTTCAAAGATATCATCAGACGAACCGTTGGAGGGACCTGTTCCATGATAGGGAAGATAAAACGGGTGTTACAAAGCCGTATTTCATGGAAGAGAGCATAAGACAAACTGTTACAAATATGCGTTTCTCGAAAGAAAGCATAAGCCGATCTATCTGTGTTCCTTGAAAGAGAACATAAGATGGGTTGTTACAAAGATGGATTCCTTGCAAGAGAACATAAGGTGGGCTGTTACAAAACTATGTTCCTTGAAAGAGAACATAGGACGGGCTGTTACGAATATCCGAAGTGACGTTTAATTTATTAGTAGTGAGTCTCCTACACAGGATTCAATATTTTATACATAAGGAATGTCATCTAATTGAAAATATTGCTCGTGGTTCAGGGCTCCCAAGTGTTGATTAATGAAAATTTATTGTGAGTGTCTACCTGATGTCATTTGCATCTGCATGTGCATTTTTTACGACTCGTACATTAATGAAATTGTGCAAAATGCATTTCCTATACGTCCATTGTAATTATTGGTCAGTTTTCGGTTCCGACAACGCTAGAACCTCTTCTATCGTCAACTTTTGGTCTTTTTTTTTTCAATTTGTCTCGTCTAGCTTTCTACAGTATGTACATGAAATTTGATTTCATTCCTTTCATTAGCTCTAACTGCTGATGTCTCCAAATAGGGAAAATTACTACCTCCCTCTTCTTGACAGGAATAATTATTTTATTAAGGGATAATTATTATGCTAATAATTACTGTGTTAAGAGATAATTGTTATAGGAACAATTACTTTATTATTTAATTTAAATAGGGATAATTATTTTATGGAAATCCTTTACTAGATGGAGGGAAGAGCTGCATGTTGAATAGCGTATTGTGTTTTCGAATAAAAAATCTGAGTTCGAAACCCAATAAGTGGCACTGTACTGAAAACTGTTGTGTCCATGCCAGAAAAAAACACGTGGATTGGAATGTCTTTCTATTGTGTCCGAGGAGGTGTAATGGTGGGTTTGAACCCCCTCCCCAGATTACACCCTTGAGGGATGTTTGTTCAAAAATTGCAATAACAGAGCAATGTGGGTGCATGTCGTGATAATATACAGCACATCCCACTATTATAAAGGAAAAGAAAATTGGGGTAAACATCATCCGTACTAGAGATGGCACTGTATCGCCTCATGGCTTTATTTCCCTGCGCTCAATTATTTAGAAACCGTAAGCATGTTACGAAGCGCTTCGAAAAATTTTGGGACTTACTAAATATAAAAAGTTATACTTATATACTTACTTTCTTACTAAATATAAAAAGATACAATAAATGTTATTTCATAACTCTGGTCATTTTGTATGAAATATAAATAAAACATTATATAAAAATTCCAAATAAATGAATATTTCATTTTTTAATCATTTTGAGGCAGAGAATTTATTAATAGAATATAAATGCCAAATATTTAAAAAAAATAAATTTCGATTTATTTATTGCTGAAAAAATTAACCATTTCTTTTGAAAATCGTTGTAGGATAGTATACCTTTTTTATCACTTACCGCCAACAACTTAGAGTAATACACTAAAAATTGTTGCCAAAAGTCGCCAAACTACTATCGCGTATCTACAAAGTAACAAGTAATAATAAAAAAATAAAAAAAAAATTTAAGTCAATTCCTACTTTTTTTCACTATATTGCAGAAAGTTCTTTATAAATAAAGTTGAAATTTTCCTCTTACATCTGGTGCCATCTATTGGTAGATACATGCAACTTAAGTCTAAAAAAATTTAATTAATTAATTAAATTTAATGAATTAATTAATGTTTGAAACATCAAATGTCATCCACTACAAGTTCAAAAAAAATGTATTTGAACACTTGAGTGGATGAATAAAAAGTATTTTATAAACGATTGAAAATTTGAACAAGATATATATAGGGAGAGTGTGAGCTAATAGTAGGAATTGAAAAAATCCCTTGAGGTGTTGGCCCTAAACTAGGCAGAAGCCTTTTTTTGGCATTTGAAAATAACAGCCAACAAGAGAAAAACTGAATATATCTCAAAACGGTTTTAATGATATTATTCAATATATTTAAAAAATTCACAAAAATACCTAAGAATGCTTGATTAATAAATTTGTGTTTTTGCTGTTTGTATTTATTTTTTTGAGGGAGGGGGGGTGGCTCTTCCCTCTCCATTGTACAGTGGGATTCGATCGATTAACGGTACTTTCAAAATGATATGCACTGAAATTGTTGTTTTCAACAAGAAGTATCAACGTTTTTGGTGGACAGTTGCCGATTGTAAAAGTTGCATGAGGTCTACTATACAAGTTTTTCCTTGATGTACCTTAGGTGATTCTTAATCTACTACACGACCGCCATCTAGTGGCGAATGTCAACATTCCTGGCATCCTTAAATTTTAGGAAGAGTGTTTTCTTTCCGAGTCGCTTTTTGACGAGCTCATTCATCCTTCCATTTCGACGATGAAGAGGGAGAACATCCAGAATGAGAAAGCCGCCTTCACTTTTGACAGTAGAAATGAATAAACAATTTCTTGCTCATGCTGTGTCTCGTCTCTGCTGATGGCCGTTCCCTCAAATCGTTGATTAAGAAGGGTGGTTCGAACTGTATCAGTGTGAAGAAAAGGGCCAAATGAGAATCCCAGAGGGAGATTAAGCTTCATGGCCAATTGGATAGCGTCTGGCCGTTGGTACCACTGGCTTCAGGTTCGAATCCTGGCAGTGGCATGGATGTTTTTTGAGTGGTTCGGAATCCACGATAAACTGTAGGTCCCGGTCTAATGAGCCTAAAGTGCGCACAAAATGACCTTAGAGCAACAAACCAAACCAAACAAACCGACTTGTATTGATAGACTCAGCTATTTCGTGAGCTATTGATATGTTGTTAACGAATACTGGTAAATAGACCTGTGGCAATTTACTAATACTGCGGAAGGTCTATAGTAGATAGTAGATTTAGCATTGCCTTTATACGTATTAAATACGATGATAGTACCTCTGGATCTAGTAAATGAGACAGGAATTGCCTCGGGGATCTGTCTTTTATGTCCTTTACTTTTTAACTTGATTAATGACTTTGTAGACTCGCTTTGCACCCGTGAGCTCTTAATTCAGTCTTTGCTTTTTGCAGACGATCTGGTAATTTGGACTGAGGGTGGAGATTCTGAGTTTTATGCAAAAAACACTCCAATTAGCTTTAGTTTTTTGGAGAGGTGGTCGGTCGAAAATGAGATGACAGTAAATCCAGAAACCGCCATTCAACTCTTTTCGCTTAGCACTAAACATTATGACATAAATCTTAGATTCAGAGATCAATTATTAAAAAGAATTGGAAGTTCAGCCTATTTGGGCTTGGACTTGGATGTAAATTGGACCGGTCAAATTAAAAAAGCTGTTGACCGTGGTTAGAAAGGTTTGGTCGGCACAACCTGGGGCTCTACTCAAGATGTGTTATCACACTTGATAATATATTTAATGTGAGACCTTACTTCCAAACTAGTGCATTGCTCCAAAAAAAATTATTATTTCTTAGTTTTCAGTTAATTAAAATAAAATATTATTTCATATTTATTTTCTTTGTTAATGATAGAGTCAAATTATTTTCACCTTTTTAAATTTTTCATCCAAATACGAAGATCTCAAAAATGAACAATGTATAAAAATTCTTATTTATTTCATTATAATAAATAAATAAGCATTTTTATATTCATTATTTATTATATTTATTTATTTCATTATTTATTCTTATTTATTTATTCATATTAATAAAAGCGTGGCGAAAAATATACACATATTTTTCCCTCATCAAATGTTACCACGCTTAGAAATTTAAAATACGATACATAATCAATTAAAATATCAAAAATTATTATTCAATTCCTTCTATTAGCTCCCTATATCTATCTAGTTCACATTTTCAATCGTTCATAAAACGCTTTTATTCATCCACTCAAGTTCAAATACATTTTTTTTTAACTTCACAGTGGATGACACTCGATGTTAATACAGTTTTTTTCAAATATTAAGTCATTCATTATTAATTTTAGTCTTTTTTAGAGAAACTTGCAAATATTTACCAATAGATGGTGCCAGATAAACTTAAAAAAATGAATGAAAATTATTTATAAAGGACTTTCTGCCATAGAGTGAAATAAAAGTAGGAATTGGCTTAAAAATGTTTTTTTACATTACTTGTTTTTAACTTTTAATGTTCAGTGAAAGACAAATCAATAATTACACGAATAGATTAAACAATGTTTTCTAACATTCTTTTTTTTAAGAAAGAGAACAAAAAAATAATTTATTCTATTGGTTGAATTGATTATTGTAGTAGCTACTAATTCAATGCGATAAAACTTGTAATTATTCTACCAGATTTATTGAAGCAAAAATATTTTTTTCCCTATTCGAATTTAATATAACGTAATGTTTACGAACTCTTTAACGTGAACCGAAAATAAATGTGTTTCATTAAATATTTTTTAAGTGTTGGTTTAGTGAGTAAAAAAAAAAACATTCTACTGATAATATAGAAGAAATATGTGAAAATGAAAGCAGCTATGATGAAAAAAAAAAAAAAAAAAACATCAAATAACGAAATGAAATAGGAAGTAGTTTTGTGGGGTTTTTTTTTTTTTTTTTTTTTTCTTTCACAAAATGGTAACCAAATAAATTTGTGAAAAAAATAGCGAGGGTGTTAGTAAAATAATAAAAAAAACAGAAGGAGAAATAGCAAATCGCTGGACGATGTTTTTTGCGAAAAGAGATTTAAAATATTTTTCTGTTTGATTAAGGTGGTTTAAAATCCAAGGGGTTTTGCATAAATCTATACAACTTGGCATTAGGCTTAGCCTGTCTTAAAATAAATAAACTGAGTGTTCATAAACTTTTTCAGACTAATTTAAGGATGGTGATAGTCAAATAAACTCCCAGGATTTTGTCTTATATGGAAGGGCGTCAGCAAAATAAAGCGTAACCATTTATGATAGCTCAATAGGCCACACTAAGTTATACACAGCGTATCTGAAGTCGAAATTCCATGTATTAATTACTTTATTGATAACTTTTACATTGCATTGTTGTTTAAGCAAATATAAAATTTAGTTCTTAATTTTGCCTACAGATATCACTGATTCTCAAAAACGATAGCAAAAAGCCACCAAAAACTCAAAACTAGCTGTTGCAGGAGGGCAGAGGTTCGAATTCGCTGGTTGCACTGTTTTTAGTCACTGATTTCAGAAACGAGGAGGCTCGATGGCGACTGTAACAGCATGTGTTGTTGTAATTAATTCTCTGTGTCCAGCAGCGCCGGGCCGAAACCCCACGAATAATTTAATCATGGATGGATGGAAAGGGCACAGCTTCTGTTGTGATGGAGCACCCGTAGGTAGGAGTCTGACTTTTGCTCCGTGACGCTCTTACAATCATAGGAGACCGGTACCTACGGCTTAAAGTGGATTCCGAACCACTACAAACATCCATGGCACAGCCGGGACTCGAACCCGAAACCTGTGGAACCGAGCGCCAGAGCGCTAGCCACTCGACCATTCAGGCCCAGAGCCTGTTGTACTGTACCACATTATTCCACCGCAATTTTACCAGGGGTGGACCCGAGAACTTCTGCTCTCTTCCTGGATTATACTGAAAGATTTATCTTTACCATCACCCTCTTCCCTCTATGTGTTGCTGATGAAGGTGGGAAATGCCTTCTAGGAGGACAATTAAGGGCAGCTGCCCCACATTTGAGTATCTTATGGAAGAAAACCCGGAAAACTCTCTCCAGATAGTCTGACGAGGCAAGAACATCCCAAACGCCATCAGACTCCACGTTTTTGAAACAGTGTCTACAACAGTGTCAACAGCGGATGGAACCTCAGTCCTCATGCTCATCAGCGGCGCGCGTAGCCACGAGTCGCATGTGTAAAGCATCGATAATCATGCTGTCTAGTTACTCAATTGATGGTAACTCAATTACTACTCAATTGATGGTAATTACTTCTAAAAGTCATTCCGGAAGACACAACTGTTTTTTTTTTTTTTTTTTTTTTTTTTTTTTTGCCTTATACCCAAAAAAAAAAATCAATTTTGTTAGTAATAAATGCAAGGGCCTTATAAATTTTAAAATATTCAATTCAATTTCAAATCACTTTCAGTGCATATCAGTCTCATTATTTTGTAGAAAATTTAATTTAAATTTATATGGCCCAGAAGTTTGATCAGCCTTGTCTTAAACTATTTACATTTTAACATAAAAGTATGTTAAAGCATTATCAAATAAAACCTTGTAATTTATCTTAAGTTTATAATAATACAATCCTCGATATTTTTTACTGTTAAATAAATGCAGGTCCTTTATTATGATAATTTTATAGGAATTCTAAAATGAATTAATTGGGTTTAGTTATAAAATTAATCTCCCTTTAATTACAAGCGACCTGATGATCCATTGGCTAGCACTCTGGCCTTTGGTACTACGGGCTTCAGGTTCGAATCCTGGCGGTGGATGCTTGTGGGAGATTGTGAGTGGTTCGGAATCTCCGTTAAACTGTAGGTCCCAGTCTATTTAGCCTAAAGTGTGCACAAGATGACAGTAGAGCGACAAACCGAACTAAATCATCAAATTTAGTGATTATAAACCAAACTCTTTAATTTCAACAATCCAGCATGACATTATATTATTATTATTATTATTTAACACATTTTTTAATTACATTTTACATTTAATTTAGATTTCCTGCTCAAAAAAAAAAATATATATATATTCTACGCTGTCATCCATTTTAATCCAGGAGAATAACTATCTAACTACCAGAGGAAATATGCAAAAAAGAAAATATGGAAATCGATGCAAATATTATTTATTCGCAATGCCATTATCACGTACATCTTAGATACACTTTACGCTGACTTCCAAATTATCCGCCAGATGGAGCTAATGGATTTCGAATCTCGCGAGACGTGACGAGATTGCCAGATGCTATACCTGAATAATATTATCGTTGATTTATTTTTAGAACCCTTCCTTCCGTTCGAATAAGGGGGAAAGTGCTTTATATGTTGCCATTAATAAGAAACAAAAATGATGAAAGGTCGATAAGGCTAAATAATTATATTTCCTAATATTATCAGCAGAAGATTTCATCACTATAATTATTATTGTAACTTATTATTGATTATTATTTAATAGCTTTAGCATCAACGAATTTTTCGCTAACTGCGCAGAGTAAAAGCTGTAGCATTAATTCATTGTTTTGTAAAAGAATTAACTTTTTATTCGATGTATAGCTTCGATGTATGAATAATAAATTCCAAAATTAATGAATGAATTATTTTATTAAAAATATCTATTATTAAAATCATTTCATTTTTGTGCGTAGCCGAAAAACAAAGAAAAAATTAAATTAAATTATTTTTAATTAAATAAGAACTTTTCATGACAAACTGATAATAAAATTTGATCAAAGTTAAATACTAAAATAGTCTTTACTACACTAATCTTTAATTATACAGGGTGATTATAATTAAAATCCCACTTTCAAAATGCTTTAAAAAAAAAAAAAAGAACTACTCATCACAATGAGTTCAAATTTAAACTGAAGATACTTGAAGAAGGGGAAAACGGTATGGCATCGAAAAAAAGTTTCATTGAATTTTCCCATCCAATTTGGTATTGCCTTGCCGTGGTGGATGGGCTTTCCACTCACAGTGTCACAACTGTTGAATGACTTGGAAGTCCTTTTTTTTCCGTCAAAAAAACCAAAACAAACGAGTACATTGAACACTACAGTTGTTTCAATGTGCAACTCGTGCCCAATACACTGTCATTTCGATTCAAACTATCGCTGGCAGCCGAATTCACTTTCTTTAGGCCGCTTACAATGCCATCTATTAATACATTTTGGAACTTTTGTTTTGATGCTGTACCGTTCCCCCCTTCTTCAAGTATCTTCAGTTCAAATTTGAACTCCTTGTGACGAGTGGTTCTTTTTATAATCAGTGAAATAAAGATTTTTTAATGATTTCATTTTTTTTTTTTCGTTTATATTTACATATTTTTTATATTTCATTTTTAGTGTTATATATTTCCTTACAATGTGCGTTTAGTGTCATTGTTATTGTATCATCTATGTTTACATGTAAGAATAACAGTAAACACAAAAATAATAACTCATTATGTGTCACTTTTTCACTCCAAAAAATGTCTATAGTGGTTCTAAATCTAATAGGGGGATATATAATTTTATATGCTGCCCGCAGAGTTAGGACACCTTTCCAACGTGGCCCGCAAGATCATTTGAGTTGGCCAGCCCTGGTCTAAGCTGTTCACCTTTTCTTTTTTTTTCTTCATCATTTCGCAAGAGTGCCTCTCCATTAACCAACCAATGATCAGCTAATGTTAATGCTTTCAGAATTAGATTAAGAAAACCATTATCCACATTGAAAATGGCACATTCACATATAACAATGTAGATTTGGGAATAAAAGGAACAAGTAAATTGCTCTAACTATTATACGTTGAAGAATATTTGTAGAATTTTTTAAGTATTTTGTAGGTGTGATAAAAATGTATTTCATTTTAAAATTGGGTTCGAGAAAATAACTGTTGTTGTTGCTTAATAATACATTTTCAATATTCGATACTTTATATTTCGATATATACAGGGTGATTATAATTAAAGTCCCACTTTCAAAATGCTGTAAAGATAGAACACTCTTCACAATGAGTTCAAATTCGAACTGAAGATACTAAAAAAACGGGGCAACGGCACGGCATCCAAAAAAGTTCCAAAGTGCATCAATAGATGACGCTGTAAGTGGTATAAAGAAAGTGGATTTGGCTGCCAGTGACATTTTGAATCGAAATTACGACGGCTTTGGCGTGAGTGGCACATTAAACCAACTGTAGTGTTCAATGTGCCGGATTGTTTCAGTTTTTTGACTGAAAAAATGACTTCCAAGTCTTTCGACAGTTGTGACACCGTGAGTGGAAAGCCCATCCACCACGGCAATGTGGATGGGCGTACCACCGATTTTTCTCCCAAGTGGATGGAAAAAATCGGTGGAACCTTTTTTTTTTTTTGATGCCATACCCTTCCCCCCTTCTTCAAGTATCTTCAGTTCAAATGTGAACTCATTGTGACGAGTGGTTCTTTTTTTACAGCATTTTGAAAGTGGAACTTTAATTATAATCACCCTGTATTTGTAAAATCTCATTGGGTAACTTATTTTTTTGCTAAATTTTACTAACGTTTTTAAAGAATTTTGAGAGTTGTGGTTCAGCCTCGGGAGATTATGTGAGAGAGAAAAGCATACGTCCAAGAATTGAGAAAAATGAAAGCGTCTGCAGCCAAAAGGAATAAAATCATAAACAAACTATTCTGGTTACTATCTTGCAGAGCTTGGGAAATAAAGAATAGGAGAAAATCCATAAACAGCAATATTAATTTTATTAAAGTTAGAAGTGGTTGATATTAGAAAATATTTAACTGTATACATACAAAGTATTTAAATGTATGGCGAGAAACTTGTCAATGATAACTAAAGTATATCAGTCTGTTCAATGTAGATTTTGTGCATTTTGGATCTTAAATAAATTCATATTTCAAATTTCCATTTCTTTCTATTGCTGATGATTTTTTTGATTGAGCTAATCAAAAAACAAGTGAAAATTATCTATATATATATATATATATATATATATATATATTGCGAGATTTATTACTGTTTTGTTGTACAAACTGGATGTGTCTTGTTTCTGACTTTTATGTCTAAAAATCTCTTTTTCTTTTTAATTTTTCTCTGGATTTTGTGATGGAAACATTCCTTGTTTTTAGATATGAAAATGGGGGCCTGAATGGCCGAGTGGCTAGCGCTCTGGCACTCGGTACCACAGGTTTCGGATTCGAGTCCCGGCGGTGCCATGGATGCTTGTAGTGGTTCGGAATCCACTTTAAACCGTAGGTCCCGGTCTAATAGCATCGTAGAGCGTTGTGGGGGCATTGTTAGTCCTTAGCATATCTTCAGGCTACACGCACTTTCTGGGTAACGTTCCGGTCTAAGTGAGTAACGTCGGGACAGCACTTGTCTTAAGGCACCCAAGACAACTGTCTAAGTGTTTGAAACGCTGCAGTAAAACAAAAGAAATGAAAATTCACTTCTGAATTACTGCCCAATAATAAAAAAAATGATACTGTCAACTATTCCTACTGCAACACATGAACAACGCTCTCTATAAATAGAACAAACTTTTTCGGTAATGGCTAAGAACTCTCTGATGTCGTAGAATGTCATTCTCTTTTTATAATTAACTTTTGATGTTCGTCAGTATGTAACTTGAAATACAATAAATAACTGTTATATAGCTTTGGCCCATCATAATTAACCCTATTTCTTCCTCTCACAACATTGACTGTTGAAAGAAAGAAAAATATATTTTTTTACTCGATGAAAATGGGGCGTGGCCAACAACTCTTGAAATGTGTCATTTCATAGGTCGTTCACCCGCACAATTCATTGAACATCAGCCAATCGATTTGCTGCACTTAATCAGAACATCGGATATCAATTGGCCGTCGCTCGCTTTTGACATTTTTCCCAATCAGTAAAATATCTCTTTATTTATTCCATCTCGAAAAGGGCTATTCATAAAATTGCTGCCAAATAAAATGCCCATCATTGTGATAAATTCCAAATATACATAAATATGTATACGAAAATGCTATTAGAAAATTATTTTTGTTATTTCATTTACTATGTAATCATTTTTCTATTCCTTAGGAAATTGTTTGATCTGAAATAAACTGGTTAATGATGTATGAACGTAAATTAGAGATAGTATTTTGCAATTCAGATCTGATATTGCTATTCAGAAAATATAGAAAAAAAATTTTTTTTCCTCGCCCTCATATTATGCATTTATATATATTTTTTTATTTTTATATTTATTGACAAGCCATGTCAGTTTTGCAAAATTATATCTCTAAATTAGTTTATTGCCATTTTATGAAGATGAAATTGAAAATTCTTCGTGTTATTTTATAGATGTAAATATTCCTTTATTTTTTAATTAAGAAATTGCTTAATATGAAATAAACTGGCTAGTGATGTGTGGATATTTTGTAAAACTGGCATTTCTATTCAGTAAATATAAAAATAAAAATAATATATACCTATAGAATATGGGGGTTTGAAAGTATGCATCTTTTCTGTATTTGCTGAATAGAAATGTCAGTTTTGCAAAATCATCATCATCACAACTGGCTCGACAGCCCGTTGTGGGCCTTGGCCTTCTTTAAAAGATCCAGCCAGGTTGTTCTCCTCTTTGACGTGGACCTCCAGTGTTTGATCTTGATAACATTAAAATTAGTTTTATTAGTTTGCATTAGTTTTTCAAAGTACTATTTATAAATTATGTTCATACATCTCTGGGATACTTTTTTGCAGTTTTTGTTCATTTTCAAAAAAAAAAAAATAATAATAATAATTAGATAAAACTTTGTACCGCAATTTATTGTTAATCTTTGGGTTAAATTTTTCTAAATAGAAGGGAACAGACTTGCAATTTAGGTAAAAAAAAATAATAACATTTGATTGATCATTGTGAGATAGAAATGTAGAGCTATTACTGATGTAGTTTAAGAGCAGGAACTATTTAGATGAACTACTATCAACCTAAAAATATTTTCTAAGTGCTGAGGTGTATGTTGGAACAGTTATTCGAATGCAGCTGGCAATACAGTTAATCTTTATGCCATAAGCAAGAGCTGCACTGCTGTTACTCATTTAACACTACCCAGGGGGCACACGTAGCTTGAAGATAGGCTACGGATGCCAGTCACACTACCCCCACAACGCTCTACTATCCTGTTAGACCGGGACCCATGGTTTAAAGTGGATTCCGAATCCCCATGAACATCCAGGGCACTACCTGGATTCGCCCAGAGCGCTAGCCACTCGCCTCCTCGTCTGTTGGAACAATGAAAATTTCTAACAAAAATATACAGTTAATGAATTAAGTGATGAAAACCTGTTTCATTCAGGAGAAACTAATTTATTTCTCTTTCATTGCATTCATTGATAATAATTGTGAATATAGCAGTGAATTGTGTATAAAAAACGATTTAATTATTCATGATTTAATATGTTATTTAATATAAATGTATTTAAAACCAATAGAATCCGAAACCAAATGAATCAATTTTCCTCGCATTTTAAATGAATATATAGTCCCGCAATTCATTAAAAATGTAAGACTTATTTAAAAACAAAACACCTTATATGGTAATATAATGGTATGTTGCCGTATAAAAATATAATTATTTTAACTATGAATATATCCTTGTACCTTTGCGAAGGATGTTTTTTAAAAAATCTTGCATTTTTTTGCATCCCTTCCAAATCTGTTTTCTGCACATTCCTGCACAAAGCAAGAACTAATACCTGCGAACTAGAATTGTTTTTGTCACTATCCGGCACAGAGATGCGGGGGAGGATCGTCCTTCAACCCCCCCTCCAACCCCCGTATGTCTCATCCGGGCATTGACAGGGGGGGAACAGCAACAACAGCCCTTGGTAAGAAGAATGGGAAGATTACCTTTCGGTGGCAGTCCAATGGGATCCCGACCCCACACAGTGACGTCACGCAGCTCCGGTGCGCGTGCGCAGATCGATAAGGATCGTCTTGCCAAGGGATCCGGCTGCCGGATATTTCATGCTCCCGAGTGCAATATTTTCGTTTTTGGCGGACATTATAGTATCTGTTTTAAATCTCCTCTCTTTTCTATATCCGGTAAAAAGCGTATCAAGTTTGGCTGCTATCTGAGATTCGGTTTCCAGAGACAGATAGCCGTTGGACTCTTGTTTTAGCTTTTTTGTTTGGTGGCTTTTGTAAGTTGCTTCAAGTGGAATTTTGATTCGGTGATTTGTAGTTGTCAAGAACTTAGAAAGAACTTGTTGAGCAAATGGACGTGGACTGTGATTAATGCAACTGGTGATTCGCTGACACATCACGAGATCGCTGGTACTCAGTATCGCCAAGTACAGCCAATGAGCGGACAACTTTAATGGATTAATCTGTGGGGTGATATTAACTGGTGATTGTTTTATTAGAATAATAATACTTGTGATCGCATGTTTCAGTCAATCTGCATTACGCAGTTAAAACATTACGTGTTATAACTCAGATATTACTGATACCTATCTATTTTTAAAAGATAGTCTTTGGGAATTGATTGATATTTATCATAAATGTTAAAAGAAATTCATAGTTAAAGAGGGTTGTTAAACATTACCTGTAAGGTTCAACAGACAGCAACATATTGATGTTTAGAAAATAGTGAATTTAATCGTTTAGAATTCGTTTGAATCTTGATGTACTGAATAGAAACCAATCATGTTTGACCTGTTTATTCGTATGGTTCTTGCCCTTATTATTTTTAATGTTATGATAGCGTTTCTGTGCTACACCATCTTTGAGATCTTTGAGATAACGATTAAGGAGATGATGATTAACGAAGGATTCGCTTATTCTCCTGATGAACTGTGAGATCACTAATAATCGCCAGGAAAATTGATTGAGCAAAATGGGAGAACTGAACAACCGAGATAATGAAAGATTGATGAAGAATTTGCTTGTTCACCATTGAACTGTGAGGTTTTCTACTAGATAATCCATTGATGGTGAAGGTTAATGAAGGATTTGTTTCATCATCACATAACATGTGAGAACTAAACAACAACCAAAGAGGTGATGAGGTAATGATTAATGAAGGATTTTTTTTGTCCCTTAAATAAAATATTCGATTTTTTTCCTAGAGTATATCTAATTATAAATATATACATTTATAATATATATAATAATGTTATTCATTATTAAACACTATCAGATTTAAAAATATAGCACTCTTTTAAAAATACATTTAATGTGCAAATCTTTATTTCAAATTTTATACTTCAACTAAAAACTTCCATTTTTTAATAAATGTTTCATAAATTATTAAAACTTCTATAAAATGTTTAAACTTGGAAAACGTTTTTAAAGTTTAAACTAAATGTTGATATCTACTTTTACATATAGTATTAACACAAGTAATTTTAAAATAAGCATTTGATATTTATTCCATGTATTTTTAGATTACCGTACTATCTATCTAATGTTTGCATTTAATTCTCCTTTTATTTAAACACATAATGTTTGTTCGTGTTTAAATTTTTTCTAGACAATCTCAATGTAATTATCGTGGTTTCATTTTGCTTGTTTATAGTACACGTTTTTGACAATCAATTTTTTTAAAAAAATGTTTTACAACATATTTTATTTATATTCCAAACAGAAAAATTCATAAATATGAATTATATTCAATCAATATTTAAAAAACTGACCTATTTCAGTACAAATCTTTGCAAAATTATCTCAAATATTTATAATATTTTGTAACTTAAATATTATGAAATATAATAAGTTGAGGCATTTGATGTTTTTGTTAATTGGATCATATTTAAGTTTAGAATTTTAAAAACTTAATTTGCATGTTTATTTTTATCTGTAATTATTTTAAAGGATAAGGGAAAAAATATTTTCATCTTTTTTATAAAAATCCTTGCATTAATCATAAACCCACCTCACGACTCTATGAATATTTGCTCAAATTGTTGTTCGATCTATTTGTGCAAATCTACAAACATATCAGAACCGATTTTAATGACAACATTAGTGTGATAACTGGTTGATAGTTTCTTGTCATAAAATTTTTTTTTCCAATAAGAATTTCACTGGAAAAACCCATACATTAGATGTCATCAAATAAACTCACACACGAAATATTTTTAATATTATTATCCTGTTCCCTTACGATGTGATGTTTCATCAAATTTCATTATCTTCAATTTATAATCGTGTTATATATATGCGTGTGTGTAGGTTTGTTTAATCTTCAAGAAAAATATTTATTTACTGAAGAATCTTTGTTAAGAATTTATCCAGGAATTCTCAGCATAACCACGCTTTATCAGATATTATTTAAAAATACTTTTCTACCGTATCCGCCTGAAGCGAAACTTTATCTGAAAGAGTAAATTATCTGTACCACTAGAAGAAGAGGAACAATCAACCCAGGAAACGCTTCGGGCATCGATGGAACGTTTTGAAAGAACGTTTCAAGACTTGAAAGTGGTGTACTGAAAGAAGCATTGAAAATTTTTGGGGGATATTAATGCAGGCGGACTTTTAAGCGTTTAGAAGCATCAGTAGTGAAAGAGACATTCTTCATCGATGGCAAAATTATAGACTGACTTGCGTGAATTGGTTTTTGAACATTGAGAAAAACCACACTGAGGAAAATTGCTACCATCTCAGAAAATGAACATTGAAAAAAGTCGCATTATTGATGGTGACTGATTTTATTTGAATGACTTTTTTGAAAAGGGAACTTTTGTATAAAGTGCAAGCATTATTCATTGTCATCATGGTTAATGGACTTTTAGACTGCAGAATCAATGACTAAAGGCATGTCGTACGAAGACCTTGCAAATAATGGGAACAGCAGCATTGGAGACAGTCTTCGCTTGGGTTGCAATCAGGTTTTATAATTACCAAAGCATCCACTATGTCAAATAAACAGACTGGCTATCTGACAGACACTTGCCATCTGCCCATCCCTTGCCAGTGCAAATCGAGATGCTCTGCGAAAAGTCACAGTTCCAGCTGTTTGAGCAGTCAGTACGAAAACCAGTATTTCGAAGGGGGCGACAAGGGACCCTTGTGGTTCACCAGGGACGACGAATTCCCGAGACTCCTGGCCACCCCTCCCTCGTCCTCGAGGGAACCGGATGCTTCCGGAGCGGTTCCCAAAAAGAAAAAGAAGAGGAGGAAGAAGTCCTACGCCATCGATGTGGTCACCGGTGCTGGCAGGACTCGGCGAAACAGTGGCAAGAAGAAGTGCCGCAGGGCCGGTGGTTGCAAACGACAGCGACTGCACTCTGAGGACAGTTCGAACAAGAGAAGCAGTGGTCTGGGGAGGGATTTCGAACATTCGAAAAGGGCCAGGGTGGCCATCGCAGTGGTAGCCCTTTCCTTGATACTGCTGAGCTTCTTCCTGGTTGGTCTAACTCTTAGGATGGCACCCATCATCGACGAGCTTGGTAAGTCTATGGTTTGTTTAAGGTTCGAAAAGTCTGTGGACATTGGTCGAAGACATATGTTTGTGCAGACCAAAATCGTGGAGAACCTTTTTTCAATTCCTACTATTACTTCACACTCTCCCTATATGTTCCTCTTGTTCACATTTTCAAGCGTTCATAAAATACTTTTTATTCATCTACTCAAGTTCAAATACATTTTTTTGAGCTTGTAGTGGATGACACTGGATGTTAATACAGTTTTTTAAAATATCAATTCATTGATTAAATTTAATTGTAGGCTTGTAATGAAGGTATTAAACAATTTCTTTTGAAAGTCAAAGATAGAAACGAATAATTAGGAAATGATTTGTTTTGTTTAACAGAATCAATATTTTTTATCATTTATTTAATGCTTTATGTGCTTTGTTTTTGTTTTATTTTATTTTGACAGCAATTACGGTTGTTCTTTTTCAATTCTTACTATTAGTTCCCACACTCGCTATATATATCTTGTTCACATTTTCAATCGTTCATAAAATACTTTTTATTCCTCCACTCGAGTTCAAATACATTTTTTTGGAACTTGTAGTGGATGGCACTTGATGTGAATACAGTTTTTTCAAATATTAATTCAGTAATTCAATTTAATTAATTAATTTTTTTTATTTAAGTTGCATGTATCTAATAATAGATGGCGCCAGATGTAAGAGGACAATTTCAACTTTATTTGTAAAGGACGTTTCTGCAATAGAGTGAAAAAAAAGTAGGAATTGACTTAAAAAATTTTTTCTTTATATTACTTGTTTTTTTCGCATTCTCGGAGCAATTTCTGTGTCAAATAATCTTCTATATGTGCTTAAATACGTTAGATCTGTTTGTATAATCATCATATATATTATTCAAACTACTAAAGTTTACAGTAATTTTGAAATAGCAACACTAATAATTTCTTCAATTTACCTGCTTGTATAATTACGACACGCGTTATTAGAACTACTTAAGTTGATAGTGATTTTTCAAATTGCAATCCATGCTTTTTTAATAGATTTGCTTGAATAAATATGAAACACATTATTAACTATGAAAACTAACTATCTTCGTTAAATTTAGATGGCCTGGTGGCCTAGCACTCTGAATCCGCTTTAAACTGTAGGGCCTGGTCTAATTAGCCTAAACAGTGCAAAAAATTACGAGTATAAAATTATTACGAGCTTTGTAAGTCTATGTAATGCAGCTATGTAATTGTTCTAATGTAGCTGGAGAGATGCGTTCAAGTGGTGCCACTTATAAATTGCAAATAATTCCATAATGAGATTTTTATAAACTTAGTTTCTTTAACTTTTTTATGATTTGCATTAGAAAATTTGTCACAAAATAACAATTATACACATAGCATCAATACATGTATATGTAGTAGGGCAGAGAATAATAACTTTTTTTTTCGATATTCTTTTCCCCTTAGAACGAAAAAGTTGTTGTTGTTCTAATGGTGCTGGCAATACAGAAACAATTAATCCTTATGCCATAAGCAAGGGTTTGCACCCGCTGTGACTCATTTAGCACTACCCAGGGGGCACTTGTACCTTGAAGATATACTACGGACGCTGGTAACACTACCCCGTCTATGTAATGTTTAAGATTCGAAAATTCTCCGGGCAATGATTGAAGACTTGAATTATATGTGTTTGTGCAGACCAAAATCTCGGCAAATATTTTTTTACCGCATTCCTGGAGAAATTTATGTATCAAATAATCTTCTATATGTACTTAATACAGTAAATATGTTTGCATAATCGTCATATATATTATTCAAGCTACCGAAGTTTTTTAAAATTGCAATACATAGTTCTTTGGTAGATCTGCTTGTATATAATCATGGCATACATTATTATAATTACTTAAGTTGGTAAGGATTTTTCAAATTGCAATCCATGCCTTTTTAATAGATTTGCTAGAATAAATACGAAACACATTATTAACTACTTAAAATTAGAATGATATTTTAAATTTAAATATATTCATCTTCATCAAAATTATGCGGCCTGATGGCCAATTGGCTAGCGTTCTGGCCATTGGTTACCACAGGCTTCAGATTTGAATCCTGGCAATGGCATGGATATTTGTGAGTGGTTCAGAATCCACGTTAAATTGTAGGTCCTGGTCTAATTAGCCTAAAGAATGCAAAAAATAACAGTAGAGCTACAAACCGAATCAAATCATCAAATTTAGTGATTATAAATCCAATATCATGATATTTTTATTTTGTTTTGTTTTGTTTTTCCTTTGATATTAATGTTTAATGTTTTTTATTATTATTTAAAAATGTTTTAACACGATATGAACAATATCCAATTCATTATTCAAGTTTTATCTTTGTACATAGTAGTTCTCAAAATTCTAATACAAATTTCTTCTCCAGGTTTAAAAATCTAACTTGAAACTATTTTATTAATTTTTTTCTTTTCTTATATCATTGTTTAATAATAATTTTTTTATTTATTATCTTTAGAGTTTTTAGTAAGTTATTATTTATCTTTAACAATTGTTCATATTTATTGATTTGGAATTGTTTCAGTTTTCAATACTGTTTTGGGAAAAAATATTATTTTTTAATTATTAATTTTTAATTGCTATGTGTATATTGTTATATGCAATTTTTAAAATTTAAATAATTTTGGCATTTATTAAAATCATTTTTGGTCATAATTTGGCATTTATTATCATCTTTATTTTTTCCATTTCAAGAACAAATTTGAAGTGTTTATTTGTTTTTTGTTTTTGTTTTTTAATTTTGCAACCATTTATGCAAATCAAACAAAATTATTAACAAGATTTTGATTTTATTTTTAATTTTTCATTTATTGAATCTTTTAATCTTGATTGAGGGAATTTCAAAAAGAAAAACAGAAAGTTTTAATTTTCATAATGTAACATTTATGAACTTTTTAAAATATTTTAGAGGTATTTTTATCTTTAGTAATCATCTTTATTTTACAGAATCTTCAATCTAAATATTTTTACTATTTTTATATTACCAACTTCAGTATTTCTTTTATAGATGATACTGTAATTAAATTTATTAACTTTTACGAATTACATTTCAAAAAGTAAATTAAATATTTAATATTTAAAAGCATATGTGCCTATATAGATATATATTTACTTATATTTAATATATATACATTGTATGTACATATATTTTTAAAATGAGCATATCATATAGTAAATGTATTTTATGGCATTATAGCATATGTATTTTACTTCAAAACTAATGGTTGATAATGTCAGTCATAATAAAAAAAACTATAAATTGCCATAAAATATTATATTTTAGAAATTTCCTATTTTTAATATTAATTTGTCCTAACATCAGTATTGATTTTATAAACAATTACTATTTTCCTGAGATAATTATCCTTTTCAATTTTTAACTGAAATTATTATTTCCTTTCTCATTAAAATATCAAATTGACAAATAATAAACATTTTTTCAAAATAATCAATAGCTCACTCATTTTATCAACAAATAAAAAATAATTCCTGATGTCTATCATTGAGTGTTTAATAGATCAACTGCTTGATTAGCTATTTACGCCTTTTAGATTGCTATCATGTCAACTATAGAAGCTAACTTTTTTTAAGGTCGCAAACAGTTTAAACATAAGTTCAGGTAACAAAAAGGTTAAACTTAAGTTTTTAAACAAACTTGACATCTATCGTTAACTGTTTAAAGGATCAACTGCTTGATATACTGTTTAAGCCTTTTCGATTGCTGTTATGTCAACTGTAAAGACTAACTTTTTATTAAGATAGCAAACAGTTGAAACATAAGTTCAGGTAACAAACTTGACGTCTATCATTAACCGTTTAATGGTTCAACTACTTGATTAACTGTTTAAGTTTTTTAGACTGCTATTTTGTCAACTAACTTTTTGTTAAGGTAGCAAACAGTTTAAACGTAAGTTCAGGTGACAAACAGGTTAAACCTTAGTTCTTAAACAAATTTGACGTCTATCATCAACTGTTTAAAGGATCAACTGCTTGATTAACTTTTTAAAAATGTTAGATTATCACCCAATAAAACATAAATTTCTGATGTCTATCATTAGCCGTTTAATTGATCAAATACTTAATTAACTGTTTAAAGTGTTTAGATTAATGCTATGTCAACTATAAAAGCTAACTTTTTGTTATGGTAGCAAACAATTTAAACATAAGTTCAGATAACAAACTTGATGTCCATCATTAACTGTTTAAGGAATCTACTGCTTGATTAACTGTTTAAGCCTTTTAGATTGATGGTGTGTCAACTGTAAAGACTAACTTTTTATTAAGATAGCAAACAGTTGAAAATATGTTCAGGTAACAAACTTGACGTCTATCATTAACCGTTCAATGGATCAACTGCTTGATTAACCTTTTAAGCTTGTTAAGATCAATCAACAAAATTAAAAAGTTAATCAAGCAGTTGATCACGATTCTTAATCACCCAATAAAGCATAAATTTATGATGTCTATCATTAACTGTTTAATTGATCAAATATTTAATTAACTGTTATGTTAAAAGCTAACCTTTTAATATGGTAACAAACAGTTTAAACATAAGTTCAGGTTTATAATGATAGACAAACTTGAGGTCTATCATTAACTGTTTAATAGATCAATTACTTGATTAACTGTTTAAGCTTTTTAGACTACTATTATATAAACTATAACAGCTAACTTTTGTTAAGATCGTAACGTAATTAGTTTAAATATAAGTTCAGGTAACAAACAGGTTAAATCTAAATTCAAACTTGACTTCTATCATTAACTGTTTAATGGATCAACTGCTTATTTGATTGTTTAAGCCTTTTAGATTGCTGTTATGAAGTCTAACTTTTTGTTGTAACAAACAGTTTCTAATCAGGAATCCACGGTTTCCTCTGAGGGTTTTTTTTTTAAGTAAGCCTGTGAGGTGATATTTTTTTTTTTCTAGTGACCTCTAATAAAATCTATGATTCGTCATTAATGCACACAATAATGTATACTATTAACTTTATTTTTTTTTCTAATGCAGCTGGCAAATATACCGTGGTCTTTTATGCCATAAGGGCTGCACCGACGTTACTCACTTTGCACTACCCAGGGGGCGCGTGTAACTTGAATATGAGCCACGGACGCGGAGTCATAATGCCCCCGCAACGCTCTACGATCCTGTTAGGACCGGGACCTGACCACTCCGAACCACTACAAACACCCATGGCAACACCGGGATTTGAACCCGATACCTGCGGTACCGAGCGCCAGAGCGCTAGCCACTCTGCCATCAGGCCCCACTATTAACTTTAATATATTATCTAATATTACTATATTACTAACAATAGAACAAACAGAGCTTTTCTAGCATGTAACACATTCAAATTAAACTGCATTGGTAACTCGGTATACATCTTGTAGATCATCCCATCTCAAATGAAATAAATTCATTTAAGATGGGATGAAGTAAACTCGGTCCCATCTTAGTTTACTACGTCCTGTTTTGAAGTGAAAAGTTTTGTTTGGTATATGATTCCCGGGCGTCAAATGGATAGACATCAAGCAATTTTCAGAAAAATATCCCCTTAACAAAGCCCAAATAAACCGTCAAGTATAGGCTCTGTTTATGTCCTGTTTGGTATACTGAGATATCACAATATTATAGTACCAGAAGGAAAGTGTTTACTAACAAATTTTGAAATACCACGAGCTTTGTGTATCTAAGAATGAAAGTGTATCTAAGAATGAAGAATGAAGTGCATGCATTGTTACTGTAATCATCTTTTAATACTGTATAAGCGATTTATTGTAATTTGGTTTCATACATTTAAAAACAGAGGCCTGAATGGCGACGAGTGGCACTCGATGCCACAGGTTTCGGGTTCGAGTCCCGGCGGTGTCATGGATGTTTGTAGTGGTTCGGAATCCACTTTAAACCGCAAGTCCCGGACTAACAGGGCCGTAGAGCGTGGCGTGGAGGGTATTGTTACTCGCGGCCGTAGCTTGTCTTCAAGTTACACACACCTCCTGGGTAGAGCTAAGTGAGTAAAGTCGGTGCAGCGCTTGCCTTAAGGCATAAAACGACATTTGTCTAAGTGTTTTCCAGCTGAATTAGAACAAAAAAAAATATTTAAAAACATTTCTCTGAAAATGGGATCGTAGTCCTTCAACTTATTGATAAGCTTAAAAAAGTTAAGAACTCTTTTTTTATAAAAACTTGGAAACATAGTATTCCAGAATTTAAAAACTGATTTCATCATCTCCATTTCTGATCACTCATCAAAATTTAACCACATTGCAGGTACTCTTTTCCAACTATCCGTCCTATTAAGTACTCGAAATGCACGATCGTTGCTCCTAAAAATGTTTCTCCTGCAGTGCGTTTCTTCACGCATTATAACACGGAAGATATCTTCGAAAACATTTAATTAAACATTTTCTGCGCCGGCGAAGATGTTTCTGCAGTGCCGCATCTGCACGTGCTCTCTTTCCCGCGGTATCCCAAACCTACTGCATTCCGATGAAACCGAATTTATGAGACGAATCTCGAATTCCTCATTCCAGAAGAATTCCAGAAATTAGAATATTTCGGTTGAGAAGGAATGCTAAATTAGGAATCCTCAGTCGAGAGTTGTGATGGAATTCTATTAGAGTAATCTGTTATTCCATTTGGGTTGCGTATTTATTCTGCTGCTTTCAATGAAGAAGTTCATCATTATTCGAATTTTAAAAATTTAATTTCGATCGTAGATTTAAGCATTTATAGTAAGGCTCATCATTATTGTCATTAAAAATTGCTCATCATTAAATTATGGTAATAGCTGTGGGCATTTTTGGATTTTAAAGTAACAAATTTGGGTAATAACTTCCGATTTTCTCTAATTTTAAAATAACAGATTATCAAATTTAGTTCGTAGATTTGTTTAGCATTTAGTAATAAGGTCCATAATTATTCTCATTAAAAATTGCTCCTCATTTAATTAATTAATCATTCATTTAGTAATAGCTTCAGGCATTCTCTGATTTTTAAGCAATTTATAATCCAATTTAGGTAATAGCTTCAGAAAATCTCTAATTTTAAAGTAATATATTATCCAATTTGGATCGTTTATTTGTTTAGCATTTATTAATAAGGTTCATCACTTTCAACATGTTAAAAAAATTTTCATCATTTAATTATGGTAATGGCTTCAGGCATTCTCTGATTTTAAAGTAATGCATTATCTAATTTGGGTAATAACTTCAGATATTCTCTAATTTTAAAGCAATATATTATCCAATTTGGGTCGTAGATTTGTTTAGCATTTATTAATAAGGTTCATCGTTATTTTCATTGTCATTGTCCATCCTTTAATCATAGTAATAGCCGTAGGCATTCTCTAATTTTAAAGTAATATATTATCAATTTGGATGGTTTATTTGTTTAGCATTTATTAATAAGGTTCATCACTTTCAACATGTTAAAAAAAATTTCATCATTTAATTATGGTAATGGCTTCAGGCATTCTCTGATTTTAAAGTAATGCATTATCTAATTTGGGTAATAACTTCAGATATTATCTAATTTTAAAGCAATATATTATCCAATTTGGGTCGTAGATTTGTTTAGCATATTAATAAGGTTCATCGTTATTTTCATTATCATTGTCCATCCTTTAATCATAGTAATAGCCGTAGGCATTCTCTAATTTTAAAGTAATATATTATCCAATTTGGATCGTTTATTTGTTTAGCATTTATTAATAAGGTTCATCATTTTCAACATGTTAAAAAAATTTTCATCATTTAATTATGGTAATGGCTTCAGGCATTCTCTGATTTTTAAAGTAATGCATTATCTAATTTGGATAATAACTTCAGATATTCTCTAATTTTAAAGCAATATATTATCCAATTTGGGTCGTAGATTTGTTTAGCATTTATTAATAAGGTTCATCGTTATTTTCATTGTCATTGTCCATCCTTTAATCATAGTAATAGCCGTAGGCATTCTCTAATTTTAAAGTAATATATTATCCAATTTGGATGGTTTATTTGTTTAGCATTTATTAATAAGGTTCATCACTTTCAACATGTTAAAAAAAATTTCATCATTTAATTATGGTAATGGCTTCAGGCATTCTCTGATTTTAAAGTAATGCATTATCTAATTTGGGTAATAACTTCAGATATTATCTAATTTTAAAGCAATATATTATCCAATTTGGGTCGTAGATTTGTTTAGCATATTAATAAGGTTCATCGTTATTTTCATTATCATTGTCCATCCTTTAATCATAGTAATAGCCGTAGGCATTCTCTAATTTTAAAGTAATATATTATCCAATTTGGATCGTTTATTTGTTTAGCATTTATTAATAAGGTTCATCATTTTCAACATGTTAAAAAAATTTTCATCATTTAATTATGGTAATGGCTTCAGGCATTCTCTGATTTTAAAGTAATGCATTATCTAATTTGGATAATAACTTCAGATATTCTCTAATTTTAAAGCAATATATTATCCAATTTGGGTCGTAGATTTGTTTAGCATTTATTAATAAGGTTCATCGTTATTTTCATTATCATTGTCCATCCTTTAATCATAGTAATAACCGTAGGCATTCTCAAATTTTAAAGTAATATATTATCCAATTTGGATCGTTTATTTGTTTAGCATTTATTAATAAGGTTCATCACTTTCAACATGTTAAAAAAATTTTCATCATTTAATTATGGTAATGGCTTCAGGCATTCTCTGATTTTAAAGTAATGCATTATCTAATTTGGGTAATAACTTCAGATATTCTCTAATTTTAAAGCAATATATTATCCAATTTGGGTCGTAGATTTGTTTAGCATTTATTAATAAGGTTCATCGTTATTTTCATTATCATTGTCCATCCTTTAATCATAGTAATAGCCGTAGGCATTCTCTAATTTTAAAGTAATATATTATCCAATTTGGATGGTTTATTTGTTTAGCATTTATTAATAAGGTTCATCACTTTCAACATGTTAAAAAAATTTTCATCATTTAATTATGGTAATGGCTTCAGGCATTCTCTGATTTTAAAGTAATGCATTATCTAATTTGGGTAATAACTTCAGATATTCTCTAATTTTAAAGCAATATATTATCCAATTTGGGTCGTAGATTTGTTTAGCATTTATTAATAAGGTTCATCGTTATTTTCATTATCATTGTCCATCCTTTAATCATAGTAATAGCCGTAGGCATTCTCTAATTTTAAAGTAATATATTATCCAATTTGGATGGTTTATTTGTTTAGCATTTATTAATAAGGTTCATCACTTTCAACATGTTAAAAAAATTTTCATCATTTAATTATGGTAATGGCTTCAGGCATTCTCTGATTTTAAAGTAATGCATTATCTAATTTGGGTAATAACTTCAGATATTCTCTAATTTTAAAGCAATATATTATCCAATTTGGGTCGTAGATTTGTTTAGCATTTATTAATAAGGTTCATCGTTATTTTCATTATCATTGTCCATCCTTTAATCATAGTAATAGCCGTATGCATTCTCTAATTTTAAAGTAATATATTATCCAATTTGGATCGTTTATTTGTTTAGCATTTATTAATAAGGTTCATCACTTTCAACATGTTAAAAAAATTTTCATCATTTAATTATGGTAATGGCTTCAGGCATTCTCTGATTTTAAAGTAATGCATTATCTAATTTGGGTAATAACTTCAGATATTCTCTAATTTTTAAAGCAATATATTATCCAATTTGGGTCGTAGATTTGTTTAGCATTTATTAATAAGGTTCATCGTTATTTTCATTATCATTGTCCATCCTTTAATCATAGTAATAGCCGTAGGCATTCTCTAATTTTAAAGTAATATATTATCCAATTTGGATCGTTTATTTGTTTAGCATTTATTAATAAGGTTCATCACTTTCAACATGTTAAAAAAAATTTTCATCACTTAATTATGGTAATGGCTTCAGGCATTCTCTGATTTTAAAGTAATGCATTATCTAATTTGGGTAATAACTTCAGATATTCTCTAATTTTAAAGCAATATATTATCCAATTTGGGTCGTAGATTTGTTTAGCATTTATTAATAAGGTTCATCGTTATTTTCATTATCATTGTCCATCCTTTAATCATAGTAATAGCCGTAGGCATTCTCTAATTTTAAAGTAATATATTATCTAATTTGGGTAATAACTTTCAACATTCTCTAATTTTAAAGCAATACATTATCCAATTTGTGTTATAGATTTCTTTAGCATTTAGTAGTAACGTCCATCATTATGCTCATTAAAAATTGCTCATCAATTAATTATAGTAATAGGCATTTTGTGATTTTAAAGTAATGTATTATCCAGTTTGGGTTGTAGATTTGTTTCACATTTAGTAATAGAGTTCATCATTATTGTCATTAAAAGATTGCTCATAATTTAATTATAGTAACAGCTTCAGATGGTGTCTGAAGCTAGTGTCTGGCTTTTAAAGTAATAGAATACCCTATTTGTGTTGTAGATTTGTTGGTATTTGGTACTGAAGTTTATCATTATTTGCATTAAAAAATTGCACATTCTCTAAGTATACTGGTAACTTCAATCATTTTCAAATTTTAATTTTAATATATTATTAGTTTTAAAGGTTTATTTTGGATTCAGTAAATGAGGTTCATCAATATTTGCATTGAAAAATGCTCATCATTTAAATGTAATTGTCAGACATTTTTAAGTTAAAATAATCAATTAATAAATATGGATTGAAAATTTACTGTAAATTTGTATTCGCATTAAATATTGCTTGTCATCTAAACATAATAATATCTTCTGTCATTCTCATATTTTAAAATAATCTCTTACTAAATTTTAGTTGTAAGTTTATTTTGCATTCAGTAATGAAGTTCTTCAATATTTGCAGTTGCTCATTATCTATGTATAATAATGCTTCAGTTACTCTAAGTTAAAAGAAACCCTTTATTTAATTTGGGTGATTAATTCATCTTTTATTTATTAATGAGATTCATTAATATTTGGAATAAAATTTGCTTTACAGAAATAGCTTTAATTATTTCCAAATGTTAAAGTAATTTATTTTTAATTTGGGTTAACTATGTTCCAGTTAGTAATGAGATTTTTCGTTTTGAAAATGCATGCATCAGAAGAAGTTAAAAGGTTTTATTATTCATAAATGGTAATTATATTATATTTGGCCAATCATCAAACAAAACGAAAATTCGATCAAAATTCTTAAATATTTTTTCTTAATTTTTGGATTCAAAAAAACATTTGAAACTATTAATTATTTATAGATGGGCTTGATGGCTGAGTAGCTAGAGCTCTGGTGGTAGGCATCACAAGTTTCGCGTTCGAGTCCCGGAGGTGCCATGGATGCTTGTAGTGTTTCGGAACCCACTTTAAGCTGTAGGTCCCAGTCTCATACGACCGTAGAGCGTCATAGAGCCCAATCAAACTTCTCATCCACATCATTCCTAAACTGTAAAGAGGCAACTCAGCTCTAGGCTCAGTGATGTGGTGTGGTAGTAGTAATTATTTAGAGAATTATTATTTTGTAGAAACAAAGTTATGTCCAACATCATCATGCATAAAATAACAAATAGATCATTTTTAAATGAAGATTGAAATTTAAAATGACTGTTAAATCAACCATCCAAAAATAATTAGTCACATCTGATTGTAATTTTAAAAAAGCATAACCGACTTGTATTCTTATTCCTTCTGGTAATAGGAAAAAAATTTTATTACTCTCAAGATGAAAAAAAATGTTTTAAATAAAAAGAATTTTTAATATTTTTATTTAATTTCGTATGCATGGAAATGAATACATTGAACTAAATCGGTTACTTATAATTTGATATTCAAAAAAAAGTTAAATATTTTATGTAAAACAATGACAATAATCATTAACTTTTTTAAGGAGAGTTTAACTTTTGTAATTAACAGTGTCTTTCTTTATTTCAGAAACGAAAAAAAAAAAAAAAAAAATTTTTAAGCGGCAATCATTCTTTTAACTAGAAGAAAAATTTAAAGAAAGTCATTACATCAATTTTTATTCCTTAAGATTTTCCACATAAAAAATTCCAAAAAGATCTCATTAGTTCCTAAAAACGATCAGTAAAAAAAAAAAACTGAATTCCGTTATAAAAAAAAGATTTAAACCTTGACAAAGTCATCACAAATCTTTTTCGTCATAGATTTGAACCAGACTAATTTATAGGCTTGTAATGAAGGTATTAACCAATTTCTTTTCAAAGTAAAAGTTGAATCGAATAATTAGCAAAGGATTTGTTTTGTTTAATAAAGTCAATGATTTTTTATCATTCATTTAATAAGTTATGCTCTTTGCTTTTTGTTTTATTTTATTTTGACAGCAATTACGGTTGTTATTTTTCAATTCCTACTATTAGTTCCCACACTCGCTATATATATCTTGTTCACATTTTCAATCGCTCATAAAATACTTTTTATTCGTCTACTCAAGTCCAAATACATTTTTTGAAACTTGTAGTGGATGAACACTTGATGTAACTGCAGTTTTTTCAAATATTAATTCATCATTTAAATTTAATTAATTCATTTTAGTTTTTTTTAGATTTAAGTTGTATGTATCTACCAATAGATGGCGCCAGATGTGAGAGGAAAATTTCAACTTTATTTATAAAGAACTTTCTGCAATAGAGTGGAAAAAAAGTAGAAATTGATTTAAAAAAATTTTTTTTTTCATATTGCTTGTCCTAAATAAACTTAAGTCGATAAAATCTTACTCAAAATTAGTTCATTATAATAAACGCTGTTATTCTTTGAATAGTAATGAACAGCATTTTTTTAATGTAGCCATTAAATCTCAAAATGTTTTGCTCTTCTTTTAAAATAAATAACCAGCATTGAAAACCGAACCCTATTTTGAATTAAAAGATCCTTAAAATCTCTTAAAATACCAGTGAATCAATTTGAAGTACAAATTAAAATTTATTCAAATTAAAATATCAGAAAACTAAAAAGCAATTGAAAATAGACAAATATAAAATAAAATTGCTAAAAGAATAAAACTATTATGTAGGATCATTTTTCTAGATATGTATGATACATATGTATCTTTCTACAGATATATGCCTTTTTCTAGATATATGTATCTTTTACAGATATATTCATTTTTCTAGGTATAAGTATATGTTTTTTTCATAATTATAATATGTATTTATTTCCTTAAAAAGACTTAAACAATCTCTATACTTTTCGAAATAAAAGCTAAGAATCCAAGCTTTAAGTAAAAAACAGATCCGATAAAACTTACCTAATAACTACAAATATAAGGCGATCCGAGAATATACTACGAATATAAGCCGAGAATGCACTTTTTCTAGAAAAAATTTACGAATGTTATCCTATACTACATTGAAGCTTTGTTGTAGTTGTAGTAGAACAAAATAATTTAAGTAAACAGTTTTTGAAGTCTGTATTACGTTATAGTTCAACCACCTGTTATGAAACTACCTGGAGGAAGTGTTCAGGGTTTTCTCCCATACCATGGGCAAATGCGGCGTAATTCCCCCTAAAGGTCATTGCCCTCCTTCTTCAGTGACGCCGTGTAAATTCAGACTTCTACTTACGGGTGCTCCATCACAACAGAAGCTGCCCCCTTTCCCTCCATCCATGACTAGATCACTCATGAGATGTCTGTCTAGCACTGCCGGACACTGGAGGTTAGACACATATAATTAAAGTATCGAAATAGCAGTAATATAGAATCGCTTAAAACAAGCAAAAGATAATTGTGATATTTAAATATAAAGATACTCGATTTGTTGTTGATAATAGAATAGCTTCTATGAAGATCTTCTTACATGGAGGATGCAAAATATCTTTTGATAAGCCTCGATGCTGAGAAAAGTCTTTCAACACTTACTCAGTTTGCTACTACAGGTTGTATTATTGGAGGTTACTATTTAATGACTTCCTTAACATTCGATTTTACTATTAATTCCAAGGAATTTGGAAAAATAAAAATAATTTTTAATAAACCGACCCTCGACTCATTCGATGGTATGAAGGCTAATTGGCTAGAGCTGTGGCCTTTGGTACCATAGGCTTCAGGTTTAAATCCTCGCGGTGGCATGGAGTGGTTCAAAATCCACATTAAACCGTAGGTCCCGGTCTAATTAGCACAAAGGGACCGCAGAGAGACAAACCAAACCAAAACTTCGGTGACCTGATGGCCAATTGGCTGGCGCTGTGGCAATTGGTACCAAAGGCTTCATATTCGAATCCAGGCAGGGCTCGAATGTTTGTTAATGGTTCGAATTCCACATTAAACTGTAGGTCTCAGTCTAATTCACCTAAAGTATGCATAAAATGACCGTAGAGCGACAAGCAAAATCAAAACCTTTGGTGGCCTGATGTCCAATTGTCTGGCGCTGAGACCTTTGCTACTATAGATTTCAAGTTCGATTCCCGGCGGTGGCATGGAAGTTCGTGAGTGGTTCGGAATCCACGTTAAACTGTAGATCTCGATCTCATTATCCTAAAGTGTGTACAAAATGACCGTAGAGTGACAAACCAAACCAATCTCGACTCCTTTAAAAATGCTCGACTCCGGATTCAAACTACCTATAACACGAATGTAAATGTTTAATGTTCCAAAGTAAAATTTTAGGACTGATGGAACAGGACAAAACTGAACAGGTTTCCAATTAATGTAAGTATTGCAAAACGGCTCTCAAAACAATTCGAGTAAATCCATTCCGTTAAAATATAAAAATTTTAATAAGCATAAAAAAAAAAAGATTTATGATTGAAAATAACTGATTTAAAAAATGTGGATCTCAAATCTCGCATACTTTTGCGAGATATTAAAGTGAGCAAGCAGACTTGTCAAATTTAATTTCCGACATCCAATAAGGATGTCGGAGAGGAAACCCCCTCTCTCTCTCTAATTTGATGAGGTGAAGGCATCCGAAAAGCCCCGGGCTCTCGAGTTGCTTGATTATCAGATTACAGAGGTTGCCATGGCAACTGGTTGTATTTAATGCGATCTAATTTCCACTGACCCGCAAGACATTTCTGGTTGCACTTCTGCGGACGGTTCCGGCTTATTAAATCTGACTTCGACAGAAATGTCTTTTACGGTCGAAAGCAGTATTTGCTCGCTCACAAATTTAGAAAAATGTTTGGGGTGATTCCGCAAAAATATGACGGATTGCTCATTTACAATTTAATTGTTAATACTACACTATGTGGAAGAAAGTGACGGGACACGACACTATAACGACATAAGCCCATATTTATTAAAATTAATAGGAGGTAGGGCCTCCTTTGGCTGCGATCACAGCTGCAACCCTTCTGGGCATGCTTTCCACTAAATTAGCCATAGTGGCAAGAGGAATTTCCTTCCGAATGTTTAACAGGAAGTTCCATAGTTCAGGCTTGCTTTTGGGGAGTGGGGTGCAGGCCCTCAACCGACGGTCCAATTCGTCCCAGAGATGTTCAATTGGGTTAAGATCAGGGCTCTGCGCCGGCCACTCCATGCGTTTAACGTTGTTGTTCACATACCAATCAAGAGTCCTCCTTGCAACATGGCATGTTGCGTTGTCGTCTTTATACCAGCAATCATCCATACCGTACGTTGCCCACAAGGTAGGAAGGACATGATTGTCGAGAATATCACAGTATCTATCGGCATTCATCGCACCATCAACCTTCACCAGTGGGCCAGCCCCATACCAGGAGAAACAGGCCCATACGATCAATCCTCCTCCACTAAAGTTTACAGTTGGGACGACACACTCGGACAAAAGGCGTTCTCCTGGTAAACGCCATACCCAAACACTTCCATCGGAAAGGAAAAGGGTAAATCGTGACTCGTCACTCCAAAGGACGCGTTTCCAGTCATCCAGAGTCCAAGTACGGTGGTCTTTGGCCCATCGAAGGCGCGCTTTCTTGTTGGTTTTCGTAATGAAAGGCTTATGGGTCGCCGAACGTCCAGTGTAACCTAACTTATGGGCCTCGATACGAAGAGTCTTGTCTAAACTCATTAGCGATGTTATCCATGGATGTTTGACGGTTACTTCGAATCTCCCTGCCGAGCACCCGCCAGTCCCTGCTGGTGAGAACTGTAAGTCGTCCACTTCGGGGTTTGCTCTGACAGTGTCCCTCAGTCTTGTAGCGACACACAACACGTGCTACAGTTGATTTTGAGCAGTTACGGAGACGGGATATCTCCCTAATTGACACCTTGGCAAGATGCAATCCAACCAACACACCTTTCTCGAACTCAGACAACTTTTCCCGTGGCGGCATCTTGACAAAAAACAACTCTAGTCGACTCCACAGAGTATTTATAGGATATGGCTGACACGTGATACCTATTATTGCGCATGTGTCAGCTGTATTGTCGACTTTTCTACTTTTCGAAGGGTGTCCCGTCACTTTCTTCCAGATAATGTATTTTTATATTGGAAGATTTATTAGCTTATAATGCAATGAAATACAATAATATTTTGAAGTTAGGCGATATTACTACTACTATTTCTACTTCACCCACCACATCACTGTACCTGAGTTGCAGCTTTACAGTTTGGGAATGATGTGGGTGAGAAATCTAATTGGGTTCTGTGACTCTCTACGGTCATATGTTACCGGGAACTACGGCTTAAGGTGGATTCCGAACCACTACAAACAGCCATGGAAACCGCTCGGATTCGAACTCGAAACCTGTGATACCAAACGCCAGAGAGCTAGCCACTCGGCTGTCAGGTCCCTGAAATTAGGCAATAGTTAATTCGACGAAAAATGCCCAAATTCCATTCGAATAAGCCGGTGTACAACTATACATAGATATGCATACCTGAATGGCCGCATGTCTGGTGGAGCCACAGCTTTCGGGTTCCAGTTAATCGTAAACATCACTCACGACAAAACGCTTTAAAAAGCAAACTGAATAAAAAATATTTACAAAAGCTAGGACTGTAATTTAAAAAAAAATTTTTAAATAAATCTTAGAAAATAAATTTAACTGAGCAAGAAAAGAAAATGAATTATTCCGTTTAATCATATTGAATTTTTAAAGAAATTCTGAGGTTGTATTTATTTTAATAAGATATTCTGTGCAGGATTAATATATTATAGTACTAAAAATTATGTATCTTTTAAATCATACAGAAAGTATAGACCTATTTTTTTAATTTAACGAGATATGATTTCAATTTTGAAGTCAGTATTAAATTTTTTTTAAATTTTATAGTAGTAAAGCCAACATTCATAGTAACATTTAAGAAATTATACTTACAATTAAACAATAATGAAATTCCTTAATAAAAAATAAAATTATTATTAAAAATGATAGATAAAGGCAACATTAGAAAAAAAAATTCAAATTGTTTAATTTGAAACAATTAAAATTAAAATTAATTTGAATTCTTTCTTCAATTTAAATTAATTTGAAAAAAGAAATAACAGATCGTTTTTATTTATTCCATATTTTTTCCCATTCTTTTAAATACACATTCCAAAATCGATAATTTAAAAAAACAATTGCATGTTCCAACAAACTGTTTTTTTCTTTCTTATGAACATATACCATAACCTACAGTATGCCATTAATCCTTTTGCTAAATAAACGGAACAAGATATTCGAAAACAGCATTATCAGATAATGAGTCTATTTATGTAGGGCTTATTTCGCAATGCTCGCTAGATAACCAGCAGAGTTCCGTAGAAATGCCAGCGAAAATTCCTGCCATTTTAAGCCTCTTTCTACATCACAGAGCAGAATTCCTATGCCTCGGAGGATTTTGAAATTGATTGGTTGTCATGACGACGATTCGATTTTTCAGTGATAGGTGAATGTGAAGTCAGGTGTTTCTGAAATGCAGACGACGCAGGAATTAGCGAATGAAATATTATTTCCGCCCCTGTTTCAGATTTCCCAAATGTTTATTTATACCCGATATAATTTATCTTTGAAAATTGTGAATCGACTGTTACTTTACCTTTTGATAAAATCATTTTGATATTTCATTTGATTAATCATCAATCGTGTGTGTGTATGTGTGTCACTGTCTTTTTCTGTGTATGAATGTAACTGTCTATCTATCTGTCTCTTTCTGTGTATGTGTGTGTGTCTATCTGTTTCTTTCTCTATGTGTGTGTGACTGTCTGTCTAGTGTGTGTGTGTGTGTCTATCTGTCTGTTTCTGTCTGTCTGTTTGTGTCTATCTACTTGTCTCTTTCTGTGTGTTTGTGTGTCTGTCTGTCTCTTTCTGTGTATTTGTCTGTCTATCTGTGTGTGTATCTAGTCTGTGTGTATGTCTATCTGTCTGTGGATGTGTCTATCTGTCTCTTTCTGTGTGTCTGTCTATCTGTCTCTTTCTGTGTGTCTGTCTATCTGTCTCTTTTTGTGTGTATGTGTTTATCTATTCTGTGTGTTGTGTGTATGTCTGTCTGACTATTTGTCTCTTTCACTCTGTATGTGTATCTGTCTGTCTCTTTTTCTATGTATGTGTGTCTGTCTACTGTCTCTTTTTCTGTGTGTGTGTGTCTGTCTGCTCTCTCTCTCTCTCTCTCTGTAGGTGTGTGTGTGTGTGTGTGTGTGTGTGTGTGTGTGTGTGTGTGTGTGTGTGTGAAGAACACAACACATCAACACAAAAACCAAAAAAAGGAATGATACTGATACGGAATTAATTAGATACGCTACCATTTTGCATAACAAATGTCATTACTGGAACTTGCTACACACAAAATGTGTAACAAAACCATCATAGTATCCTTAATACAAAACCCTTGAACCATATATAATCAGATCTTTCAAAACCAGTAAAAAAGGAAGAAATTGTTCAAGATCCGATGTGCACATGAATTGTAGCAACGGAATTGAAAATCCTTTAACAAGCACAAAAACAAAAGATATAACAGCTAGAATTGCATTGGCAGATCAAAAGAACATTAAAATTTGTCCAAATATACAATGACAGACCCAGGAAATCTTTAAAACTCGAAAGAAATTATTAAAATCAGAAGAAAATGTATAAAAACCCAAAAGGAATTAATACTTATAAATGTCTAAAAATTATTTAATTATAATATCCTGAAGAGAGTTTTATCAAGAAATATTTACCCACAGGATACATGTTATTTACGCTAACTAGATAATAGGATCCAAGTCAAAGATATGTCGATCGGCATACTCCGATGACATGGGTAGGCAAAATAACATTATGTTCAGAATCGGTTACTTTGTATGCATATATATATATATATTCTGTTAACAAGATGGTACGTTCGGTCTTTACCATGTACTTAAATGGTAAAAATTGAAATTAATTTTTATCAATATATGTGTGTGTGTGTGTGTGATTAAATAATAATAATAATTAAATATTTAATACTAATGATATTTTAATACTAAAATTTGAAAAATATTTTACTTCTGATGTCAAATATTTTGCAAAAAGTTAGGTACTTCTATTCGTAGACTTTTACGAAAAAGCACGTCATAATTTACAACAGTAATTTTAAAAAAACTATAATTTCAATTTAATTTTAGTCTAAAAAAATTTGGAAATAAATTTCTTCTTTTTTAAATATTTCAAAAGAATTGAATGCTGATGTAAACAATTAATAAAATATAGTGTTTGTGCAATAATGCCAAAATTATTTTGTTTGAGTGTTTATAATTTTATTATTTCAAATATATTAAATATTTTATTATTTCCGATATAATTTTTTTTTTTAACCAGACGAATTAGATAACAATAAAATCGTTTTCTGTAAAGGCTGGATTTAAAATGGAATCCTACGCATTTTCAATGCCATCGAACTCTAACCTTTTGTGAACACTGTAACCGTGGGTGGTTAGATGCTTAAGCTCTTGCAATCCTTTCACTCCCCCTCCCCCTTTTCAAGCATGCGCAGATCGGAAACAGGAAGCTTGAGGGAATCTGACAACCCCCGTCGCCCACTCTAAATCAATGGCTTCGTCACATGAAAGCGCAGCACTTGTTAATGAGCCAAGTCATTAGCAAAGAGACTCGAAGAAAGTATTCTGGTTCAGTTTCGTTTGACTTTAAAGTTTAAGTTAAAGTTTTTTTACAAAATCGTTTATTATTTTCTTTTATGGATTTCTAATAACTGCTTAAAAAATTGAAAACCTTCATATCCAAAACTTTTTGAAAAGTGGTTAGTTTTAAATGTGTAATTTATTCCCTGGAGATTTATTTCTGTGTCCTTGGCTTTGTATTTTAGTATGCTGGTTTATAATTGATTTTTAAAATCTGAAACAAAATTAGTGACGTTTAATGATATTTTCGTTTTCTAAAATTGTAGGTTTCATTATATATTCAAAGTTACGATGGCTTTTATTCTTTTTATGTTGCCTAAACTATTTTAAAAGTATCGTTTTTCTTTTTGGTTTTTTTTTGGCATCTAGGTTTGGTTTATCGCTCTACGGTCATCTTATGCATACATTAGGCTAATTAGATAGGGATTTACAGTTTAACGTGGATTCCGAACCACCAGCAAACATCCATGCCATCGCTAGGATTACATTTACATTATTTACGTCTATTACATTTTTTTAATTGTTTTATATGACAAATTAAAAATTCTTATAAAATAAAATAAAATAGTTCTGATATATTCATACCCAATACTTAGTAATACTCAACAGGAATTATCAACTCTAGTTGAAATAAGTAAATCATTCTTTTTTTTTTCTAAGTGGTCTAAGGCCAAGTAAATAACGCTTAGGCCTTTGGTACCACAGGCATCATGTTCGAATTCTGGCGGTGGCCTGGATGTTTGCGAGGGGTTGGGCATCCACTTTAAACTGTAGGTCCCAGTCTGTTTAGCCCTCGTGTGCACCAGGTAACCGTAGTGCAACAAACCAAACCGTTTTTCAATTCCAACTGCGTATTAGTTCACACTTTCCCTACATATATATTGTTCAAATTTTCAATCGTTCGTTCAGCATAATACTTTTCATTCGTCCACTCGAGTTCAAATGCATTTTTTTTTGAACTTGCAGTGGATGACACTGGATGTTAATACAGTTTTTTCAAATATTAGTTCATTCATTAAATTTAATTCATTCATTTTAGTTTTTTCAGAATTAAGTTGCATGTATCTACCAATAGATGGCGCCAGATGTAAGTGGAAAATTGCAACTATCTAATTTAAAAAAAATGAATGAAGATTATTTATAAAGGACTTTCTGCAATAGAGTGGAAAAAAGTAAGAATTGACTTTAAAAAAAATTTGCTTATACGTATTAATTGTTTCTAAAACGCATTTTATGACAAAATTACACAAAACTTTTTTCATTAAATTTTTTTTTAAGGTATCTATGAAATCTTATCTCTCCACGCTTTTTTCATAAAGTATTTCGTATCTTATTCATATCTCATTATTTCATCTCTTCTATTTGAAGATGTATTATACTGTTACGTTCTAAGGAATTCATTTTGTGCTGATATACGAGTACTTTCATCAATTTTAATACGCTTTTATTAGTTTCCCCTGTATGTTTGTTTGTTTGTAACTGATTCTTTGGGCTCGATTTTGCCCTATTTTAAGCTATCCGATTTAGTTTAAACGTTGTAGACTTATCAAGGACCGACGACACTGAAATAGTTTGATAAGTTTATTATCTCATCATGATTAGGATCGCCAGGATGAGTGATTTTAATTTAACTTATGAAAAGCAATTTAACCCATGTAGAATGAAAGTACCTAAGACATTCGAACCTATGTCGGGCAGCGGCACAACGGATAACGCGCCTGACTACTATCAGGAGATTCCCTGTTCGAATCTTGGCTGGCTCGACCTATTCGCATTTAGCCTTTGTTTTACTCACAATTCAATTATTGTAAGAACTTTAGTTCCAGTCCTCCGTACCGGGACCTCATTTAAATATAATAGTTTAAAAACACGCTTTTAGAGTGAATCAAACTAAAAAATAATTGTTAACACAAGATTAAAATGAATGTCATTGTTCTAAAAGCGTGGGGTACTTTGTATGACATTTTTAAACTAACTCAGCATTTCGGAATGAAACTAGTGTAAAATTATAACGATTGATATCGAGCACCCCGCGCTTTTAGAACAGTGACATTCCTTTTCTCGTCAGTCATTTTATTCTTATGTCAACAATTATTTTTTACTTTTTAGTTTGATTCACTCTAAAAGCGTGTTTTTTAGCTTTTTTAAACTAAAATTTATTTATTCAATATTCTGGTTGTAATTACTGGATCCAAACGGTTGTAAATTCCAAGCTCAATTCATATTCAGACTCCAGATTAATCTCCAGACCACTTGAACCTTAGAGCTACGACTGGGGCGGGGGGGGGATCGTTTTGAAAATCCGACTCCCGATTCTTTTATAAAAGATATATATATATATATATTTCAAATTTCTGGAAACACTCGAACCGGAAAAACTGGTCGCCAAGCATGGAATTTATGTGACTTTGGTGATTGTCAAGGAGATATAAATAATTCAACATTGTAATCATTGAATTCAATCTCACAGGGTTATTTTTATGGATAACTCTACTCATCCATCAAACTTTGACAGAAAATGGACATTTTCGATAGGAGGATAGCAAATTTATATGAAAATGGATCATTCGGTAAAGAAATTGAAACTTTGTTATTAAAACGTACAATTTTGTTTTAAGATATTCTATAATACTTTGGTATCTAATAAGTTATTTTTAGGAGATATATATTTTTTGCGAACAAATTATTTAGAGTGCAGGGATATCTTTTAAATTAATGCAAATACTGCACCTTTAAAATGTTAATAAATGTTTTGTTAGTATATATATACAAAAACTAGATATATATATATATAGCATAAATATATATATATGGGGCCTGAATGGGTGAGTGACGACTAGCACTCTGGCGCTCACTGCCACAGGTTTCGGATTCGAGATCCGGCGGTGCCATGGATGTTTGCAGTAGTTTGTAACCAACTTTAAACCGTAGATCCCGACCTAATATGGCCGTAGAGCGTTGGGAGTAGGGCTCACAACCCTACCCCGTAAAAAGAATCATCTACCGTCTAGAAATCTGCCAGCAGGCAGATGGCATTGGCCCCCCTTGGGGCTACTGTGCCACTGATGATATAATGATGAATTCGATGATGAATGATGATGAATTCGATGATGAATGATGATGAATATGATGAATGATGATGAATTCGATGAAATATATATATATATATATATATGAATTCTATAAAAGTCAATGAATTTATTAAACGAATGTAGTCAATCAAGGTTTCTAAATTTACCAGTAAAGCTCTCAGTAGATCAAATAACTGTCAGGAGTCTAGCATCTGGAGTCAGTATAAAAAATTCGGCACAGGAGTCAGGAGATGAAAATTGCTTGGCCCATTCTCCACCGCCTTTTTTGAGCCCTAATTGACGAGCTTACAATGTGTGGAATACATTCAATTATGAAAATCCTTAAAAACCACTTTTTTTTCTAATATTAAATATGAATAACTTGATACTTTCATGATAAAAGATTTATATTAAACGAATCGTGGTATAGTCATTGTTAAATGGCTTCGAAGATTAGTATTTCAGTGATATTGTATGTTAACTTCGTTAAATTTACAGTATAAAAAAAAACACTGAACGACGTATGCAAGTAGATTTTTATATTACTAAGAAAGAAAAAATTATAAAAGATAAGGTCTCATATATTTCCACAAATGTCATCTCTTTTGATATATGATGCTGAAAGATAGGCAACATCATCTATACAAGTTCCATCAGTCCGTTTTACAATATGAAGTTCCAAAAGTGTATGGCTGTAATTTGTCTCATGTAATAAGACAACTGCTCTTGTAAATTGTTAATTGGTAATCCTTTATAAGGAAAAGGGAATGTTCCCAAAAAGTCTGCTTAGTAAGACACTTGTCACAAAAACTTTTAGCAAACACTTGACACAAAAACTTTTTGCATACACTTCATCCAATGAAACTTTTTGCATACACTTCGTGGCAAAAGCGTACCCAAGTATTTGTCTCGCAAGAAGCTCAAAAAATAAAGTGTAAGCGTTAAAGCTCAATAGGTCATATTCCATTTATTAATTATTTTATCAATGATTTTTACATTTCACTCATATGGTCAAAATTACATTAAAAAAAGAGAGCATTAAAACTAAAGAGTATTTCATAAAAAAAAAATAAAGATTTCATTTCTAAAAAAAGGTATAAGCTAAAATTCGATCTTGTGGTAGCTTATCGATGGCATCGTTTTTGTAAACTTCGCCAATTCGATGGCTATGTTGTAAAACTAAACCAGGAAACATGCCAGCTTCATCAACACAATCAGGCGCTAAGAAAAATACTGTCTCATTAAAATACTAAATATTTAACAAAAAACAATTGGTCCAAAGGGAGAAGTGGCCATAAATTTGAAGCTGGTTCTAGTATTGTTAACTGGTGCTTCTACTTCTTCATCGACGACAGAGGATGCTGCAAAGGTTAACAACACAACGCCAAAGTGCACACATTTACATTTCACATAGGGGTTTGGAGGGGAGGAGTTCAAGCCATCTAAAGAGCCCTTGGCTGTGCGCCTGCTTTATGAAATTTAATTTTTGAAACTCTTTGAAATGACACATGTCAGGTTATCGCTGACGTATCTGAACATTCCTCTAACGATAAAAAAAGTGCTAAAAGAATTTTCAAAAGTTCAACATTTTTTTTTTTAACTCTTACAGGGAGGACTTTTAGTTGTAAAAATTATTAGTTCATTTGACATTATATGTATAATTTATTTTTAAACAAATTGTGATGTTGTTAAATGGCTTGCAAAATAATAATCCATTCATAGTAGATGATAGTATGAAAATATTTCATTTTACAGTTCTGAATAACAGAAATTTTATAATACAGCTGTTATACAGGGTGATTATAATTAAAGTCCCACTTTAAAAATGCTGTCAAAAAAGAACCACACGTCACAATGAGTTCAAATTTGTACTGAAGATACTTGGAGAATGAAGAAACGGTACGGCATCAAAAAGTATTTCCAAAGTGTATTAATAGATGGCGCAGTAAGCGGCATAAAGAGAGCGAATTCTGCTGCTAGTGATAGTTAGAATCGAAAGGATAACGTAATTGGCACGAGCTGCACATTAAACCAACTGTAGTGTTCAATGTGCTTGATTGTTTCGGTTTTTTGACGGGAAAAAATGACGTCCAAGTCATTCAACAGTTGTGACACTGGGAGTGGAAAGCCCGCCCACCTCGGCAAGGTCATACAAAATTGAATGGGAAAAATCGGTGGAACTGTTTTGGAAATTTTATTTTGATGCCATACAGTTTCCCCCTTTCTTCAAGTAATTTCAGTTCAAATTTTAACTCATTATGACGCGTGGTTCTTTTTTGACAGCATTTTGAAAGTGGGACTGTAATTATAATCACCCTATACAATAACAACTCTTAACTGTTAATTTTTTTTTTTTTTATTTCAAATAATTTTAAGCGAAATTACTATCTCTAAAATTAAAAATACAAGAACACCTTACTGCGCAATCACATTCTTGATTACGTGCACTTGGCATTCAATATTTTAAGATGCCTATTTCACCTGGCGCCTATTTTACGAAAGAATTATGATATGTGCTGCCAATTCTAAAAACACGTCAGATTCTCAATTTATAGTACTGTTATTAGAGAGTTTCTGCATAACGTTTTTAATGTTTCCTATGAATAAAAAAAATATCGAACGATGAAAAACGTTATGCAAAAACTCTCTATTATCTGACTAGGTTAAAGCATAGCATGCTACAAATCAACTCAACTGGAATGTTTTAAATCTTTGCCAAATTACAAATTTGAATCGTTGTCCTTTTTATGGAAACTCTACTGCCTTTAAGATTGAGATTTGTCAGAAAATGAACAACTTGGAGATGGAAATATAAAAATGGGTCAGCCTTTCCAATTTTGTGTTTAAAATATACAATTTCTTTTGATGTCTTCGTCTATTCTATAATACTTTGTTTTATGTTAATTTAGTACTGGTTTTTTTTGTAAGCAAATTTAGAGAACACGAATGCCTTTTAAATTAGTACAAATACTACAACTTTAAAATTATAATAATTGTTTTGTTAGTGCAGAAGCAGTGTATATAGATAGTTAAAATTAAATGATTAAATTCGGTAAAAAGAAATCAATTTATTAAACCTAATTTTCTAAATTCACTAGTGCTGTGTTGTTTCTTATCGCACTTGGTCAACAGCAACATCTAGACCAAGTCCATAAACCCATGTGTCTTAAATCGACGAGTCATGATAATGGGTAAGAAATGCAGCTTCTTTTTGCCCTGCGGCACACAGACATGGGGCACCCAAAGGGAGAAGTCTGACTTTACCCCACCCGGTTATAAACCCGGGCATTGAGTACCCATTTTAGTCGCTTTTTATGACATACATGGGCTACAGTAGGGCTATTCTAATCCGGATCCACACTGGGAAAATTCATTAATAAAGATCTTAGTAGATAAAAGTATCTAATTTATTTAAAAGTATATATTTATATTATATTTTATCTTATTTAATTTATTCTAAAAGTAACTTATTTATATAAAGTCAGTATAAAAATCCGACTCGGGAATTAAGAAATTTATGGGCCGACTAGTCACGTTTATTTGCTGCTTTGTTATAGTTGTATATCTGTTTAGCTTACGTTTTCTTTTTTTTCTTTCCAGTGCGCAAAGGGAACGAAGAAATCTATCGTTCCATGTCAGCTGGTGCTTCTACTTCTTCACCAACGACAGAGGACGCTACTGTCGTTAACAACACAACGCCATCTAGCGGCACGCCAGGATGATGAACAGCCACTGGAAAAACGAACATATAGTTCATTATTGTGTAATACGAAAAACAAATGTGTCAAATAGATTGTTACGTTACATAGATTACATGACATGTTAAAAGCTTAAAGAGTTGTTACTGAATTTACCCAAGTTTATATTGATACCCATTTAATAAACTGGTACTGTACTACTTTAACTCAGAAGCTCAACTATTATTTTTAAAAAAAACCCGTTTTTTTTTTAAATCTATCATCTTCAAAGTTCAATAACTTTTTATAACCTTACTATTTCAACTACTTAAAAATAATGCAACTTTTTTTCCCCAAAAATATAGACATTCAGTACGCTACATATCAACATATAATTTTAAAAGAACTTTGCAAAATTTTGAAACTTTTATTATTCTTCCAGGTTTCGAGAAAAGAATGTCACAATTTCTGGTTTCCTAGTTTGATGCAGACCCAAAAAATATTACAATTACTGAATACTGATTACTAAGTATTTTTAAAAAATGTTAATTTCTGTGTTATTTTATATATTGATATCAAAACATTTAGTTAACTCAAAATTAATTTGCATGATTTCAAATCATTATAATAAAAATATTTAGTTCTTTTTCTTATTAAGAAATCTTATTAAATTATATTATTTTTTTTAAGATTACAAAATGTTGTTTTCATTAATTTATTAATAAATGCAAACAGAACAACTTTAAATTCTTCTTAAGAAAATTTCTAAAAGTGATATTAAAAGTATTTAATAATAAATAAAAATATTTAAAATTATAAACAATTAAAAACTAAACAATACACACAAATAAATTTAAAAAAATTATGTGTTATAGTATGTTATTAACATCAAAGTTTAAATTCTTTAAACGTTCAATCAACTTTTCATTTACATTGTTTTTCTTCAATTCTATACTAATTATATTAATATTTTTAAGATATCTAAATATCAACACAAATAACATAATTACGTAAATTTTAAAAATTACGTATTTTATTTTTTAAAGTGTTGAACTTTGAAGTTTCCATGTATGACCACTCTAGTAGCATTTCTTTTTTATAATTAGTACAATAATTTGTATGTAAATAACATTAAGCAAATTTTTCCGCAATGATTTTTAAAATGTGATGAACTTAAAACTACATGTTGATCAAAATCTCAAAAGTTAAACAACATCACGATGGTATTCTAGTTTTGATGTGATTGTAAATTATGTATTGTTAGAGATTGGTAACCTAGAACTTTTGGTAACATTTTGATGATGTTAAAACTCTGTTTTTCTATCGGAATAAAGAACAAATCCTATTAGAATCAGAATAATTCTTTTTTAAAAATACAACGAAACTAGAATTGGAATTCAAGGGCACAATAAAATAAAAAATTTGTTCTGTAAAGAATTTTTCCTGGAGTTCGTAAATATTTTAACCACTTGTATAAAGATTAATAAAAAAATGAATTACATTCTAAGAATAAATGGAAACAATTGATTAATAAAACGAATTATAGCAGAATTTGTTCAAATCATTTCGTATTATCACAACGAAAATTTACTTTTTAATTAATAATATCTAATTACCACAATTATGTGAAATAATTTGAGTAAATTTAAATGTTATTTGCAATGTTGTTTCGCTACCATGTTGTTTTATACCTAGAAGGCATATTATATATATTGTGTGTATTTTTATTACTTATTTATAGAAAACAATAGAAAAAAATTGCATAAATAATTATTTCCTGCTGTATTTCTTTTGTGTATTTGAAGTAAATATAGGCATAAATGAGCTTTTCTGCAGTGAATAGTATAAATCATAAACAAAAATGTGCAATGCTTTTTATTTTAACTGTGTTATTATCGTAGCTAATTATTTATGTATCTGTTAGCTTCATGTAATTATGAAAATGTTATTTTAAGCATATGTTTGTAGTTTTCCTTAAATAATTTAGATTTCTATAAGTCATTTTAAACAACAAATCAAATATTCTACAGAAAAATATTTATTTGCGAAATCCTTTTATTCATTCAATAAAATATGAAATTATTCATTAATTATAAACCATTTTTGTAACCATTCTAAATTCAAAAACTAATTGATCAAATTTTTAATTATTTTAGGAGGTATTTTGTAAATTCATTGCTATCATTTGCCAGCATATAAAAAATTACTTTCTATTACATAAATTTAACTTCAGTTTTAAATAAAATATTCAATTTCAGATTTTCAAATAAAATCTTAATAATTATAAATACATACTTTCTGTAAAATCTACACATTACGCAAAAAAGCAAGCCGAGCAAAAATGTAAATACACTTTTCAGAATTTTGTTTATTACTTTTTTTCTACAAAAGTAAACTGTAATTAAATTAATAAATGTAATTATAAACTTTTATCTCTTTGAAAATCTTTAATAATCAAAGCATGTAGACAAAAAAATACAGTTCAAAATCATTTAATATTTACACTATAACTTTTTAAAAATTTTATTAATACCATAAAAATTCTCATACAATTTAATTTAAAAATTAACTACAGTTTTTCTGTACTTTTCATATTCTAAACTAGAGTAAAAGCTTATTATAAAAATAAAATACTACACAATTTTCAAGGTGCATATCAGAATTTTCAAAGTAAAATATTACCTTTTTATTACAAAAATAATAATAATAATAATAACCAACAACAAGATTCATGTTCAATGTGATAATTATATTTAAAAAAAAACATTAGTAGCATCGTATATTCTTCCTCGAATTAGAACAATTTTTTTACTTCACTGCAAACCGCGTAGTCTCATTTTCCGAACAAACTCTGCTTTAACTTCTACCTTAACATATGGCTTATATTAGTGTATTTGTGTACATTTTGTCGTATATATTCCACAACCAAATTTGATTTGTTTGAACTTCTATGTGAGAGAGTGGAGTTAATGCTTTGTCCTGTACTATTGTTTTTTATCTGTGCTATGTATATCAGGTACATCCTAGGTTTTTGATATTACATATTCATGATAATGTTGAAGTATACTTGTTCCAGCGCTAACTGACCAAGTTTTACTCATGTATTTTGATGTTCAGAGTACTCCATTTTGATCTAATAGAGGTAATAAATGAATTAGCAAAAAGAACTGATGCTTTATCTTTATTCAAACTCATCATCATTGGCCATTTGCCTATTAACTTTTGTACTTTTGTGGGTGGCGAAATTAACTAAATTGTTTTTTAATTTGCCAATAAAATTTTTAATGTAACAAAAATTGCAACCATTTTGTCACTAAGATTTCGTTCAAATGTGTTCATTAAACTCGGCAATATTTTACAAGTTGTTGAAACGTTTAATTTCATAGTAAAAATGCAGTTTAGCTCAGAGCCTCAATGGAGTTTTAAAAGTTGGCGAATTTGGCTCATTTAGGCATCAGCCAAATTTCGAACAATTTTAGAATACACATGAGTGGGAAGTATTATATTAGATTTGACGTATTAGCCTCCCAAAAATTAATTAGCGAAGACTGTAAGTTAAACTGCATTCAAACCGATTTCTTTTCATCGGAGAAAGAGTTACATAGAAGGACACTGATTTGAAGTCCAAATTTCATCGCCAAGAACATTCTGCCGCCAAAAAAAAATCTGAAGAATCTGTTCTTGTTGTTCTAATGCAGCTGGCAATACAGAGACAGTTCCTCTTTATGCCGTAAGCAAGGGCTGAACCTTTGTTACTCACTGAGCACTACCCAGGGAGCACGTGTAGCTCGAAGATATCTGAAGAATCTTATTTCTTTCCCCGCCCCTAAAGAAATTGCCTCTTTAAGTTGGCGATGAAATTTTAATTATGAAATCAACCTGTACTAAATTAGAGCTTTTTTTTACTAGTTGCTGCTCCCTCAATTGATTATTTTGCCATTTCTCAGATTTACAGATTTTTATAATTCATATCTTCCATTTTGTTATGCGCACGCACATTGTCTTCGCAAGATGTGGCTTTTCATTTGAAATATTGTGGCATCAAAAGATGGAATTAAATATGCAAATACCCATTATTTCATTGTTTCAATTTTTTTCATTTTTTGTATAAATTTATATATAAACAACAGTTGTTTTCATAAAGGTAATTAATGAATACTTGCTTCCTACAATGAATTGCTTTATAACTGAAAATCGCGCTTCTTAATTATCACTGTTTGGCAATAAATCATTACCACATAACGAAAAACGGCTAGCAGTCCTAAACATTGCAACTTATACCTCTTTATGAGCATCTATATACATAACGAGAACTATAATAATAAGGAAGTACCAGTTTTATAAATTTTACTAACAACTAAATATCTGTACAATAGAAAAAAAAACCAAATAATAGGCCACTTACATATTTTTACGTGCATCTAAATACATAGAACTGTAATAATAAGGAAGTACCCGTTTTATAAGGTTCACTAACAATTAAATATCTGTACATTAGAATAACGTCCAATTTGAAATAAACCACTTTTATCTCTTTACGAACATTTATATAAATAACGAGAACTGTAATAAAAAGGAAATTTTATGAGGTTCACTAACAGCTAAACATCTCTACAATAAAAAAAAACACCTAAATTAGCATAATTAATTCTATATCTGAAACGAATTTTAAATTATAATCAATTTCTTTGTAAAATAATGTACAAAAATTGTATATCATCACATTAGAGATATTACAATACTGATCTTTGGTTGATTTATTTTAAAGGAACATCAAAGTCTGTATCAGAAATTAGTTATTATTTTGACCATAAATGAGAAACAAGTATCCATAATTTAAAGAATAAACTTATTTATAGATTTATGAATTTGGAACTATTCAGACTTCGAGTAAATAATAAAAGATGGAATGAACAAAAATTGGCAACGTCAAAATCGCAAATAATTTATATGCAAATGCAATTTTCTAATCTGAGAAAATTCAAGTTTTCTTTAGTTATCACTAATGATTATTTAAGTTTCTAGTAGAACTTTTTAATCAACGCTGAACTGATTAGAGGGAAATAAAATACATATAAATCATTTTTAGTATAACTTTAATTTCGAACATAAATTTTACTCATATTAAGTAAAAGGAGAAATCCTTTAAGACATCTTGCACAGACTATATGCATTTATAAAATCCTAATTTTAGATAAGTAAATTAAGTGAGACACTTAACACTGAGGATTTTCTAGAACTTTTTTCCTATAAAAGTATTGGTAACTCAATAATTTCATATGGGAAAACTGCAACAGATAGCTGTACATTTAGAACAAAAATGCGAAATTTTAATTTTAATTTCAATTACGATTTCAATTAGTTCAATCGAAACTACTTATTTCAATTCGAATTACAAATTGTTCTTTCAAATTTAATTCCAACTATTACTTATTTCATTTTTTATCAGAACTACTTTTGTTTCAATTCTATTCACAACTATTTATTTCAGTTGCCATATCTTAACTATTTCAGTTGCCATATATGTTGTTATCATAACTGCCTGTTAAAATTCTAATTACATATACGTGTTCCGATTCTAATCACAGCTAACTGTTAAAATTCTAATCGTAACTATCTGTTTCAATTCTCATTACAGCTATCCTATTTCGAGTTTTATCACAACAATTTTTTTAATTCTAAATACAAATATCTAATAATTAGTTTTCAATTCGGTTCGCAACTATCTATTTCGGTTGTTATCACAACTGCCTGTTTCAATCTTAATCACATATGCATGTTCTTATTCTAATCAGAGCTAAATGTAGGATGTTTGTTAGTGGTTCGGAATCCACTTTAAACTGTAGGTCCCGGTCTGTTTAGCTCAAAGTGTACACAACCAAGCGGCTAACATTAACCAAGCGGCTAAATGTAAAAATTCTAGCCTTAACTATCTGTTTCAATTCTCATCATAACTATCTACTTCAATACTTATTGCAATTATCTGTTTTAATTCTAAATACAATTATTTAACAATAGGTTTCAATTCTATTCACAATTATCTATTTCAGTTATTATCTCAACTGTCTGTTTCAATTCTAATCATAAATACATGTTCCAATTCTAATCATAAATACATGTTCCGATTCTAATCACAGCTACCTATTAAAGTTCTAATCGTAACTGCCTGTTTCAATTATCATCACAACTATCTGTTTTCATTCTTATCACAATCATTTATTTAATTTTTAATTGCAATTACTTGTTCCAATTTTAATTACAATTTGTGAAAACAATAGAATCGTAATATGAGGCCTGAATGGCTGAGTGGCTAGCGCTCTGGCGCTCTGAACCACAGGTTTCGGTTTCGAGTCCCGGCGGTGTCATGGGTGTTCGTAGTGGTTCGGAATCCACTTTAAACCGTAGATCCCGGTCTAATAGGATCGTAGAGGGTTGCGGGGGCATTGTTACTCCGCGTCCGTGACTTATCTTCAAGTTACACGCGCCCCCTGGGTAATGCAAAGTGAGTAACGTCTGTGCAGCGCTTGCCTTAAGGCATCCAAGACCAAGCTGTCTAAGTGTTTGACAGCTGCATTAGAAAGAAAAAAATAGAATCGTAATAACAGTGATTGGGGTAAGTTATAAAGATTGTTGAATTCGTTAAAGAGGTTACATAAAATTCTAATTATTTGTCTATAACAAAGAAAGGCATTATGTGAATATCTTAGTGTTATTGGCATTATTTTTTTCTCACAGTTTCTAGTTAATTTAAATCAATTCCTTTATAACGTTGTGTATTACGGGAAAAAGTCCAGATGAAAGATCTGTTCGATTCTGAAAACAGAGCAGTTCATTATTCTTAATACTAAGAAGTTTCCAGGTCTGACAGACACTGGGCTGCTCTCCAGAAATCTTGAATCCACCTAAAGTTCACTGACACGTGTAAGATACATGGGGGAATCCATCAACCCAACTCGAAAAAAAAAGATTAAGAGAGGTCAATGTCTTGTCAAAAGTCAAAAATAATCCTGAAACGCATCTTAAAGTAGGTGACGGATAATGAAGATTTAGTTTGGCCTTTGTTTTCTTTTTACCTTTGTTTTAAACATTTCATGTACCATAAGAAAAGTTTTTATCGTAGTAGCACGGAGATTATATTTCTGATTGTGAGCCACTGTTGAAAATCTTGAATCACACACTGTTGAAGTACGTAGTACATTGAATCACTAAAATTGTAGCAAAGCTATGAAGACTTCATAAAAAAAAAACCTATACATGATTATTATTTCCTTATTAATTATTTCGTAACTTACTACTTTTGCTTATCTATCTTCCAAAAGGCATTTTATTAGCCAATATTGCAGATCATTTCCACTTTAATTAGTAAATAATTTACTGATTTCGTTTTTCTATATTGATGGATTCTATTGCAGGGTGATTTTTATTGAACTTACGACTTTTAACTGAAATAATTCTTTGGGGTCTCATTAGATGGCGCTACGCATATGTGCTGTGAGAGAGCATAAAAGGAATTTGTTTCGTGTTAATTCCAAACCATTTTGAAAATGTCTCCCAAAGTATGAAATTCAACCGAAGATCGTATTTACATTGTTAAAAATGTGTATTTATGTAGTTCACTGAGGATAAGGTTTGCTGAAACAATCATTTTTCCAAAAAATTCGTAATCTGTGTATGAACATTTGGGAATATTGGTCCCTACAGGACGGTGCCAGTGTGTTTGGCACCATTAACTACGAGATTCACAGTTTTTACGAGTTTTTTGTGGCGGACAGTATCTGTAAGCTAAAGAAAAGTTTTTGCAAACCTGCATCATTTTGTAAAAGAAAGAAGTGTTGGACTTTCCCAAAAGCAAACTTCCTCTTTGTGGTTATTATTTACGGATAAAAATGATTTATTAATCATTATGATTTATTAATGATTTATCATCATCACTAAAAGGGTTAAAAATCATTCGAATATCACAATGCCGAAATATCAATCAATTTTTTCGCAATCTGAAAATTTTTGGACAAGCATTTAACACATAACGAATTTTTCTAAATTTTCCAAAAAAGTTTACAAGACTTGGAAAAAAAAAACTCATCGATGTTAATCATTTATTTTTTAAAAAAAGTTCAAATAAAAATATTTCAAAATTAAAATTAAAATAAATTTAAGAGAGAGAAACCATCATATCCTGCGTGCAATAGAATGAAGCCTTTCTTTTAAACCTATTTACAGTTGAGCATTTTAAGAAACTTTTTTGTTGCGGGGACATCGTCTTGCTCAGATTTTGCAACTAAAATATACAAAAACATCTTGTTGGTATAGAGAAACGCAACTAGGTCTCATCATTTCTCATAACATTGAACAGCATCTTTAAATCTTCATTACTTAGAAGCGGCCTAATATAAACTTAAGATTTAAGAATCCCAACTCAAGGACCAGTTCTTATACGCGCAGCTACGCTCTAGGGCTTTGTAGTGTCTCAGTTGGAAAAGTGAGACATCGGTAGGGGAAGCAAAGCTGATGCATGAGGTGTGTATACCATGTACAGCCCACTGATAAGGAGAGGAGGACAGTGCCTCCAGAAGGAATGTTTAGGGGTAATTGCCTGCCTGTTTTCATTTCGCATGGAGAAAAATTCAGAAAACTCTGGCCTGGCAACCTGCTATATGTTTTACATACATTGCCACAATCGCCATCGTGTCACCTCGTTTCTGAAAGCTGTGACTATAACTATGGATTTGTCCCCTTTCACGTTGTCAGCAAACGTTGCCACTGGGTAACGAGTGTGGCGACTGTATGGTGACATGTGAGTAAAATATACCTATTGGGATTTTTCTGGATTTTCTCCCTTTAGCTTCCGTCACTCGTGGCATAAATAAGTGTAAACAAGAGGCTCAATTATGTCAAAAAAAAATAATAATAATAGAAATATTATTGTAGTAAAACATTTCACCGTTTTATTTTTAAAAAAAATCCTCCAAATAGTAATCTTTAGATCAGCGGTATTCAAACTTTATTCCGCGGCACCCTTAAACTTTCGCAGAATCTTCACAACAAAGGTTGTGAATTATTGTGTGTACAACTTTCCCGAATTGTCCTTATAATTATTGTTGTCCTTATTATTAATTGTTGTGCTTTCCAATCAAACAAATAATATTCAAGAAATTGTTCTTTTTTTTTTTTTTTTTTTTTTTTTTTTTTTTTTTCTTCTTCTTCTATCGAGATTGAGTTTTATTAATTATTCTAAAATTCAGAAAGGTTAAAATTCGGAATTAACAAAGTTTAAATAAATCCGCTTTACACTAAATTCACAGATTAAAGAAGCTTACAACCACTTTTGCAATTTTTACCATGTTATGTTACTGTTTACATGAAATTTTTTTACGAAGTGCCTAAAATTGCTAAAGGAATTCATTCAAATTATCAATTTTATACGTGTAAGTATTATTTACAACCTTGGATGTCGCAGGTGTGCCACTGGCCCGCCGAATTGAATCAGCTTATTAGTGTACACAGCCGCGGAAGTTAAAATCAAACAAAGGAGTCATTATTAAGACTGTGCAGTTAATGTTCATGTGCCCCGGTACTGACGCAGGTTGGCATGTGCATGGAGACAGCAGAAACTCTTAGTTGACATTTTGGACATTATCTGGACATCATTACAAGGAGAGCGACGTGGACTCGGTTTTGCTTAATTAACCCACTAGGTATTATTTTATTAATAAAAATAATTTTAAAAAAAGAGTGAGAAATTTACAATGAATGAGTAAAAAGTTTAGTTCAAAAAAAAAGTTGAAAACATTTTGCATCGTATGACTTTTCTATAGCAAGAAAAGAAATATTTTAGATTTTCTTCTGCATCAGCAAATGACTTAAGCAAATTTGGTATTTATGATATGACTAACTGTTTATTTTGGCTACTCGCTTTAATTTGAGAGGCATTTTTAGTGCAATAAAGTATGAAATACTAATAGAATTTATCGAAGAAGGGGAACGAAACTTTCATATTCATTGATTCAAACAAAATTGCAATTCATGAATATATCCATCATCTTAAATCTATAACTCACGGGTTTTTTTCTCCCTGCATTGATGTCTATTTATATCAAGCATTCTGATAAAAAAAATGATAAATTTGATAAATTGATTTTTTTTCAAAGATTCAACTAATTCTAAAAAAAAAAAAAATTAATAAACTTCCTGTCCAGAGAGCATTTTTTAATAACTTTTCAGTAAAAAGGAATTCTTCATTTGCCTGAATAATCTCAAAGCCAAAAAGTCACCGAGGGGAAGGGATAAAATTCATACAGAGATAAAACATATTGGAACTTATGCTAAATCAACTCTATTGAGAATTTTCAATCATATTTGGAAGAAGGGTATTGTGCCTGGCGTTTGGAGGAGAGCTACGATTGTTTCTATTTTTAAAAAAAGACAAGGACATCACAAATATTCAAAGCTATAAGCCCATCTCACTTACTAGCATAATGGCCAAATAGATGGAGCGCGTGGTTATAAGTAGAGTGAACTGGTTCCTTGAAACTTATAATTTATTTTGTAAAGAACAAACTGGTTTTCGCAGAAAATGCTGATCGAGTGGCTTATCTGAGCCAAGTTGTTAAGGATAAAAAAAAGTGATGGCAGCTTTTTATATAGACTTTAAATAGGTTTATGATTCCGTCTGGAGAGAGAGAAAATAATCCAAAAGCTTAAAGTAATTGGAGTGGAAGGTAACATGTTAAAATGGCTTATTTCATTCCTGGGTCAGAGAAGTTGTAAAGTCCGCTTCGAAAACTCCACCGCCAAACCTAATCCTCCATACGGATATTGTTTCGTACGGAACAGTTACAGACAAACCCCAAGGGGTGGTCTGTAACTGTTCCCTTTTTAATGTATATATAAACGTTTTGATTATAGCCCTGAAGGCTGTCGGAGCGGGATGTCTTCTTTCGCAGATGATCTGGTTATTTAGACTCAAGTTATAAACAAAATGCAAAACGCCAAATAAAAAAGCTACTAAATTGAACATTCGAGGTTTTATCCAAGTGGAGCGAGGAAAACAACATGGCAGTAAACCTTAAAAAATCTGCGGTTCAGACGTTTTCACTGATGCATCAGAATATCCAACCTAAGTAATTTTACAGTATGTTTATGAAGAACAGTTAAATACGGATAAATTTACGTACTTGGGAGTTGTCATCAGCAATAAATTAAGCTAGAAATTTATATTGACAATGTGATCGAGAAGGTTGAAAAACGCCTTCATATCCTTAAACGTCTAGCTTTACGTTTTTGTACGTTTTATTGAAACAAAATTATTTTACAGAAGAGACACATTCAAAGGTTTTTGAAACTTCGAAATTCCTTGAATCACGCCAAGATTACTACTAATCTGAATCTTGGTCAACCAACTTTTAAGAGTCAGTTACCACAGGAGAGCTTGAAGATCTTAACTCTTGAGACCATCTATGCCCTCTATGCCAAACCTGAATTAATTAATTGCCTTAATTGCCTGAATTAATTAATTACCTTAATTGAACATTCACCAAATGTCGAAGTAATAATATATTCTTCCATTTTTTTTTCTCTATGTTCCTGTCGGAAAACAATAACCTCCTCCGATAGAAAATAAAGGCTATTTGTGTGGAAATTGTGCAGCAAATTGTCCCCGGCCATCTTTAAAACAAAATGGTTTTAATGTTGGACTCCAGGACTGCCATACAAACTATCGGGTCCTATGAAGAACCCTCCTCTAAAAATATCTTAGAATGTCGAGCTCTTCTTGAAAGATTGACGGTAGGTCCTCCAGTGGATCAGTGAACACTGTGACATTTTAAGTAATGATCAGGCAGATTTGCTGGCTAAGAAGGGCACACAGATAGTCCAACAGCCAAATACTTGCAACTCATTCATTCCATGAAACTTTATATCAAAAATCAAACGAGACTTAGATGGAAGTCATTGCTCACTGTTCGTATCTTGTCAAGGAGTTTAAGAAACAGTTTGGAACAAGGAATTTCGGACAAACCTCGTAAAAAAGCTGTCACAGAATGTAGACTTGCGGTGGGCTATGACTGTTTGGCAAGCTATCTGCACCTTATTGGCATTTTTGATAGCCCAAATTGATTTAACCCTTAGATGATTTGAAATAAATTATGGGGGCTGATGGTCTGACCATATACCAGCCTCATTGCAGGAATCGGCTTTCCCTCACTGAGCTCGATGGTGGATCAGTGCTGTATTGGATGCTAAATATTTTTTTCCATTTCATAAATTTCCATGATAATAACGAGACCTGCGGAGAGCTTTTAATTCATAACAGGTCTTCAATTCTACCTTCAATTCAATATTTTCTTAAAAGCCCTGGTTATGATGAACATATAGAGACATCGGTTAAAACAAGTACAAATTGGTTATCATCATTCGTCAGATATTAAAAATTTTCATCTGATGGAATTGGACTAATTAATTTATTATCATTTACAGTACAAAAAGAATCATTCATCATTGGAGGCGATTTAAAATCTGTACAAAAAAATGAAATCCAGTGGGCTTCTGTCTGAGACATATTTTTCTACAGAAAGGCTTTTTTATGCTTGGAAGTTTTTCTAAATTACTTTAATTTAAATAAAAATAATTAATCATATTTAATTATTACTACTTTTAAATTTATCACTGAGTTATAATAAATTTATAGAAAAAAATTGGTCTTTTTAATGCACTTTTTTGTTTAAATATTATAATTTGTTACTAATCTTATATTCTAATTTTTAAATTTCTTTAAAACCACATGAAAAAAAAGACAGTTTAAATTTAAATAAAAAATTCAAATTTGCTTTATTTAAATAGTCCAATTTCCTATTTATTTAAATCTTAAAGTGCTAGATTTTGAATCAATAATACATAAAAAATGGTAATATTTTGAAGCAAAGTTGATAAAAAAAATTAAAAAAGAAAGACACTATAACGAAAATTAATTTTTAAAAGAAGTTTTAATGTAGCATTGTATGAAATAGATTCAGCATTATCTAGGAGGATATGGAGTATAGCTAAATCGCCAAATATCACTAAATAAAGCACGCTTTTATGTCTTTAATTTATATTTCATAAGTTAAAGAAAAAAAATACAATCAAACGAGTTATTCATTTTTGGAAAATGGGTTATTTTATTTATAAATTGTTTGTATTGCTGATTTGTTGTGTCTTCGCCAAAACGAAAAATCTGGTGTTGGCGAAATTTGCACCTGGTTAACGGAAACGTACCAATATGTACACCATAAATAATAATAATAGAATATTGTGAATAATGAATGGTACAGAATTTTTTTCCCTTTTTTATTTCGGCTTATATAAAGGTTTTAAGTGGGTAAATTTTTTAAAAAGAAAGCACATTTTTTATTTATATTCAGAAATATGCGATAATAAATTTAATTTATTAATAAAAAAACTCAATCATGACTAAATTTTGTTTCGTGCTGTATTACAAACAGATTAGTCAGATTAAATTACTTACCAACATTGAGTTGGCTGGCTAACAAAGTAATCCCCAAGATGAAATGCCAATGCATTCAAGCTATCGATTTCCAATGTATAGCTTTCTTTGTTGGAGATGATGGATGGCTGACATCTATGTGCCATCCATCAATCACTAGAAAAAGAAAGTAACTTTTTTGAAAGTAACTTTTGGGTTTCTTTATATATATATAACCTGTACTTAACTCAGACCAATCGAAGAAGATATATTAAGGTCTCACATACACTGGTAATTTTTGTGGAGAAACCGTTCAGTAACAAAAAAATAAGCTTATTCTTTTCATTGTTGACTCTATTTATTTGACTCTCTCATTAGTATTTATTTAAATAGATACAACCGGTTCTATTGTGAAAGGTGACGAAATTGACATAGCACAGCATCAGTTGGAATCGAACATACAGGTTCAGACATTTTCGAGCTCACATGTTTTTATTCAGTAGACTGCTAGCCAGCAACTACTGAACTACGTATCATTTTCCTTCTTCCTTTTTGTTAATGTACGATAAATAAACACTAAACATTATGTAGATGGGCATATAATTTTTATTATTTTTATTAAGGAAATTGATAACAAAAAACACTGAAAGATAGAAGAATATTCCGAGAAAACATTTTTAAAAAGCCGACTCATTCCTCATAACTTTAAGAAGCCACTCATCACGGACTTCAACTGCCCTGGGAAGTTGACATCAGTTATTAGCAGACTCAGAACTAATCATTACAGAGGGATGAAGATTCTCCCAAACAAGACCAGGGAATACATCCCCTGCAGAAATTGCCCCAACGCTTTTCTAACACCTAAGCACATTCTAGATTGTCCAGTACTCACTCCCCATGTTTTGCAATTGGATATGGTGACAATCGAGGCCAACTTAAGAGAAGTCCTATATAGTGAAACGGCGCCATTGATAGCGGTCTCTATCGTGAAGACTTTTGATTTGATCTAACTTTAATAATATATTTAAATCCACGGACACGATAACAACAACAACAACAAAAAGGCAACTTCAGTGGTCCAAATTATATCAATAAGTTATCAAAAATCTCTATGCTCATCCAAAAGTATTAACACTTTTGCTGCCAATGGGGCGTCAAATATTGATCGATCACACGCCACTACGTGGTGTGAAATAATGTCTGAATATATATCACGCGTTGGAGCGGGAAGAGCTGCGCCTCAACATTTATTCCCCACGTCAATCGGCAATATATTTTAAGTATGTCTGTTGGTATTGGAATGTAATTAAGGTTAAAAACAATTGTAAAGGCAAATGTGGTTTCGAATGTATACTTTTATGGATTATTGAAAAAAAAACTTATAATACGTGTTGAAGGGACGTTCGTTCTGCAAGGCCTTCACGACTTCCCCCCTCCCCAAAAAAAAGAGAAATGCAGTGTAATAAGCCTCTAACAGAGGATGAAATTGCAAACGTGTTGGCTGAGCTTTTGGACGAGTACCCGCGTGTAGTACGAGTACCATTCCTTCACAAGGTTTGCATTAATAATGTCATCGTAAACAACTTGTAATAATACCTTTATATTAAATATTTGTTAGTGATACAGTGTCATACAAAAATAATGCAGTTTGCCGCTTATTTTCTTTATTTTTTTCTTTTTACGCAACAAGTGAGGCGGTACTCGGAAAATAATTTTGCCTCTTGTTCCTAACAAGCAATGGAGCGTATTCAAACTATTCTATTAGGAGAGGCCTAAATACTTCTTAATAATCAGTATGATATTCTAAATCATGTTTTATGACCATTTTTCAATTCTATTTGTAATGAAAAGTAAGTCACCTTCTCGGGAAAAACACATTTCTGCGGGCTTTGTAATAACTAGAGAGTTTTTGCATACCGTATTTTGGACGTCCGTTAGCTTTTCCTCCCTAGCGCGCATGCTCATAGGAAACTTTATTACAGATACGCATGCGCAATTTCCTATGAGCATGCGCGCTAGGGAGGAAAAGCTAACGGACGTCCAAAATACGGTATGCAAAAACTCTCTACTATCAACAACATCGTCACGTGACCTGCATTCAAAATGTACAAAAAATTATCTGAATACTTTTTCAAGTTTTCAAACGAAAAAATTTGTAAAACTGATCACTAATAAATCTTTCACTCAATAATTGAATTTATTTATTTAAAATCGGTTATTATCATAATTTCGTTGATATTAAATAACATTTTATGTATTTATTAAATTTTTTTTATATATGTGTTTAAACAGTTGATCGTTCATTTCATTTTTACACAATGTTATCTTATATTAATTTGTAAACTATGTAGAACATAAATACGGTTGCATTCCGAAATGAAACTTGAAAAATGGTAAATTGAAAATGCGTCAGCTTAATTCTACTTGCACCGCTAATCTCAGTGATGTTTTCCATAATTTGTGTATTGCAATTCAGTTAACTTTCATTTAATCCAGATTTTTTATATAAGCATGTTCAATATTAATGTATTGTATTTCAATGCACTGACATTAGCCATACGCATTGAAATACCAAATGATTACGAATCATTGATATCAAAGAACTCGCTACAAAAACCTAGAATTTTGAAGAAGGTTTTATCCAAAATTAACTGATGAATATAACTGAAGGCAGATTATTCATGAATAGAAGTAATAAAATGCAGTCTTCGTCTGCCAGTCGAAGCCAAACATTTTTGTAGCCGACAACTAATTGTTTTGCAGCTAATAATCAACGCACCCTAAATATTAAAAAGTTGATGCCACATTTCAATCCGAAGATAACTGACGTGCCATTATTTTCTAATTTATTTTAGTGGTAATTTATCTTTCTAAAAGTATAAAAGATCAACTGAGTCAATGTCTTCTTGGACCCCCATCTAGTTACATTGCAAGAGAATCTTAAAAAAAATCAAGACTTTGATCTTATTTAAAAAATGCTGCTACAAAGGGTTAGGCCAAATGATGAAAAATGTCACTTCTGTGCCACTCACAGAAAATCAGCAAACAAAGATAATTATTTTGATGTCAGGTACTAATTTGGCAGGCTTGGTTAGCGAAATTTACAATTCCCAGATTTTGATGGACTAAAAAATTTGATGACTTTTAACAAATGAATAAGAGAGTTTCACCAGAAGTTAAAGAACACTTTTTGAACTTATAGTATGACTTGGTCACCTCTTAGTACAGATGCTACATATTTAAAAGAACAGTCACAACTTCTTGGTCAAATAAACTTCATGGTATCAAAATACCATGAAGTTTCAACCAAAAGAAAGAAAAACAAGGAGATCCAGATTTCCATAAACAGGCATTAAAAATTTCATTAGGATGGAAAGAGATAAAAAAAAAAAACGATCATTGTACATGTGGAAAAGGAAACTTGGGATTGGCTGAGTGTTTTAACTGTAACTTTTTACACCTGGGAAGAACCAACTGTGGTTAAAAGAAAAGATTCTATTAAAAGATGTGCCACATTACTTCAAAAAATGTCCTACGGTAAAGTTAATTGAAAATCCACCTTCTATTAATTGTGGCTAGAAAGGACATTTAGACTCCTAGAGATGTTGCATCAATTTCCCGTTAATTTCAAAATTAATTAATTTCACGTTAATTTCAAAACACCACCCAAAAGGCATGGATAACAAACCCCTCAGCAACGAGTTTTCTCATCCAGGATGCTAAACGATCAATTTACATTTGCATCTATGCTAAACTGGCAATATATTCCACACCAGAATGAGCCTACTCCCTAGGAAATTCCAAACATGATTGAAAAAACCTCTCTTTATTCTAAAAGAATTCCATGGCTGATGGTATTGAAAATGTCTATAAGCGTCCCCTCGTGTGCAAAAACCACTTAGCAAAACTTCAAGTTTTTTTATAGAACTATTTGATGTGAAAAAAGACTAAGCAGTTGCTCCGCCTACTTTGCAATGATATGATATATCCTCCCTCTTATCATTTTTGATTATTCTAATAACTTTGAATATTTTATAAGTTTCGACCAAAAGCCACTCTTTCCATCTCTGTTTAATGAGTTTGAGACTGCTACACAGCCAATGTGCTTCGTCAACTATCTCGCTAAAAAGCAAGCAATTAGCACTGCCATATTGTTAAGCCATTTAAAATTTTTTGAAATAATTGTTGCAATCTAAAAGATGTATTGTGAAACTAAGAAGACTAGAAGTTATTATGTTGTAATGAATTTCAAGTTCTAATATTAACACTTTAAATTTTTTTTAAATATCTCAATTAATGTTTAGATCCAGAATCAATTGGCAAGAATTAATATGTATGTATAACAAATTATTAAGCCTTATTCAGATTAAAGAGAATAGAATACACTTCAATAATATCAGATAATCTACAGCTTTCAATTCTGAATCCATAAACATGGAATCATGGGATCAAAGCTCATAAATAAGAAATAATTTTTTTTGTTCTTCTATCACAAATGTGCTTAACAATTTAATAGGGTCCTTGAAATGTATGCATTTAAATTCCAGAGAAACTAGACTAGAAATTTTTTCCATTCACTCTTCACGACAATGGAAAAATGTCACAAAATTTGCTTTTCTGTTCAGTTATTTCTCAACCTGAAAATATTTGCTTATTAAACTCTTCATAAGGTCATGAGCTAGAAAATTTCTTTGTTAATTAATCAAACTTGAGTTGAACAAAACTGATATCTTAATGAGAAAAGAAATCTATAATTTATTATCGCTGAAATGAATTTGTTTTATCTGTAATCCTACTAAATTTTCTGGAAATGATCCTCAAATGTGCTGGACCTCATGCCACCAAAGAATGCACCAAAAGGCCAGATGAAGCTCCCAAATGTGCCCTTTGTTTTGGAGAGCGTACTGCAAATTTCTCGGGTAGTCCTAAAAACCCTGCTAATTTCACTCCTGCTCCTCCCCCGAAGGTCAATGCTTGGACGGAGAGACTTAAAAAACAAGCACAACAAATGAAGCCTGAGAACTCCAACCAATTGTCTCTTCCCACACATCAGAAGGCTTCTCCAACTCTTCCTCCTTCTTCAGATGACTTTCCAACTCTTCCTACCCAGACCTCTCACCATACTACTTCTTCCAATACTCCGCAGGCTTCCACGGAAACGCTTCCAATTCCACTCATTCTGCAACAATTAGTTGGTGTACTTTCAAATCTTTCTGTTTTAATAACTGCTCTTCAAAATCAACCAGTCAATAACATTCAATAGATCGACCAATAATTCTATCTTATGCGTGACTTGGAACTCCAATAGTCTGAAAGGAAAAATTAATGAATTACAAAATTTTATATCTGAAAATAAACCTCATGTAATTGCTCTCCAAGAAACACATCTTTGGCCAGGCTATTCCTTCAAAATTCCAAATTATATCATATATCGCTCCTATCGTCTTACCCACAGAGGAGGAAGCACGGCTATCTGCATTCATAAAAATATTAATCATCATCAAATTCATTTTACTACAACCAGCTTTGAAAACTCTACTATCGTTATTAATCTCAAGAATAACATAAAAATTACTGTTGCTAGCATTTATCGCCCTCCAATTGGTAGATTCCTCACACAAGAACTTGATACAATAGCGAACTCCAATCAACAAGTACTTCTACTTGGTGACTTCAATTCCAAGCATCCTGCATGGAATAATGGACGCAGCAACATAAATGGAACTATTCTCTTCGATTGGACAAATCTCAATGCATTCAATGTTATTGCTCCTAATGATCCCACATATTTCTGCCTTCACAATCCTTGCAATAGTACTCTTGAGATCGCACTTCTTAAAAATTTAAACGCCGGACCTGCTTCTTCTATCAACGATCTTTCCAGTGATCATAACCCTGTGATAGTTGAAGTCTCTCATAATTCATTTACGCCCTTCCTCAATAGCATAATCACAACTACCAATTGGAATATTTTTACTAAAATTCTCTCTCAAAGCATTCCTGGTAATCCAGTCATCTCCAATATTTAAGATATTGACAAAATAATTGATAAATTTAACTATGCTGTAACTTCTGCTATCAACCTTGCTAGCAAATCTAAAGAACTCAGTACACCACACCAAAAACTTCCGACTGAAATCACCTCTAAAATTGCGGAAAAAAACAGAATTCGAAAATTATGGCAAGATACCAGGTTTCCTCCGTGCAAGCAATCCGTCAACAAGCTTCAAAAAGAAATAAAGCAAATGATTCACAAATTAAAAAATGACAGATGGAATGAATTTTTATTAGGCCTAAATCCAGAAGATAATTCTCTCTTCAAAATTAACAAACATTTTACCAAAAAATATCCCAAAAATCCTCCACTGGTTGGATCCTCAGGTCTTATATTCTCATCTTCTGATAAAGCGAACTCTTTTGCTGAAAACCTTGAACTCTCCTTTCAAGAAAACACTGAACCTTGCGATTACTCACAAATTGAGCATGTTCAAGATACAGTAACTTCCTTTCTAGCTGATCATCAAAATTATCATAACAATATTTTTTTTTCTCCATATGACATAATTAACTTAATCAAGAATCTCAACATTCGGAAATCTTCTGGACCTGACAACATTCCAAATAAAGCCTTAATGTGTCTCCCCCTTAGTGCCATTACTCATCTTGCAAAAATTTACAACAGTTGTACTAAATATCACTACTTAACCTCCTATCTGGAAAAAAGCAAATATCATCATGTTCCCTAAACCTGGCCAAGATAGGAAATTTCCTCAAAATTATCGGCCCATCAGTCTCCTTAGCTGTGTAGGAAAACTTTACGAAAAACTCTTAGTGAAACATATTACTTCTTTTTGCGATAAAAATTCCATAATTCCAGCAGAACAATTTGGATTCCGTCAACATCACTCAACATGTCATCAACTTCTACGTGTCACCAATATCATCACTGAAGGATATAACTATAAATTTTTTACAGGAGGTGTCTTTCTAGATGTCAAAAAAGCTTTCGATCGATTGTGGCACAATGGACTGATCTACAAAATGATCAAACTTCAATTTCCAACTTTGATCACACTTATCATTACAAATTATCTTAAAAATAGAACCTTTCAAGTTAGACTTCATAATGAATTCTCCAAAATCGGTCGTATTTGTGCTGGTACACCTCAAGGAAGCGTGCTAAGTCCTATTCTCTACAATATCTTTACCTACGACTTTCCTCAGTGCACTAACATTTCCACTTGCCTATTTGCTGACGATTCTGCTGCTCTTGCCCAAGGTGCTTCTATTCTTTATGTCATCAATACTCTTCAAAATTTTCTGAATATCCTAGAGGATTGGCTAACTATTTGGCGCATCGCAATTAATGTCTCTAAATCTCAAGCTATCATTTTCCGAAAAGGACATGCCAGACAACCATATATTAATCTCTCCCTTTTTGATCAACAAATTGAATGGGCAACTAATATTAAATATCTTGGCTTAATTATAGACAATAAACTTACGTTTCGAGCTCATATTCAAAAAATCAAAGAAAAATGTTGAAAAAAATTTTATCTCACTCTACCACTTATTAATAAATTTTCTAAATTAACTTTGTCAAACAAACTTCTTCTCTATAAACAAGTTCTTAGGCCTATCCTTACCTATGCTGCCCCAATCTGGGGTCTAGCTGCACAATCTAACAAGAAATCTGTACAAATTATTCAAAACAAACTTCTTCGTATCATCACTGGTGCACCCTGGTTTGTCCGCCACTCTACAATTCATCAAGATTTAAAAATTGATTCTATTGACAACCATATTACTAAACTTTCTAGAAATTTCTTCAATACCATTGCCACTCATGAAAACCCTCTCATCAAGGCACAAACTATATTTACGCAATTGAATGGAAAATACAAGTATCCTTTCTCTACGTCTAAATGGAATCGAAGCCTCAAACCACCATGATTTCCTGCTCACTTATCGCTTTTTAGTTATTTTACTTCAACGCATATTTACTGATCATAAATCTCTTGTTACGTTTCCATCACCGATGATTTACATTTTGCTTACTTTCTTCTTATTTTCTCTCAAATCATACGATTACTATTGTCTATTTATCATGACTTTTCTTTCCTACTGCCTTCACATACCATTGAGTAGATGAACGCTTCGCGTTCAGGCACTCGACATCTTTATTCAACAATGATTTCTGGAAATGATTATTGCCAAGTGTAAAAATCCCATTTGTTAAATAATAATACCTAGATACTTAATAATAAATTTATGCTTTTAAGTTCCATGTAGAAATTCTAATCGTTTCTTAAACATTATTTCACAAAGTATAAGAAGAAAATAATGTTCATTTTCAATAGATTAACGATTAATAACAATTTTATATTCTCAGTTCAGGTAAACTTAAAAACCTGGCATTGATAAATCAAAAACAATTTTATTAAATTTGGCAACAATTGAAATAACTGAAAATCAAATGATACTTTTTTTATTGTCAACAAAAGAATCTGCGCAAACTTTAATTTTGGGTATCTTTTTAGGTAAATAAAAATTTCTTATATGTTTCGTTCTATTATTTTATTCATTCGTACAAGATATGTTCGCGCATCACAAAAATCAATAAAGGCGGCCATCTTTTTATAGATTTTCTGAAATAAACAAAACAAGCTTAACTTAGCATCTGCGGAAATTCTTTTGATTTTCCAAAAGGTTAATTCCAAATTAAAATGAGGGTAAATATCCTGGTGATATTTATGAAATTAAATGTCTGCTTTTTCATTTGTAGCAAAAAAATTTAAATAGTTTCCTTTTTAGAATTTTTCGTAATATTTTTGTCATACCGGCCGGTTATTTGTTATGTTGATTATAATTATTATTAAATGATGTTTTATTTTCGAACAGTTATTATTTTTTATAACGGCATATAATTCTTAATTTGACAATGTAATATAATAAAAGCTGTTTTCAAGAAATAAATAAATCTTATTTTTGATGTTTGTTATGATCTGTTGTTAAATAATTCTTTTAAATGTTTATTTTATGTGCGATCTCTTACGGACAATTAAGTTTAATTTTTTCTAAGTCATTTAAAATATTTTTTAAAAATGTATATTAGAAATGAACAGAGGTCAACAAACATTTTATGATAAATTAAAATTATGCTTGAAAAGTTTTGTTGCATTATAAATTAATTTTATGTTATGTTTCATTTATTCATAATTCAAAATTATTTCAGTGTATAACCATCATAAATAGTTTATATTTCTATAAAACTTGTATTAGTTATTGTATCCATAAAAAAAGATTAATTTTTTAATTATTACTTTCTCCTTTTTTTGTGTACATTTACTTATTTACCTAAGTACACCATTAGATGGATTGAATTGCTGATTGTCAATTATAGGATTTGAAAAAGGGCATCAAAATTTCTTCTTTAGTAGCATGGAAATTAATCAAAATTAAACTCCAAAGGTATATATATATTAAATTAAAAGCTAGGTATTGAACTTAACAAATAATCATTTAAATTATGCTAATTGGATTTTATTTGTACCTTATTTTATTCTGACTAAGTCATCATGATTTGTAAAATCTGACACAATGTTTATTAACTTTTATGAAAAATATGGCATACTCATTTTTTACTGCATGCATTATATTTTTTCTTCATATGATTGGCAGTCAGTGAAAATAGCAAAAGAATTTATAGTTTAATGCTGATAAAGCTAAAAATATGAGAAACATTGTTCCAACTACTTATTCATGTAGTATGATGAACATGTGTATCTACTTGTTTGTTATGGTTATCTATATTTACATAGCTATGAGGTGTGCTGAGTTGGGACTTTATTGTTTATGTTAATATAAATTTATTTTTTATAGTACAAAGGTCTAAGAAATTTATTCAATATATCAGAAATCGGATACAATCTTTACTTTTTTCTTTATTAAAATATAATCTCCTATGATGTTGTTGATATTTGTCATTTTTATTAATCTCAATTTATTATCCAATACTAATTTTTTTTTGAATAACTGATGCTTTGACATGTAACTTCAATACTTTAACTATTTTAGCAATGAGCTAATCTCCGACTTCTTCTCCCTGTTCTGGATTAAGATAGATGTATGTCTATAGAGAAATAGATGTCTTTGTACTTTTTATGTGATGTGTTTTTATTATATTTTATAGTTTATTCATAAGAATTTATCATGAAAAAGAACATGTTTAAAATATTTGTGTATGGATTAGAAAAAAGGGTACTTACGTATTAACGGTGACTTGGCGGTTTTTAAGTGTCGCCAATCTAACGTCGCGATTCAAAACCGGTTGGCGCGTGTGCTCTTTATTAGGGCAACTGTCGCCAAGGTACCTTTAATACGTAAGTACCGAAAAAAGTTGTGTTATTAAGAATTATTGATAGTGTGTCAATATTTGTGATTATGATACATTTATTGCTTTCGTTGTCTTATGTTATTTATGAATAATTTTAAACTTTTTAAGATAATAAATAGTTGAAATCTAGAGTAGTATTGTTTGTTAATTGTAAACAAATTGTAAATATTGTTCACATTGAATGCATGACTGCTTATTATCGTAAGAGAGAGAAAATTTTAAGATTGCGTTTCTTTTCAATAGTTTTAATGTGTAATATTATTATTTTAATTACAGCACCTCATTATGCAAGGAGAAAACTTAGCTGCTCCTCCTAGCAACAATGGGAGCTCCCATACTAATATTAGTGCACCATTACCATCTGGTATATATGGCTTTTTTTTTTTTTTTTTTTAATCTTATGATATGACCATTAAAGTATTTTAAATGTACATTTTCTTTTACACCAAATTTATGTATATTTATTAATAATTTTTATTTGTATAAAAGGAGCTTTGTATAGTTAAAAAGGATTAATTATGTATATATTATAGAATTTTATGACATTAATTCTATTGACTTCATGAAATTTTTATAATCCTATTATCTTATAAAATATCAATATCTTTGTTTAATAAATTAATAATAATTTTAGTCACAATTCATTTAAGATACTTCTTTACATTTTAAAAAATATATGTTGATTTCCAGTTTTTATCTCAGAAATACACCAAATTCTGTTCTGGCGGGATAGGTAGGTTGGAGGAGATAGATTGCCAAAGAATACATATAAAAAAAATTTTGTGTAAAAAATATAATGCATCTATGGAAATATAGAAGAATGGTTTCAGTCCTAAAAAATCACTAAAAATGATAAAATCTCAAGTTTTCATGTTAGGATCTTAAACATTTTATTTCATAAAGATTGCATATGGATGATACAAAGTAAATCATCATTTGAAAAGGAGAAAAATATGTCACTAATTCATAAACACAAAATTCGGTCATATTAGGAAAGACTGTGTATATATATATATATATATATTTTAATAAGTTCTGGCCAAATAGCTTTTCAACAAGTATTCAAAGTTGATAGTCGTAATTCAACTACTGTTAATTCAATCTGATTGATACAATCCAGAAAAAAAAAATGAAAAATTTCTTCTACATCTAATTTCTTCTTTCTTCTTTGACTGTTAGTGTTTCATCATTCAGTTTGCCCAAAATAGATTGACCAAAATGCTTTTTTACAGATGTTGCACTTTGTCCAGTTGCAAGGTGATCTAAATAATGAATTAGAAAATCCAAAGAGATTGGTTTCCTTTTCACTTTTGTTATAGGTGAATTATGTAAGGACCACTGAAAAATATTTCAGTTATAATTAATAAAACAAAGGTTTATGAACATCAAAAAGGTACTTTTTACTTTGAACCCAAAACTAAAAATACAGACATAATTTCATATTGGGGTTATAAAATTTAGAGAATTTCCACAAATGGAAATTGACATTTCTTATCTCCAATGTTGCAAACTTTTATTTTTATAAAATAAAAGTAAAGCAAAATTTGGGTCGATTGTGTTAAATCAAATTAGTCGTGTAATGGGAAGTAATTTTTTTTTAAATTTGTGTTAAGTCAAAATCGTGTAAAAATAGAATTATGGGTAACGATAAATCAAAATAATCACACTTATAATTTTTTTTCTTGAAGTAACTAACATTTTAGTCTATTTTTCTATTAATTATAGAGAATTATTCTCAGAATTAATAAATGAATGATATGTCAATAATAAATGAGAATATTATTTCTCAGAAAATTAAATCAACTGAATATATGTTTGAAAAAAAATATTTATAGACACTTCGTGATGAAAAAAAACAGTTGTATTCCAGTTGCAATGTACTTTCAAAGTTACAAAAATTAATTTTTACATTTTATTCATATCAATTTATAATGACAAGTTTTCATGTTTTATAGACATTAATCCAACTGAGAGCAATATGTCAATGAATACTGATCAAGATTCAAATCTGATGGAAGTGAGTACATCTAGTTTTCTTTTCAAAAAAATTTTGTTTGTTTTAATAAATCTAATGCTAAAAAATTTTTTTTATATAAAACTATACAGTGTGTGTTTTTTTAATTTAATAATATCCTTTTTTGCATTATTATATTTATAATATCTAATTCTATGTGTTTTTAATGTTTTTGTATTTATAAAACATTTAACACAGAGATCTACAAACATTTTGATCCAAGGGTCATACTGCTTATTTCTTAGTTATGTGATCAAAGACCCAATATATTGATGGAATAGATTGTAATTTTTCTATTACAAAAACAAAATGTCATTTGCTTCAAAATTAAACATATTTTTAAAATGCTAATTTATATTCACATCCGTATTAAATGAAGGAACTGAAGGTTCCACTACAGATTGCTTTGGTTAGCATCCGAGTTAAGGTTGGAAACAAATGAGTTGATTACTTGCTGGAGTGTTAGTTATTTGTATGTGGTGCAAAGCCGCTTACAATTAACTAGCATAAATAGAAATTTTTCATCTAGTTTTTCTTTTAATGTTGTATTGCCAGAAATTAAATTCTTTTATTACAATTAAAATCCCTGCTAAATAGCATTCCTTTCCTATGATGCCACTCTCTTTAAATCTGCAATTGGTCACTTGCCAATTTTCATGCTGTCAGTGATCGGGTTATAAGTAGGTGTTACTCTGGAGCTTTTCCTGCCAATATATATATACATATATATATATATTACATGAATGTTAGTGTTTTTTATAGTTAATAAAAACTTTTTAATTATTATTTTTTATTAAATAAACTCCATATCCAAAGCATGTCTACCTAGCTACTGCAGAATGGCATGTCTTAGACTGCAGACTGTACTTTTGAGACTTCTGGCTTTGCATATTGATTTATATCTTATAATTTAATTGGGGCTTTTGTTTAATTTGTATCTTGTTACTTTGCATATTATTTGGGGCATTTTTTAAATGTTTGCATTTTTCTGCTTTGTTTTATCTGTTGCTCACAATAATTGTTTCTTTAGAGCGATTTTCCCCAAAAGAGAAGAGGTGGGTGGCCTAAAGGTCGCAAACGTAGACGAGGTCCTCGTGATATGAATGCACCCAAGCAACCACTCACTGGATATGTTAGGTACTTAAATGAAAATAGAGAAAAAGTGAGAGGTGAAAACCCAGGTGCAAGTTTCTCAGAGGTGACAAAAATTCTTGCTTGTGACTGGAGTAAATTGGGATCCCATGAAAAACAAGTAAGCAAAGCACTCCAGTTTATGAAATTCTTAAATTATCAAAATATTAACTCAATATTACATTTTAAATTTTTCAGCTGTTTTAGTTATGAAAGAAATGTTTAAAGCTAATTTAAATTTTTTTTATTAATAATGTTTGTACTCCTTATTTTCTTTAGTTTGAAAATCGCTTTTCCTATAATTGTACAAGATGCGTTATTTAAAACACTTTGTTGTTTATTAATAACTTTTTAATGAGTTACAACAAAAATATGCTGTATGTTATGAATTAATGCAGTAGTATGCAATAAGTTAAGAATTAACTTTCATTTGTTATTAATGTTCATTATAATTTTCATTGTTGCTTAAAATAAAGAGTAGTTTAACTATATGTTCTTTATAATAAATCGTGACTGAAATTGCCAGATTATCTAAATGTTTTTTACATTTTAGTAGAGAATTTCATCAAGAGTGATTGTGCTCTAGTAGATGATTGGTTAATTAAGCTCTGAAATTTAAAAAAATTAAAATATTTAAATTCAGAATAATCTTGTAAAATGAATGCACATTTTAGATTATAATGAAAAAATTGAATATTTGCTAATTATTTTAAATATATAAAAATATGTAGAAACATAAGACTTCAGCACATCCTTGTTCTACAATGAGCAGAGTACTCTATATACTGTATTGTGAGCAAATTATTCCCATTTGTTGAATATATTAAGAGTGAAAACAATTTTGCTTGAATGTTATGCTTTACATGGATTATCGTTATGTATAAAAAATATTTTCCAATTAATTTTAAGAATGGTATTTATACAAAATTTACAATTTTTCCTAAATATTGTTCCCTCCTTACAGAAATATCTAGAAGAAGCAGAAAAGGATAAAGAACGATACATGAAAGAATTGGAGCAATACCAACAAACTGAAGCATATAAAATCTTCAAGAAGCAACAGGAGAAGAAGCGAAAAGGTAGCATTTTAATCTTATTAAATTAATTAAATTGATTTAATCTACAAATTTCTTTCTTGGCAATGAAAGGCTTGAAATAACTGCTTTTGGAGAGCCATGTATAGTACTCGCCATTGATTACGTGGAATGGTAAACATTCAGTTTGTTTTCCTGCCAATAAACATTCAATTTTGTCCACCTGCCAGTTTTGCACATAATTGGTATTTGAATTATTTGGTAATCGAACTATAATTGTTTGCTTAAAAATACTTTAGCATTTATTGAAAAAGATAGCATTTCAGGTGGTAAGCCAGACTTTTACTTAAATTGACAAAATGCTATATGCATTCTACATCCGCATGTGCTTGTGGATGTAAAAAGCATGGAAAACACTAATAAATAATTGTGTTACTGGCCAAGATATTCAATTTTCTAGTAAATATGAGGATTTTGCAAGTCAGAAAAATACAGTCTCATTGGTTTTCACCCTAGTTCTTAAATTTATAAAAAAAAAAATTTTATATTAAATTGGCACCAAATGCATTCTTGAAAAGCGAAAAATTGTTTGGTTAGTTTTATACTGTGGCTATTATAAACAGTACTTAATGAGTGCATAATATATCAAAGAATACAATACATGATTTATGATACATCATAAAATACTAATTGCCCATGGATTATATAACATTTTTTTATCTTTGCACTTCAAAATTTTTGCCTATGGGTTATAAAGCACACTGCAAATTATAGGTAAAAAATTACAGTAATATATTTGCTTATGCTCTTATATTTTATAAATAAATGTAGTATTAAGCATTACTTTTCCGAAATTCTAGGTATTAATGTTGAAATTAAATGTTAAGTAGGCCATTCAGTTGTACCAATAGCAAAGGTGCTTATTGCTTTTAACAGCATGATAAGTGTTGAGAGGCTTTTCTCAACATTGAGGTTTATAAATTTTATCTTGCATTTACAATGAAATACAAATATATATATTATTAAAAGAAAATAAGATTTAATGTATTACTGTTAATTTGGTACTATTTTGGATGCATGTATTTTTTGTTAACAAATGTATAATATAAGAATGTATTTTAAGTGAGTACAAATATTTGTAAAAATATATACTAATATACCAAGTTGTAAAATGACTGGTAAAGTAAAGTAATATCTTTAAAGAAACTTTATTTTGAAAAACTGTTTTTATAGATATAAATTTAATAAAAATCATTACATTTATTTCATAAATTCTTCTAAATCCCTTAGTACATAAAATTATGGAAAAGTGTCGAGTGTTGGTGTAAAAAACTAACTCCCTACCTCTGGTTAAAAGACAATATAATTGAGTAACTTGAATTTAGTAGTCAGATTGTAGCATTACCTTTTTATTATTGTACTGAATGGTTATTTACTTCTTTTAATCCTCAAGCTAACACATTCAACTTTACAGCATTGATGTTTATGTAAAAGAATTTCTAACCCAATGAAAATTTTTTTTTTTTTTTTAAATAATTTACTCAAATTCAATTTATTTTCATTACTTAAATGGATAAAATTTGTATTTTAACTTGCTGAGATCTGTATTAATTAAATATAAGAATAAAAGAAAGCAAATAGGGTAGTTTTTATCCCAGCACATGTATAGCCTGACTACAGATCATGTGGAATGGTAAACATTGGGTTTAATGGATGAAATGATTGGGTTACTTGTTAAAGGTGCAAATCTGATTTGACAGGAAAAAGTGCAATACTTAGTAATTTTTTAATCTAGTTTTTCTTTTGTTATTATATCATCTGAAATTTGAATGATTAAAATTTAAATTAAAGGACATTTCCTTCCCCATGACGCCACTCTTTTTGAGTCCATCTGACCTGATCACTTGCCAATTTCCCATGCTATCTGTGGCTTATCTCTATCTGTCTGTTAAGAGTTCATTTCTTTTACTATTGTTTCTTATGATGTTGAAGTAGTCAAATTTCAAATGTAGTATTATGATCATTCAATGTGCTTTTAATATTTTTTAATTTATGTGTTTTAGAATATGAAGATGGAGATGGTTCTTATTACACTTCTTCCACTGTTGAGGTATGTATGTGTAACTTTATAATTAATCAATTTTAAGTGTTATTGAATATAAATTATGAACTTTGCTCTCTACTATTGTAGTTTTAATTTTAAAGAAATTTTTTTTATTATTATTAAAAAAGTAGTTTTATTTGTGTATTTAATATTTATCATTTAACATGTCAATTTGGTATAAACATGATCACATAGGGGAAAAAAACTCATATCATAATAATTGATATAAAGAAATAACATGATTTTAAAATTATGCCTATAATAACGTGCAAAAAATATACCAAGTGAAATTGGTGATAATTACACTTTTTTTTTATATAAACTTACTTTTGATCGTGTTGCCTATTTTTAAATATATATTTACTAATTTTAATAAATTTTGATATTTTCATCCAATTAAGAAAAATTAAGTTTTTAGCAATCAGTGTGGGAATATTCGATAAAAACATATTTTATATATAGAGAGAGAACGAGAACTTTTGCAAACACATGATATGTAAAAAAATTGAGATTTCAAATTTATTATTTAAATATCTTTTCTTCTGATAATTGCTTAATGATTTGTGATATTTAAAATTATTTGCAGTTTAAATTATTGCAAAAAAAAAAAAAAGAATTTTGATTTTTTTACAATTTGCTAATTGCACACACTATAATATAATACAATCCAAATCAAATAGTATGCAAATTGCATGCAAAGATATTGCTAATTTATTTATTTTCTCAAGTAGTTAAGCTTAATAAGCTGATTAAAATAAAAAAAAATGAAATTATTTTCAATGATGAGGAGAATTACTTGAAATCATAAGCACAAATTATCTACTACAGCAATCTCTTTAATCTGGCATTTTTGGGACCATTATTGTGCTAGATTATTGAGCATCACTAAAGTTTGAAGTGAGATGTCAAAGATCGAGCACATATTTAATTTATTAGCACACCTGTGTGATCTGATATGACCGAGCAACATTTTGGCCATTAACATATGTCTGAAAAATATGAAAGTGAAGGCTCGATTGGTGTTGGATTATAGAATGTGCTAAACTATTGAATGCCGAATTAAAGAGAGGTTACTGCAGAAGAAATCTGTTCTTTATTGCATTGAAATTTATTATTTTTGTGACCCTATATGTAATTTATCCGTGTAACTTTTGCTGCTTATTTACTAGTGTTTGTTGATGGCCTGTGAAATTTTTATAAAACTCAAAGATAGTTCATAAACTATGGGTTTGCTTTTTAAAAGCTTCTATCTAAATAAATTAAAAACCTTATTCAGGTTCAAATTGTTATATATAGAGAAAAATAATAAATGTCCAACTGCAAAAGTTCAAACATAATTTGAAACTATAACTTTCACTTTTCAAAATTTGTTTTATATGCAATAAATTAGTTCTCAATGTATTTAATTTAAATGCTTTTATTAGCTGAATTTAAACACATTTAAATATTGATGTAGTTTTTATAATTCATTTCTCATGATACAGCCTATGAATGAAACACATCATGATGGTGAAGCTCCTGGTTTTGATATTCCAATATTTACTGAGGAATTCTTAGATCACAACAAAGGTATAGTATCTTTTACTTTTTAAAATTTTCACAAAAACCTTTTTTTCTAATTGATATGTTGTTGTTTTTTTACTGTTTCTAATACTAAATAATAATTATTTTTGAAAATGGAATTGGGTGTTGTTGTTTTTTTTATTATTATTATTATTATTATTATGAAAACAAATATATTGTTTTATGTATTGTGTTGTGTTTAAATTTGAAAAATTTATAATTATTATTACTTTAAAAAATTATACAATTTTTGTATTATAAATATATTTCACAAATAGTAAAAAAAAAAAAAAAATCAATATTATTGCAACTGGGTCTAAAAGAGTATTGTTTGATGAAGGAAAAAACATGTATATATGAGAACAATGCAAAAACCAAAACAGAACTGACAAGGGATTGAATAGAAGCTCGAACATTTTTTGCGTAGCAAAAGCCACTACCTGTATTTACTACTTGCAAATTGTATAATGAAACCATCATAGCATTTACAGTACAAAAATCCTAAAGTGCCTCACATTTAGAATTCTTAAAAAAATAATAATAATAATTGTGTAAGAGTGTGCATAAGCTGCAACAATGAAACTGAATATCGGCAGAAAAATATCAAAAGGTTTCACAGCAAGAACTGCATTGGCAGATCAAAAAAGAACATAAAAATATTACACACAAGTATATATACATTACTCAGTACCCTACCTAATATGTGTATAAGATTTTATTAAATAACATCTATATGTATAAACAACACAAAAAAAAAAGTCAAAATAGAACTGACAAGAAATGGGGTAGAAACATGTCCATTTTTTATAACAATATTTGCTACGCATAAACTATATGTTCTATACAAACATAATCAAATTGTATATCAAAACCATAATAACATTCACTGTACACAGTCAGACCCCTCAAAGAATAAAAAAAAAGTTCTAAAGCTGTATTGGCAGAAAAAAAAATAGATAAATTTTTAATCTTAAAAAATTTTATTTGTTCGCCATTTTTACTGCCTATTCAGTGATGAAATTTTAGTCTCAAAAGAAGTTTCAACTTGATTTATTAAACTTAGTACGACATAATTATTTAATAAGAAAATGGTTTTTATTTTTAAAAAATTATATGTAGTTATTTTTCATTCATTAATTGTTGAATTTCTTCACAAATATACTCTTTTTGTGTAAAACACCCATCAAAAGTGACTAAGTAAAAAAAAGTATTTCGTGACTCATCTTATCCACAGAATCACTGATCAAACTATATATGTATACCCATATACTTAATCGATTAGTGTTGTTTTGGAACATGCCCTTGCCTAAAACCTTTTATTGTATTAATCTGTATTAAAATGGGATGTTTTTCTGTTAAGATGATTATAAATTTAGATGTATCCTATTTAAACTATTCCTCTTAAGAAATTTTATTCCTATAGATTTTTTATGTGTCTGAAAAGATTAAACATATTATTACTACATTTATTTATAAATTTTTGAAATTGCAATTTTATATGTCTGAGACCAGCAATTGTGTACCCCTAATATTACTTATGTAAATTATTAAATGGTTTATATAAATATCTGTTGTGTATTTGATCAATTAAATTATTTATTTTAAACACCATACATACATTTAAATTAAATGACTAATTTACATTTTGAAATTTCATGGAATGTAAATAATGTTATTAGATTTGTATACATTTCTTATCCTCAAATATCACTTTGTGTACCTACTTTGGACCAACATTGAAATTATTATTATACATTATTTGTCACATTATTCATATTTTAATCAAAAGTATATTTAGAAAATTTTCATAGTTATTTTGATTTATAAAAAATTTTCATTGTTAGAATGCAATTATACTTTTAAAAAAATATTTTTTTATTGAATCATTAATTTATATAGAATATTTTAATTTTAGCACGAGAAGCAGAGTTAAGACAGTTGCGAAAGTCTAATACTGAATACGAAGAACAGAATGCTATTTTAACCAAGCATATAGAAAACATGAAGTCGGCTATTGAGAAACTTGAAGTTGAGAATTCACAGCAACGCAGTAATAACATTGCCTTACAGCAACATTTAGAAGCTCTAAGAAACAATCTTGTGGAGTATTTTGCAGAATTTCCTTTACCAGGTAGAGTAAAATATTGAATATTTTCTCTCATCATTTCTGAAATTGTGTCTGTATATTATTTGAAATACATTTAACGGCTAAAAGCAGCTTCTTTCTTTTGATACATTCATGAATACCTTGAGTTATTATCTATTTTTTTTTTAATGTTATTTGTTTTTAACAAAGGTTTTATTTACTGAACCGTACTATCGAAACTTTGACAGCAGAAAATTGAGAATTCAAAATTACAAGGATTATATATATATATATATAATAATTTTATTTCCCATTATTGAATTTTTTGATAAATTTCCTAGTTCTAAAATATTTAACCATTTATTGAAGTGATAATTATTCCTCTTTTCTAATTCGATATCTCCAACTATAAAATAATTAATGCCGTCCAGCACATTTGGGATGCGTTATAATTATTAAGAAAGTCAAGATATTAACTTTTCAACTTAAGTATAACCAACAAAGTAATCAATAATATATTGAACAAGCTCTTTCCTCATTAATGATGAATTTAGGCTATATTGTGAGAAATTTTGAAAAAATTACCAAAATACTATTTGCCTAAACCGAATGTACAAAATTAAAACCAACAGCCACATTTTCACAGTAACATATAAAAAGGCTGCAATAAAAAATTATTTGTGAACATTATACATTTTATTTATAATTGACATATGCTGCATATAAAAATGAAGCTAAAAAAAAATTTAAAGCTATTATATTGATTTGATATTTGTTTTTTAATACTTGGTAAGAACATTATAGTATTTCAATTGGATATCCATACTAAATATTGAAATAGTTATTAAGTCTGTTCATTTTCAACGAGTACAAAAATAAGAAGTGGTTCATTAATAAAAATTTGATAACTAACTTTTGTTAAGAAATCAGTTCCTGATTTTCAACTTGCAAGTTTTTATAAAAGAAAAAATTAGTTCACAAACTATTTGATAGCCCAAAAAGGTTTATGTATTATTTTGCAATAATTTGATTGTTTTTATAGAAACTTTAAATATATTTTAAGTTCTCATAGTTTTGTCTGTTGATGCCATATTTTCTGGCAAAATGTCTAAAAGGGCTAAATAATCCTATTATAGTCAAATCACCAATTGCACTGCGGCCAAGTCAGACAGATTCAAAAAAGATCAGCATCATAGAGGAAATGTCATTTAGGAGGAATTTTTAATAATTAAAATGTTAGTGGCACTATTAAAAGAAAAACTAGATGAAAAAATGTGCACTAATTATTAAACTTTTTTCTTTCAAAGCAGCTTTGTATTGCATCTATTTAGTACCCCTTATAAATCATTATGTATCACTTCATATAATCAATGATCAGATTACATTAACTATTTTTTTTTTTTTAATCAGTAAAAAGATCCTTAAAGACTAATAACAAATTATCAATTTTTTCAATATATATAATCTTGAAACTGACATTGAACTTTTCATGAAAATTCTTGTTTTCTAACTTCAAAAATCAGACAGTAACAAATTAGCATTAGAGCAATTGTATTTCTTAGAAATTTCATTGTTTTGATGAAAACTTTCTCTTTATCTATCTGCTTTAACTGAAATATTGATTGTTCATTTCTAACTTAGTTATTTATTTCATAGGGACAAATGAACTTCCTTCTCCAGAAAATATTGATTCCTATATGAACCAACTGCATAGTTTGTTGGAAAACCCTTGTGAGAACGAAGTTTTAATTTCCAAAATTCGAGAAATTGTCAGCAAGGTGGAATATTCATAAAGAAACTAATTTTTTTTTTCCCTTTAAATTTTAAGCATCATTTGTATATTATTTGTTGAATGTAAATAATGTTTTTGTTTTTTTTGTCAATGTATGCATTTATACTCATTTCTTATTGTATTGTGAGGTGTTTACATTTAGAATCAAAATATTGAGTAAAATTGTTTCATAGAAATTGTAAATTATTAATTATTTCACTCATTGTAATGCATGTGATGTGCTAAGTTATCATAAAAGTGATCTGGGTGAAACATTTTTATATGTGAATTGCTGTTATCTTCATACATTTCAATAAAGTGTTTTCTTTTTTTTTAATTGATAAATATCATTGAATTATTTATGAAAAATTACACGATTCCAAAGAAAACTAATATCGTTGCTTTTATTTTTCTACATTTATACAATTTACATTAAAAAATAAACTATGAAACACGACTTGCTAAAATAAAAGAATTTGTCAGCTTTTCGTGTGTGCTGTTTGTTTGCAAATTCCTCTTCGCATTTCAATTCACAGTTATTCGTTTAAATTATATTTGCAATAGATTTCAAAAGAACTCAATATTTTTAATATTCTTTTGACCATTCACTATATCAAATATTCGAATACTATGTATTTTAAAAGCCTTTGTATTATATAATTTAATTATTGGATTTTGCAAAGCTGATAAATCTAATGTGTTATTAAAAAAAAAGAATATTATTCATTATGATTTATTAATAGTTAATAATAAAATATATATCCAATTGCCTGAAAATATTTTGAACCATATTCATTTTAAAAAACATTTACAGTATTCTTTAATCTAGCATTCAATAGTTCAGCACATTCTATCATATGGCACCCTTCATGCTTGCACTCTAATAGGGTGTTTGTTAATCCTGACCACCAGATGGCGACACCTATATCTGCCTATATTCATCATGTATTTATTTTATCAATATAAAATAAATATGTAGAGGAATTTATTTGTGGTATCCTCCATAAAACTGCTTAATAATCTGGTACACCCTTGATCCTGAACATGCCAAATTAAAGAACGGTTGCTGTAATTGAATATAATCTCAACTCAATATAGAATTAGAGTTGATATTTTAAATTATTATTTAATTTTCATAATGTTAATGCTGTTTTAAGAATAAGAACATTTTTTAAGCAGTTATTTTTATTAATAAAATTAATATTAACTACACATAACATCTTAAAAATTATATTCAATTTTATACTTCTATTGGACAAAATGCATAAAAGTTTTTAAGACTGCAAATTCGCTTCAGTACCCGTCGGTCTCTCACTCAGTTTCATCCTTCCGCCCATTATCTTGTACACTGTCATAATTTCAAACACTGTACGGGCAACGGGCGTACCTGTTACGGAGTTCCTATGTGATTTTAAGAACCCCGACAACCTCCACATCTTAAAGTAGTTAAAATATTTGTACAAAATGAAGTTGCTTACATTGAAAAGTAGTAATAAAAATGAAAAATAAAGAATTTAAGAAAAAAACATCTCTTGCTTGAGAACAATTAAAGCAAGAGACCAGAAAAGCTAAATTTATAGGTACAATTAAGAGTCCGTTGACGATGCCCCCCCAAAAAATAATAGATAAAATAATTAAAAGTTAGCATACGCAAAAACAAGCTATAGAATAAATAAAAACTAATAACAATTAAAAATTTAAAAGCCAAAAATTGCAGCTCAGATTCGCTTGAATTGATTAACGTAGCAAGACTCAAGCCACAGCGGTAGAATCCATCGCCGAGGAGTAAATTCCCCGACATTTCTTCAATGCCGGGAAAGACTCCCAGTGCGTATCGTAGGTAGCTCTGGGCCTTTTTTTCGAGTTGGCCACACCTAGAAAACACTGTACACACCTCTAGAAACGCTTAAAAGCTGGGATGTTTCGATCACAGTTGCTCCAGCTAGTCGGGCGTTATTACTGTGCAGGCGCCGGAATGTTCGGCGTTTTAAGCTACGAATGTTTCTTACTGTCTTAACTCAGTGTAGTACATACTTGTCATCTGCAAGAGTCAAAAGTATTTTTTAAGTACTAGCTTTGTTTATTTTCACTTCTATTACGGCTGTTGTCGGAGATCCGCTCTTCTCCAACAGTGAACTTCATGTCTCTCTCCCCTGCTGATCCATCAGTCAGTCCTTATAGTATGCTTCATATGATTGGCATTATGCAGTTTTGACAAAAAATCCAAAACATATAATTTTACCTAATACTACCATGATATATACTTTTTTTTATATAAAAAAAAACTGGTAGCTGCATCTTATACACCAACACACCCGGAAACGCTTCGCTATTGCTACATCAGAGTATATATCAGGGATGAGCAAACTTTTTCGGTCGAGGGGCCAAAAAGTGGGGGAAAAAAAGTTTGGCGGGCCAAGATAAATTTTTCTAAAGCTTTAAAAACAATATACAAGTATTACAATTTAAATATGGTAATGACACGAATGAATTTGCGATGAGACACACTGGTTTATCCTTAACAGCTGTAAAAATATATTTGCAGCTCATTCACGGTGCTCTGAATTAACTTTACGTTTTTTTAGTAGCCATTTTGGGGTTGAAATATTTTACGAATAACCCAAACAAACACTAGCTACGCTATACTTTTAATAATTTCACCACTATTCACAATGATGCTATATGTCCAGAATCTTTCCATACGCAATCAATAATATTAGAACTCGCGCCAAAAGAAAAAGCCGCTGGCTGGAGCTTAAAATGCGCAGTCTGCTATATGTGAGGTCTAATTCACCTATATTCGATTCTCATGTCTGCAGCCCGAGAAAGAGCTAACGCTTGTTGGCGCCAATCTACAGCTATAACTAACAAAGAACTTCCGCTTTTATAACATTTTACCGATTTAAAGCTGTCTGTGCTTGCTGTTTCCGTCGATTTATATTTTGTAGAACAAAAATAGAGAAAGTAACAAGAACATCAGTCCTTTGAAAAAAAGGACAAAAATATTTAATCGAAGTAGAAAAGGAGATGGATATATAATATATAAATACTTGTATATATTTCTTTTAATTAGCTCGGACCGGCAAATTAAAATTCTAACCGCGGGCCAGATAGAGCCTTCCGGAGTGCCGAAGGTGGCCCGCGGGCCGGAGTTTGCCCATCTCTGGTGTATATATACACACACACACACAATTGAAGTTCTATAAATTTCAAAATGACATGAATTGAATTGTGTTCAATTTTTTTTTTTTTTATCTCTGCTTCATTGTTTTTAAATATATTATATATGCATATATTTTCTTATTATTGTGGTTACATGAGAATAGACATGAAGGTCAAAGGAACAAGCTTCAGAGAGCTTTTGGATACAGTTTCTTAGATTTTCGACCTGACTGAGGATACGCATTATAAGACAGTAACTACTACTTCACTTTTTCTTTTTTTTACGATAAGTCTGGTTAGTAAATGAAGAGTTTGTTTTCGTTTACGTTGTTTCTAATTTATCACAAGTGTTATTCAAAGTTTATCTTTCCAATTTTATGGTGTTGCGATCTAGACAAGGGGTCTCCAAAGTACGTCCCACCAGTATCATCGATCTGGCCCATGACAGCGAATAGCTTATTGTTGCTGTAATAAGTTAAATAAAAAAAAACACGGAATGATAATAACTCGGTTTTATTGACTTGCAAGGTAAAGCTTAATGAAAAGCATAATACGAGGAAAATTTAACTTAAGCATAACAACTAACAAGTAATTGAAATGAATCCCACTGACATTGTAAACTAGTGAACATCCATTATGTTGTTGCCCTCGGTAGTTATGTTGGGGTAAAGAGTATCGCATATGCATGCATATCGATGTTTGGAATGTATATATCCCGAATCAAACATACGATTTTTATCCTGAAAATCCCTCAGGAACGGAAAAGCTAAATGAACACGAATGAAACCGCGGGGTATCCACTTGTAAAAAAATACTAATGAGATTTATGTCATTGTGATTTTCACTGACAATAGTTTGTAGTTAGCAAGCGTATGCTCGCTTAGAGAAATTATAGATAATGGCAAAAAAATTCAAACGGATTTGGCCCTTGGTACTTACTGGAATAAACAGTATGGCCCTAAGGCTGGAAAGTTTGGAGACCGCTGATCTAGACGACAAATAGACTCATACATTCAACTCGTTCTTATTCTGCTCATTTCTTTTGGTTACCAGAAATACAGTGCACCGTTTCATTTCATTCAAATCGTGTTCAATGCTTCACATGACATCTGTCATACATAAAACTACTACAGATTATTTACGAATTTTGAGCTTTTTTAGTTAGTTTCTTCTTCTATTTGCTTAACCTTAGAAAAAATTGAGACAAAAAAGTTTAGGCCGAGCATAAATCGCAAAAAGCCCAATCAAGTCAAATCGGGAATAGAATTCTGTAGCAGATTCAATTCCCTTTTTATATTCAACGTCTTGGGTTAAAATGCTTCTTTTTTTTTTTTTTTTTTAAACAGTAGTCAAAATGTGAATAAGTCTAGTTTTCACTAACACTGAAAACAGCAGCTATTGGATTTCAGTCAAACTATTCAGAAATAACTAACTCTGAATACTCCTGGTACTAATAAGAAATTTTCAGCAAAACCAGTTGAGAATTTTTTGAGTCTGTAGTGGACATAATTACGAACATTTTTATTTACATAAATGATTAGAGCATGCTGAACAAAGACTACAAGATATGAAGTAGGTGTGAATGGAAAAGCAAAATTTGTAATTTAGCCTATTTAATTACTGAATAACTCCTTTTTTTTTTTACTCAATAAATTAATTATAACAATATCTATAGCAAATATATAGTTCCATTTTTTGCCGATTGAAAAATTGTGAAGGTAGGTAGATCAATGAAATGAAAAAAAAAAAATCAGCTTATTTTGAATGCAACAAGTTTTCAAAGAAACCACAAGAAATTTTAAAAAATCTTTTTGCACTAATAAAAAACATGTCATGCCTCTGTATTGAACTGTATCACAAAGGCCAATGAAAAACCCACAGCCCATAATCCTAATATTTACTGTAAAAATATAAATTCATTCCAAGATTTATTATTGATTTGGAATAACTAGGATTCTATACTATAACGGGGCTTGAATGGCTAGCGCTCTGTACCACAGGTTTTGGGTTCGAGTCCCAGCAGTGCCATGGATGCTTGTAGTGGTTCGGAATCCACTTTAAACCATAGGCCTCGGTTATGATCGTAGAGCGTTACGGATAGTGGCATATTAAATAGGGATAAACAATTGTTCCTACATAGTGATTATAGTCCTTGTTGTTGTACCCCTTCAATTCAAGTCTATACTACAACAATAATAAAGCTGATATATATTATAAGAAATATCTATCATAAAAAAGGGCCTTCATAACTATTACATTAGGAGAGGTTTATATATTTTAAATCAGATAAAATATTTAAACAAATTGCTCTTTTTTTTTTCTATGTATGTAGGATCTAAAACTATTTGATATTAATGAGGGTAATCCGTTCAAGTCTTAAGAAAATCTTTGTGCTGATTTTTTTCTTTTTAACTTTTATATTTTTACTTTCTTTATATTTAAAATGACTGAGAAAATAAATTATACATTGTATTTATAATTGGTGAAATTCTCTCACTAAACAAATATGTATGGCTCGTTACAACATATAAATACATTTTTGTACAGAGTTGCCAGTCACCCATAATGAAAAAGATTTGTCACAGACCCTCATTTCAAGCCCCTTGAATCATAGAAATGTAATGAACAAAACTACAATTTTTTAAAAATTCATTTTGAATAATACTTTAATACTTCAAAACATAAAATCTGATGGTGATTTAAACATTTACATAACAAAATTGAAAATAAAAAAAAAAAAAAAAAAAAAAAGTGAAATTTTCTAAAAATAAAATTTTAAATATTACTTGATCAATACTACAAATATGTTAGTCATAAAGTTTTATAGAAAGTTTAATAGTTTAATACATAAATACAAAATATTAAAACTACTACTACTAAATATGGTATAAAAGAATTATAAAAAATAAGTAATAGTACAAGAAAGAAACTTTTATGACACGTCTATAATGCAAGAGTATTTCTTGAAAATGTATTTTAAGCTTGCATTATTTATTAATAAAAAAAATGCTTAACATTTACTTCAGTTTAAGTAATATAATAAATTAAAAAGTGTTATCTTACTTACAATTAAAAAAGAATATTTTAGAGTATCAAGATAGAAGCCTTCTATGTCACGTTAATTTATGCTTATTTTTTAAAAATGTAAGTGCATTTCAATAAAAAAAAAATTAACATAGAATATGGATTAAACAAGAAACGACAAGAAAAAATTAACACACAATATTAAATTAGAAGTATTGTTATAAAAATATTAATAACCCAATTCAATTTTTACAAAAAGCATCATACATTTTAAACATTGAAATGTACAATACCGAGGCTTAATTCCAAAATTGCCATCTCAAAATTTCTAACATGCATTACAGCATTATTTCTGCAGAAAATAAAGTTAAAAATTGATATAACAGGAATTTTGAAAAAGAAAAAAAAAAGATGTCATCTGTTTGATGCATAATTATACGACAATTATTTGTAAATGCAAATAAAAATATATATACTCTTTTCACAAACTTGCTAAATAGTCATGAGTAGACTTTCCAAATTGTTACGGAATACCTCAAGAGATGGATTCCTTTTAATTTTACTCTTGTGAACTACAAGCATCCTCTGAATTGAGATCTGTATCGTGTGCACTACTTGCATCCTCAGAATTTGAATCCATATCATGTGTACTATTCGTATCCTCAGAATTTGAATCCAATTCTTGTTCTTGTTGGGTACTATGAGCATCGTCGGAATTGCAATCTATATCGTCAAATCTGAAAGTTACATCAGATTTAATGATAGAAGGTATTGATGGCAATTCCACTTTTGGAAGTTGTTGCAACAGAACTGCAGCAGTTGCTGGATCATTTTCAGCCATTATTTTCTTGCACTCTGCATCTAGAAAAACAACTATCATTAGTTTGTAATTCAAATATTGCTTTATATAAAAAAAAAATACATACGGAGAAAACTAAAATATTTATTATGGCTAAACTTAAACAATCTTGATTATAATAAATGTCAAATGAATATATAGAGGAAATATTGCAAATTATCTGAATAAAATAAAAAAAATCTACAGGATAATGACAATTTTGAAACTATTCAAAATATAACCAGCAATTTTTGAATTAATAGATAATTGATGAAAATGTAACTTATCATTACAGCATTTGAAAGCAAAGCACATTAAGGCAACAAGATATTGTCCAACTTCTTTGTTATCTATATTAATTACCATGATTTCTTGTTTCATTTAATCCGCTAACTCTTAAAAATGAGCCTTATATTTATGTGATGCAGATTATAACTCGTGTATAATTTATATTTCCATAAATTATACCATATTTCTAAACATTTATAATTCATTAACTTTCATAATATCAGGAATTTAAACTCAGAACAAAGAGCTATAAATAAAAATAATCTTAATTTTGCACCCCTCCTCCTCTCCTTTCCAACAAGCTCCATTATGAAATTGTGCAGGGTAAATTTAACAAATGCAATTAATTATTTACCACTAGATGAGATATTTAATAATGAAATATCTTCTTTTTTCCCTATTTGATTATGTATAACCTGTTCATAAAAATGAAACATATGATGGACAATAAAACAAAAGACTTAGTGAACTAAAGATATTCAATTGTTAGAATTATCACACTATTCCAAACGAGATTGTGGTCAAATCTAATAATAAAAATTGTAAAGGTAATTGTAAAATCAAATCATTCAAATCTCTTCAATAAACATCATTTGGGGGCAGATAAATTGAACAGACAGTTATGAGAGATTTTAATTGAATTTTAATGATCACAGTTTGAATTCTTGTATTTAGAGTTAGGGCAAAGATGGAATGCTTTTATAACTAATAAAGCAAACCACATGAAACTTGAATTCTGGTATAATCAGAGAGATAGACTATTTTAATAGCAAGATTGTGGAGTACATACATTTCCAGTAACAGGAAACAAATGGGACTGAAAATATTTATTAGTGTTTTAAATAACATTTTGGTGAGGGAAATAGCCATGATACTTCCAATTTAAAATATTACAACCCATTAGTTAATATATTTTTTAAATTATTGGATTTTTTTTTTTTAGATCCACTTACATGATCATTTATGGATATTTTAGCTCCCATCTCATTTCAGCCATTATTTGTTTGGTAGTTGCTATGTTTCCAGTTTCTTTCCTTTTTCGGATAGTTTTTCTCTGTTGCCAGATTTTTTGTTTGCTTTCGTCCAGGTATTAAATTTTTTTGTATTATCTTTCAATGTGATAAGCATATTCGGTTCTAAAGTTAGATCAGGTTAGTTCTAGCTAAGAACTAACATTGAGCTATAAATCTTGTTGAATTGTGGGCAATTCTTAATATCAGTTTGAGTCACTATTAATTTAAAAGGTTTTTGAAGGAGAAATGACTATGAGGATTGAGGTTTTGACATATGAGCATTCACAATTTTTCTAGCTTCTTAAAAAGAAATGTCTTGTTTTACAGCATTAATTTCTTTCTCCAACTTCCATTTCGAAGCAGAATTTGAAGAATGATGGACATTTTTCTTTGCAGTTAGTGCAACGTGGAATTTCTTTGAAGTAGTGCTCAGTATATTGCTTAGAGCTAGAACACCTTCCACATGTATCTTTCGGCATTTAACCCCTTACCTGCCGAGGAAAACTTACGAGATGCGCTCCCCAGTTCCACCATTTTTCATACAGGCGCGCGTAGTTATGCAATGTATTGCAGGAAAAAAAGAAGTGCGTTTTGCAACATAAAACCTTTTTACTTTCACAGAAAAAATAAAATGTAAAAAAAAAAAAAATTCTAAATTTAAAGTATAAAATAACAGTGTTAATAAAACAGATGTTAGAACTTATCTGCTGTGCGATATTTCCTAAGACAAGAATTCTTTATTGTTTCATATGTAAAATATGATAGGAGAAATAACTATTTATTTAAAATGTCTAAACTTGTTTTTTATAAACCAAGTCACATAAATCAAAATCACATTCATTGCATTGATAGCTGGTTTCACGACGAAACGGAAGCAAAAGAAGAATAAAAAAAGCACGATCTACTCGAACAGAAACAAAAACTGCACAGCTATGACTCACCGTTTCAGAAACATCCCCTTTACCAATACCCTATCCCTTTTCTCTGAAATAAAATCAGTTTCAAATATTGTCAAGGTCATTTGGTGGCATTCCAAGACCGTGGGAGAAGTTTTCTTTATAGCAGCGCAATGCAAAGGATCGTTCGTCGGAAAGGCGTATATATACGCCGGCGGCAGTTAAGGGGTTAAAGCATCTCAACAGGTTTTGAATATATGGCCCATACGGGTACATTTAAATATGCTATTTTAACATTTTTTATAATCTCAGGTATAGTAAAAGGTTAAGATGATATTTTTTCGTGGGTATGATATTATTTCTTTTGATGAAACTTTATTTTACTTGGATAACATTTTAGGATATAATAATCTTTGATGTCTTTTTCAGTGTTACTGATAAGATCTGTTTTGGAAATAACTCCTGCTACTGTGATTTAAATTCCCATGGGGAGTTATGCCTATATTATCTCATATTTTTATAATAAATATAGAACAAGTGAAAAATAAGACTTCAATAAATATTTCTCAACCAGTTATGATTTTTACCTCTCCAGACATTTCTAGGATGGTTTTGTGAAGGAGTATAGCCGATATATTTTGTTAAGATGTTTCTTCACTTTTCATGATGAAAAATTTTTACATAGTCTGTCCGATGATAAATTTTGGAAAATGGTAAATAATGGAGGATACACAAAGGAGAGCGACACCAAATTATTATTTTTTTTTTTTGGGGGTATTCAAGGTGGACAGAGTGAGGAATCAATACAAAATACAATCTCCCACTAAATATCCAATAACTTTCACAACACAAGTTCAATAATCTGCCTGCCAAGTAGAATTGTGATGCTACTATGAGTATTGTGCGAGTGTCTGCCAAAGAGAAAAAAAATTATACAACAGACTGGACAGTTCCTGAAAGCAAGGAAATGCAATTTGAGGCCCAACAGAACTTTGGTTCAATATATAAGATGCTGAAGCATTTATGGTAACACAGCCTCTGTCAGCACTCCTTACATCAGCTATCAACAGTTCGTTACACACTCCAAGGGAATAAAAATATAAAAGCCAATTTTAAAGTTAGCTATTATAAGAAAAGAAAAGGGAAATTACAAGATGTCAGCTATAATTTAGCTGGGCATAATAGAATGGCCTTTATATCTAGGATAATCCTACCATCCATCTATTAGGAACCTAGCTAAAGCTAGACTACCGAAGGTAGGCTCAAGTATTTCTCTCATTACACCCAGAAAAATCTCCCTGCCATGGTGAGGCAGCATATCAAGATCCAAAAGAAATTTTGAGCTAGTTATTTTTAAAAAATAATTGTTATTGCAAACAATTCAAAACATTTCTTAATAGTAACATCATATTGTGGAACTGAAAATTTTCCAACATAGGGAAACAAATATAAACTTGTACTATCATATGGCCTACGATGTTAGTGCTAATTTCCTATAAAAATGTTTAAAAAAAAAGGAGTAATCTTAATTAAAATTTATGTTAAAAAGTTTTAATAGATCTTGTACTTAAAAAAACAAACATTTTCAGCATTAATGCATTTAAGATGCACAAAACATTTATCCAAACTTAAATTAATAACAAGTTTTTGAAAAATTTTATATCTTCGTTATTTTTATTAGAATATCTTTTGAAACAGAATTATACATAATACATTCAAGCTTTTACACTAACTTAAAAATCTCTTTTTACACTATTTTTTAATAAAATCATTATTCTCACACTTTCCTGCACTTTTGTTGTCAAGATCCAATTATTTTAAAAACAATTTGCAGATTTAATATGTTTGCAAACATAAAATCCTTTTCGAAAAACCAAGGGAAAACCGAAGTAGGAAACTTATATCAATAGGAAAAATAAAATGGTCTATTGAGCATTATATAAAATCAAGACAAAGATTTTATGATTATGCTGTTAAGTCAGGCTCCACCTTTACTAGAATTGTATGATCACAATTCTTATTTAATGAAAATGGATGAAAAGAAAAGTTCAGATAATCTACAATATCTTATTATATACAAAGCTTCTTAAAACTTATATCTTATTATATAATGCATATTTTCATACCAAAAAAATTATAAGTACAAAGCTGTTATACTTACTAAAAGCTTTGGATTCAGCAATTCTTTTATGTAATAATTGCATAAATTCCCTTCTCGCTTCTTGTTTTCTTTTTAAAGTTCTAATATATTTTGTTGTCTTCTTTAAGATTTCAATTCTTGATGACTAAGATTAAAACAGAAAATTCCATTTAGAAAAGAAAAAGAATGCATAATTATATTAAGCATAACAATTTTCAAATTCTGAAATAAGCAATTCGAAAATATTTTCATCTGTGGTCCCTGACTAAGAACATGCTGTGATATGCAAACGATTAGCTTTTCAGTGCATTCAGACAAAGCAGGCACCGGTAGCGACACCTAGAATGTGTTTAAATAAGGAAATTGTTCAGCCATCTCATACACAAATTGCATTTGAACGTTGTTGTCTGGTGAAAAGTTGTTGTGATGCCTCATGTAACAAGTAGAAACGCGTACCAGCACGTTTCCGAGTTTGATAAGGGTTGAATTGTAGCGTACCGGGATTGCGGTTTATCGTATCGCAGTATTGCTGCTCGTGTCAGTCGAGATCCAATGACTGTTAGCAGAATATGGAATCGATGGATTCAGGACGGTAATACTGAATGCCCTTGCTGGATCTCAATGGCCCTCTATCACTAGCAACCGAGAAGAGAGGCATGTTACCCTCATCGCTTTACTGGATCTTGCAGTCACATTGCGAGCCCTCCGTCAAGAATTGGGGTAATTTGCAAGACAACGAGTGTCTGCACGAACAGTTCGACGACGAAGTTTGCCGCAGCATGGACTCTCAGCTCGGAGGCCATGGCTGCGGCTACCCTTGACACTGCTTCACACACAGGGGCGTCTTCAATGGTGTGATCAACAACGAACCTGGGCGCACGAATGGAGAGACGTAATTTTTCCAGATAAATCCAGGTTCTGTTTACAGCTTCAAGATGGCATCCGTGTTTGGCAGCATCGTGGTGAACGCACATTGGCAGCGTGTATTCGTCATCCTCATACTGGCCCATCACCTGGCGTGATGGTATGGGATGTTATTGGATACACGTCTCTGTCACCTCTTGTTCGCATTTGACGGCACTTTGAATGTTACATTTCTGGTGTATTATAACCCGTGGCTCTACCCTTTATTCGAGCCTTGCGAAACCCTACGTTTCAGCAAGATAATGCACGACCGCATGTTGCCGGTATTGTACGAACCTTCTCTGATACGGATAATGTTCGGCTGCTGCCCTGGCCTGCACGTTCACCAGATCTCTCGTCAATAGAAAACGTCTGGTCCATGGTTGATGAGTGACTGTCTCGTTACCATACGCCAGTCACTACGGTTGATGAGCTGTGGCATCGTGTTGAAGCTGCACGGGCATCTGTACCTGTACATGTCATACAATCTCTGTTTGACTCAATGCCCAGGTGTATAAATGCTGTTATTACTGCCAGAGGTGTTTGTTCTGGGTACTGATTTCTCAGGAGTCTATGCACCCAAATTTCATGAAAATTTAATAATTTATTTCCAGTATAATATATTTGTCCAATAAATATCATTTTGTTATCTACATTTCTTCCTGGTGTAGCAATTTTAATCGCCAGTAGTGTAGTTTAACTTTCACATATTACAAAACTCTGGTTGCCAAATTGGGCGATTTTATAATTGCAAAAAACATTCTAAATTTTACCATTTGTGTCGAGTTATTATTGATTAGCTATTGTTAACTAAACTCGGTTTAAAACTATTCCATCTCTTTATTCAATTCATAAAAATTTTTTAAAATTTTTTTAACACTTACTGTCCATTTACTATCAGAAAAATATAATTCAGCTAATACAGCCATAATTTTAACAATCAGTTATATCAAAATACTTTTGTAAAAAAAGCTCATTTACTGAATTCAGACTATTTCATACTCATAGATGGTTATAAGATTTGCTACTAACAAATAATATTTTTTAAATAGTTAAATCGAAGTAAGAATCATTTAATAACAACCCTAAAGAAATTAAATTAATTAGTCTATAAAAAGACAGTAAGCCAATTAAGATAGAACATCCTAAGCATATTCGGCACCATCAAGGATGTATAAAACAAAAGAATATGGCAAAAATTGCGAGTAGCTCAAAATTTCAACTAAATTCCTTTGCAATCCTCTGAAATTGCATCATGGTCTTCCAGAATACCTCAATTTATGAATTCCGTTTATAGAGGGATACTTTTCTATTAGTGGCACAGAAAATAGACTCACTGTTGCAAAATGAGAGGAAATTTGATCTTAGAATGCTATGTTTATAGCTGGTCTGCATATGACATTTTCACTCTCAATTACCAATAAAAATGACCAAGTATGCTTTATTAACATTATAATAAACCATAGTAAAATATATACATATGAAAAAGTTTACCTTTTCTCCTGGATTTTTTTTTGGTAAGCACCTATCCAATCTATCAAAGCAAGTTTTTAAAAAATTTCTACGGTTTCTTTCCAAGCTGTTGTGATGTGCCCGTCGGTTTACACCCTTTATAAGGAAAATAAATTAAACATTTAGGAAGATTAATAATTATATGAAATTTAATTTATTACATATATTATGTCAATATATATTTTCTTAACATACAATGGCATAAAGAAAAATTGACATTTCAAAATTAAAACAAGTTGGACTTAATTATATAGAGTGGTTATAAATAAAGTATCCCTGTTCAAAGTATCATAGAAAATATAGTCAATATTATGAAAGAATTTTCAAATTTTTTGAATTTCAAAACAAAGAAAAGCAAATAGCATCAAGAAAAAAGTTATATAAATGACTGATAAGGAAAGAAACAGTGATAATACTTCTTTGGAAAATATAATTCAACAAAAAATTTCAACTGAAATTCTCATTAATTATGAATTAAAAATGGTACAAGCAACCATTAAATTGTCCTAAACCTAGAGAATATAAAATTTTGGCAAGCCTTTTACATATGTACCATATGCCTTTAATAAAAGACGTCACTTTTGAAGAGATCCCCCCCCCCCTCAAACAATTTCAATAATGTTTGAACAAACATTTGACAATCACAATGGGACTCTCATTGCTTGATTATCCTTATTATTGTAATTGTTTTGCAAGAATGACAAAGACATTGTTAGTGCACTTATCTAGCACAGATGTTTCATATTGCTGTACCCAGGACCTCCAAAAGCATGTGGCACATGGAGAATATATTTACAATAGACTGAAAGCTTTTTAACTAGGTCAAAGTTGAAAATTTCCCTAGATTAATAAATTTATTAGGTAGACCAACCTAAATGAAATGAGAAATTCAAACTGTAATAAGACAATTAGATTTTGCCTTATGCAACAGTTATACAAGGATTTACAGGAAACTAGAAAATCATTTATATAAAACCTTGTGTCACAAAAGTTACCAGCTTCTAATTCAGATATTTCTGAAAACTACATTACTTGCTTATATAGATAGGATTTCTGTAAAACTTTAGTCAGTCAGGAGCATTGCACATTGCAGGCCCGTTTGAAATACTCTAAATAAAGACATTTTAGAAACAACTTAGACCCCCTTACCATTTCAGCACTTAATGAATAGCACATCATACAATATGCTTAATACATGGCATTTTATTACTGCTACAGAAATCATAAGAATGTGTTTCAGAATTGAAGAAATAAATTTTAATAAACGTGGCATTTAAAAACATGAAATTTTTATTATAGGCAACATCAGAATGTGTATTTCAAATAGCACAAATAAATCTAACAAGTTAACATAGAAACACTTCCAATGACATGTCTATTCAGAAAGCATATTGCACAATGAAAATATTTGTATTAATATCACATAAAAAATCAGTTCCTAGAACTTTTCTGCAAGTTTTATATATCTGTATATTCTTAAACAAAATTTTATAAGAATTAATCTCAATACAATAACAATGTTGTCAAACTACTGTGTATATTATTATACATTACATGAAAGAAAAGATACATACATGGCGGACTTCACCTACATTTCCTTCATCATAATCATCGCTCTGCAAGAAAAACAAGCTCAGATATAGGTGGGAATATATATACACACGCATATATATAAATAATTTGCTGTCAATCAATCTAAGAAATACATGTTATAAATTTTGTTTTCAAAAAAAATAAATAAAAAGTAAATGTTACATCAGGACCTGTCAGATATAACATTTCTATAAATAAAATTTGTTTTTTTTTTATATATAAGCTTTAATACATAAAGGTCGGAAACATTGTTTTTATATTTAGATACTGATGCATTTTCTTTTTTTATTTTCCAAGATTTCTTATTTCTGGGATTTATAGTCAGGTTCATTATTTATTCTATAACATTTGCACTTATTGTCATGATTGACTATGGTTTAAATTGTGTTTATTTTTCTCTTAAAAAGCTGATTTTCTTGCAACAAACTTTATTAAAATTAAAGTAAAAACAATATAAAACAAACACTTTTTAACTCAAGTCATAAAATTTCTAGAAAGTATAGATAAAAAAAAAAATTCATAACATTTTTTATAGGGATCATTATGTATTAATGAAGTGTTTATCAATCCTACATTACTTTACAAGTTGCGATTAATTTAAAATGACATCTAATATTAGTTCAATAATTTAATTCATTTTAAGGCTATATCAGCAACAGAATAAAATTGAAAAAAATAAACTGTGTATACATTTCAAAACTACCCGCAAATTTGCAATAGCCTGCGATAACAGAATGGCATAGAACCTGAAAATATTATTTTTAAACGTTTTGAATATGAAAATATTTTTACTCCGAGCACAAAATGCTAGTCAACACGTTTACCTTGTTTAGTAATGTACTTTACCCCAGCTTTTAAAGAGATGCCATCACATTTTTTTGGAGTGTTCTATTCACAGAATTTATCATTCCATAATGAACTATTTCATCACAAATGGGTCTTTTGTCATAAAAATAAAACTATAGAAAACATATGAAATGTAAAAACTTATTCATTTTGATTTTTTTTGTTTATTTATTAGATATAAATTTCCAAATTTTTTCACTAGTATGATTTACATCCGAAAATTCTGATATTTAACGCATCTTGCATCAACAATCAAGTAGATGGGAGATCACATGTACAAAATGTACAATCAGGCCTTTACCAATAAAAGTCTTTCATCATACGCAAATAGAATATGAGGAATATTGATATGTTATAAAATTTAAGTTTTTCCATACTTTGGTCTAAAAATTAAAAGCAGTTTTTATGTTGTTGTTTCTTATCCCACTTGGCTGGCCAAGCCCACACGTGCTCATGATTGAAGGGGAAGGAAGCAGCTTCTGTTGTGATGGAGCACCCGTAGGTAGAAGCCTGACTTTTGCTCCGTGACGCTCTTACAGTCATAGGAGACCGGGACCTACGGCTTAAAGTGGATTCCGAACCACTACAAACATCCATGGCACCGCCGGGATTCGAACCCGAAACCTGTGGCACCGAGCGCCAGACACTCGGCCCCAAATTTTGCCAACGGCACGCGGTGTTCACCCACCCAAGTACTGACCGCGCCCAAAGATGCTTGACTTCGGTGATCTAACGAGAACCGGTATATTCAGCATGGTACGGCCGTTGGCTCAGCAGTTTTTATACCCTATATAATAATTAATTTATAATCCTAATATTATATTTATATTTGCATAGCCAATTTTAGAAGTAAATTATAGCTACTAAAAAAAATTTCTTACAATTTAAAAACAATTTTCATATATTTTATTATAAGCATATTAATACTTGATGTTTAATTTTTTGATAAAAAAAATGCATATTTATCTTTTAAATATTATTAAATGCCATTTTTTTCCCCTTTACATATATTTCTGAAGAACTCTTCATAATTGTTACAGTAAGCTCCATAAGCGTAACAAAATGTTTTATCAGAACAAAAAATTGAATTCGGAATAGGAACCAAATTCAGGAAATTCCAAAAATATGAAGTTACTCATACTCTGAAAATTTCATGCAGCATATTATATAAATACGCTATTCTTTTACATTTTTTCTACATTTGAAATAAATACGTTGAAAAAATTCATTTGATTACTGTAGACAATGCAAGAAACATTATATATAGAGATGAATATTTGTAATTTTATGTTGAAGTTGGAGGAAGGGAATTCCAATGTGTTTCAAGAACAATTTTTCAATGTTCGATATGTAGTTTAGAGAACTTCAATGCTAATCCCGAATGGAGATAATTGTGTACTGAAATTTCTGTTAATTACTTCCTGCTACCGATTTAAAAGAATTTCTTGCTATCCACAATGACACTTATACAGTGGTATCCTCAAAAAAGAACATTTTTTCACCAAGTTAAGCAACGCCAATTCCAAAAACTACAATCTTAATGGCCACTTTTGTATAAATTTATTCTTGAAGAATTAGTGATCACATTTAAGACTCAGCTTTGTAAAGCTAATATAGCTTTTTTACTACTTTCAGCATATTCATAGCATGGTCAACTTAGGTTACATCAAATATACTGTCATGATTACAACTCACTTTACATGATACAGAAAAATGAAAATACTTACATGAGATTCATCATCCATACTTTCATAATCATCAGACTAAAAAATAAAATAAAATATTATATATATAATAAATTTAAATTACACATGCAGATAAAATTAATAAAAATAAAATAATAAAAATTCAGATTTAAGGAAGAGAATTAGGGTGAACATTTTAATGCAGTCTCACAAACTACTTAAGCAATTTAGTAAACTAGAAGGGAAAAAAAGTTGTATCTACAGAATAAGAATAATTAGTTACATTTTATGGCATTATATCTGCAATTGGGAAAACTCTCCTTGCTTTTAGAAAATTCCTCTCACTTTTATTTTTGAGGATCTAACTGGAAGTCTGACATTTGAGAAATGAATGTATGACAAAAGAGCTATTTCCTAATGTTTTGCAAAATATATTACTGGTAGAATTTTAAATCTGAGGTATGGAATTTTCTATAATTTGGCACTCTGTTTATTTGGGG